>CM035808.1:25925150-26495150 GCA_020466095.1 Chlorops oryzae | reverse complement strand
TATTTTTTGAACAACTCAAAAATTAATGTGGCCAATAATCTGGCTGCCAATCGTAAGGCAGCGGTACAGGCCAAAAATTTTGTCCTATCCAATCTTACCTAGGAAGGTAAGTTGAAATCGGATATAAATAAAGGGGCCCACTTTGGTGCTGGTTGCGTTCGTGATAGCTTAACTATTGGTAACAAGCGTAAGGATGACATAAAACTTTAATCGAATTTCTATTTTATACACTGAGACAAATTTTTGAAATCATCGAATGTAAATATTTCGAGCGGAGACTTTTTATTATTATTTTTTTTTTCCGATTTACGACTGCTCGAAGGAGCATTTATTACTTTTTAATAGACATGAGAATAAATTATTTAATGAATTACAAGGTACAGCCACAAGCGAGAGCAAAAAAAAAAAAAAATTGTAACTTAATTCTCGGCCACAATTTTCGAGATCGATTTAAAATTGACCTGCAGTCAATCTAGCAAAATAAAATATATGAATTTCGTACATTTATCGAGTACGTTCAGGTATGTGCAGTCAACATTTTGTTTACATTTTACGCGTTGGACCATGTAATTATTAAAATATTATTTATTTATTTCGTTTTCGAAGTGGATCGAATTTTTTTTTGAGATCGCTCCACTTTCTATGTATTGTGAATGAATTGAAAAAAAAAAAAAAATTTATCGCTTACTTGTGTCCCAGTTCATGAGCGATCGTGTGAGAGAGCATAATTCCATTATCTTCATTAACGCTGCAGGACTGTTTGGGTTTGCACATGCCACCAACATTCGCCAAACCGAGGGTCCTAGAGTAAATAAAAAAAATAAAAAAAATTAAATTAAATAATAAAAAAATAAATCTCTCAAGAAAAGCGCATTTAGAATTAATTGCTTTTTTATTCGATGAAATTTCATTAATTACTCACATACAATTATCGCCGCATATATTCTTACGAGTGACCAATATAGCGACATCATGATGATGCGGATCGTTTTCATTGGCTATGTTCAGTGTGTGCTGCCAGCTTTAATTGGTCGTTCGAAGAGGTGCGAAATGCAAATAAAATAAAAATAAAAAATTACAAGAAATAAATAAATAAAAAATATTTGACAAAAAGATCAAAAGATCTATTAATGATTGCGGTGCTAAACAAAAAAAATTTTTTTAAAATAATTTTCTTTTTTGCGTCAATTCGATGTTTGCATAAATTAATGACTAATCAATACGAAACGATTCGAGGGGCACAAATTACCATTTTTTGAAATTTTTTTAGTTTCAATGACCAAATTTTCTATCAAACTTAAAAAAACCTGGGACTCGGATGACCTTTAAGGTCCTAGTCTTCATCTCAGTTTAATAACTTCGAAAGATTGAGTTCTCGAATGTATTTTTTTAGTCCTCATGCAGGTTCGCAAATTTTACGAAATGGGAAACTTTGCGAAATGGGAAAGGAACTGTCGAAATTTGTATGGAAGAAATTTTACGAAGCGTGACAAACTTTCTCATTGGTTTTTGCTTCGCAAAACGAAGGAAGTTTTTTCGCAAAGCAGATTCGGGCTGACTTATACAGTCAATCAAGTTTGATAAACCGGAAAACTAAGGTGAAATAAGTTTAAGCCTTTTTTCCAAAGGATTGGATTTTTATATAAATAAAATTAAATTTTCCGAAGGGTCTCTCATGCGGCGTCAGAAAATTGACGATCGCAAAATTGACGAGGGCTATTTGCGAACCTGCATGAGGACCACTTTTATGCCTTTGCTTTATTTGGATTTATTTAAAAAATTTCAGATAAATTTAATAAACCCGGTTAAAACTCTCCTGAAGACAATAATTTGAAAGTTTAAACCTTCAAAAAGGATAAAGACTATTAGCCTAAATGAATGAGTTTTGAAATTTTGATCTCACTTGCTAAAAATAACACTGATCTGGATTCGAAAAAAAAAGCTACTTCCTCCGCTCATCATCCATGCACGAGCATAGGACGTTGCACAGCTAATTGACTGACCACCGTCTCAATGCATTTCGACTGAAAGCGGAAAACCTCCTACGGCAAATGATGTCTAGACCAAAAAATTATCTTATCAATGCAGAGCAATCGCAATGAAACGAAAGAAACGAAACGCAATGAAAATAAACTGGCGCCAACGGCGCACAGCCAGAGTATGAAAACCTCTTGGGCTGCTTGATATTCAAATTTAAGTATCCTCGCTATTCACCGCTCTGCCTCGGCTCGGCTCGGCTCGCCTCGGTTCGGCTCTACACTCACCCACAGAACATATCCAAATTCTGCTGTGCATTTCCAGTCAGATTCAATGGCGAATGCGTTGGATCGATATGCTCGAGCAGTATGATCTTGACAACGATGATCTCAATGGAATTGCCAATGCTCGGATCCTTGTAGAGCGACGAGACCATATTCATTATGGAGAGCAGATATGTAACGACATCGTCGTGGAACGTGCCCATCGTCTTATCCGCGACGATTAGTGTTTCCACATGACGTGGGCTGCTAATTGAACGCTTCGTACGACCGCCGGTCAACACTGGCGACTTTGTCGTTAATGTTGTTGTCGCTGTCGCTGTGGCTCTTGTTGTTGTTGCTTTTTTGTTTGTTTTTGTTATTGTGGCGGTATCAATATCGTCGGCGGTATGGTACTCATACTTCGCTGGAGTCTGACGATGACGGTGCCGCCGATTATTGCGTCGATGGGGACGTATTTTACGGCCACCCTGTATCTTAACCTAAATTTCGAAAGAAGAAAAAAGCCAATAAAATAAGCTGTTTCGTTTGATTTTTTTATAGTTTCCTCTGCCCACAATCGCACCTTTCCCAGTGAGTGCCATTCTAGACGCGTCTCTAAGTTCCTGCGTGGCTCTCTTGTGCCACAATTACTTATCGGTGGCACGCGTTGCCTTTCCAGTTGCTCGCGATGTTTGTGCCGCAAACGCTGCTTGTGGATTTTCTGCTTGTCCGACTTACGCTCTTTTCGCTTGCGCTTCTTGCGTTTGGCTTTGATGATCTGTTGTTGTTGCTGCTGCTGCTGCTGCTGCCGGGACTGTTGCGGCTGCTATAAATTTACAAAAAAATTAGTTGCGTGACACTTACGGACAAATGACTGCAGAGGTTTTTTCGTAGGCTGTACAAGTTAATACCACACGCCGAAATTCGTCTGCCCGTTCGTCCGTCCGTCCGCTCGTCCGTCTGTTTGTCTTTCTTTCTGTGCGAGCGTCTGCATGGCGGTTCATTCATGAGTTCAAGCATTTTATGACTCAGTCGGTCAGTCAGTCATTCCATCCGTCCGTACGTACGTCTGTCTGAAGTCTGGTCGCTTGGGTCTAATTGTGGTCATTCCATTTCCTTAATTATTTTCGCAGTGCAGAGTTTTTCTTTACTCCTACTTAATTTCATATTTGGACTTCTTTCTTCTCACTTCGTTTTCCTTAATATCCGTTTCTTATTTATATTCATTTCTTTTAATTTTTTTTTTTGTGTGTTATTTTGCTACCTTTTGCTTAACTGAAGCTCTTTGAAAAACGACATGCGGATGACCATTTATTGGGTGGGCGTCATGAAGTTTTGAGGGCTCGATGAAATACTCATTATGTCTTGTCCTGATGTGGCCGACCTGTTTCGGAAGGAAACAAAAAAAAAAAAAACGGGGAAAAAGTGATAAATACAAAAAATTGAGGTGAAAAATGAAAAAAACAAAAGACTCAAGTAGCGAACTCGAAAAATTTACCACAGAAATAATAAGGGGTTTTCCCTTAGAGGTGTATTTGCCTCAAAAAACCTCGAAAAACGCATAAATCATGAAGGCTTAGAAATTAATGAACGAAGCTTTGTATGAAAAATTTTACATTTTTAAGGGAAGGCCCCTATTAATTCATAATATTTTCGATTTAATGGTGGGATTCATTCAGCATTAAAAATTGCTCGAAGGAAAATTTCCCATCGAACATTTTCTCATATTGAATGATAAGAAATCGATTTTTTTAATGTATTCTAAGAATTTCCCCTATTGGTGGTATGGCGAGGGGGTTTTTTCTGAGGGTTTTTGAGGCAAAAATTCGGCCCGTGTGTAAATTCCGACCTCAGATTTGTTCTTAGCACACAAGAAAACATTTTTTACATATCATAGAAATCAGGGCGTGCAACCGGAACCGAAACCGTAACCATAACCGATTTTAACCGGTTTATTTTCCTAACCGAAATAAAACCGAAACCCATATTTTGTTTTTTTGGAAACCGGTTCCCGAACCAAAACCGAAACACCGAAACGGTTCGAAACGGTTTCTGAAATAATTTCCAACATCTTCCACAAAATTTCATCTATTTCATGGTCGCTCATTAATGCGCCACATAAACATTCAGTCTGACTGATTAGTCACCCGTGTGCGTGTTTATGTACTCTTGCCTATACATTTCCCTTCATGTGTCGGTGTGCCGCACACGTGCTTTTTTCACAAAAACAATTAACTGACTCATTCAGTCAATGTTTATGTGACTCTTAATCAATGACATACTATGTTTACATGACCACTTGATACGTATTTACTCGACACGTTTAAGACTATCTGTCTTTTTTTGCCACCAGTAAAAATCGTGTGGGCAAACAGAGACAGATCGACTTAAGTGTGTCGGGTGAACACGTATCTAGCGGGTCGTGAAAACATGGTAAATGACGATTAAAAAAAAAAAAGCCACATCTTACACCATGTCCTAACTTCAGCCAAAGATGCACCTTTTGGAAGCTTTTAGATTTTCGGCACAAACATAATAAATAAGGCTTGTACGCATTTACACGTTAAGACATATCGATAATGAAAAACATATTTTGCAGGCCAGGCGCGAGGGTCAGATTTCTGAAACATTTTTCGAAACTATCCCATTTGAATACATGGGAAAGAAAGAGAAGCATTGATTGAAGTATGAAGAATATTGTTCCGGAACAGTTAACAAACACCAGTCTTTATGCTAGTGTGACGTGTGGCGGATATAAATTATTTCGTTACGTCACTACACAAAAGTAATTCATAATTTGATAAGAATTTTTGAGCGCACAGTTGGCCACCTTATTCACACATACAATGTAGTTGTGTTTCTTAAAAAAAAAAACAAAAATTCTCCGAGATTTTATGAAGGCAAATAAATTTTATTTAAACGCCGACAACAGTGAAAAATGAACGAAATAAATAAAAATATTTATATTAATGGTCATGATTTGTTGTGCTCTTTCAACAGAAATGTGACTGAAAAAGGGGTGTCGTGGAAGGGGTTGGGATGAAGCAAAGGGGGCCGGAAAAGAAATAACAAAAAATAATAATTGATAATAGTAATAAAAGCGGCGTTAAGCGACCATTAAGCGCGTGTTTATGACTTTAATGACAAATAATTGTTGCTTCCGTTAATGTGAGAAATACGGGCGAGAGCACGAGCTCAGTTCACGATTGGATTAGACAATGCGATAAGCTGGCAGACAGACGACCACGGCTGGCAGACAGGCAGCTAGGCAGCTAGGCAGCTAGATGAATGGCGCCATTTAGACAGAGAGACTGTCCGACAGACAGACAGACAGTGAGACACACAGCAGAGACAGCAGCATTTAACACTATCTCTCGAGGCAACATGATCGGCACAGCCGTCTAAGGCAGATTGATCTGCCGCCAAGCGCCGTCAGTCCCGCAGGAAAGTTTTGTGGTATTCAAGACGCCATCGGATTGCAAAAACACAAAAACAAAACAAAAAAATTTTATAAAAAATCTTAAATTCGTGTAGATTGAAGCGATCATGTTCGTAATGATGACGGTGATTTTTCGCAGTACTGTGCGGTGATGCACAATCGCACCTACACTGGGCGTTCCGATTGCCTTTTTTTTTTAGCAAAAGCCAGAAGAAAGCTCGATTGGAAAACGTGAGTTCATTTGACATGGCTTGATTTATGAAATTTTCTTTCCTTTTTTTTTCATTTTTTTAATTTTTTTTTTTTTTTTTCATAATAAAAGTGTTCCTTTTGAGCAAAATTTCCGCATTCACTCACCAGTCCATTACAATTCGAAATAGCTACCCGGGAATCGTCATGGCCGCGTATCTTTCCATGATAATGACAATTTGTATTCTTCGTTGGCTTGCTGCGCGTGCGCAAATCCCGCCGATGACGCTCAACGACCAAATGTGGCGTCATAAAATACGTATGCGGTCTGTCAATGCGGTTGAAAGAAATGATTTGAATTTTCAAATCGGATCACTCGTATCGATCGATGCCACTTACTCTAGTTCCAAGTGTAAAGTTTCACTTTCTAAATCCAAACGATAATGCAAATAGTCCGCATCCGAGTCGATAAGACTGCGTCGCTGGCGATGCTTTTGATAATGCTGATCGTGATGATGCGTCAAACTGTGCGACAGAAATTCACCATTTTTGTCAATGCGTTGGGGTATGACTAGCTGGCCGGATATTAGCTCATCGGAGTGTAGGCCTAATTATAGAAAACGAATTGAGTCAAACGAATTAGTCGAATGGAACAAATTGTTATCGGAAATGGTGTAATTGATTTTCTGATATATTTCGATATGTAATTTTGTTATCGCAACTTCGTTTTTTTTTTAGCCATAATCGGTCCAATATTAAAAATTCTTACATATTATTAACAGTTAAGGCTCATAGTCTTCAACCCAGTTTGAAATTTTCGATGGTTTAAACTTTCATATGATAGTCTAATAGGCTTTCCAGGCGTACCTACAGAAATTGAATTTGAATTTGAGAATTTGAAAATTTTTGAAAAGCTCGAAGCAAAGGGATTTGATTGAGTTAGCATGAGGAATAACAGCCCTATTCTAAATGAATATTCCACGGGAATTTTTCCCCTAAAAATTTTTCTCCGCGGATAGTGTAACCCGGCTGGAATATTGTCTAGAGAAGTCTCGTGATTAGCTTGAGTCTATCTAGATTTGCCACAATATTGATAAATCTAGGCAGGCCCTGGACTAATAAATCTTGACTCGATCCCTATATTGGCGATGATGCGAATAATTTAGACAGGGCCTGTGTAATTTTCTCTATGTAAAGCCCGGAAAAATAAATCTATTCTGGCCTCATCGTGGGCCTCTTTGGTGGCCTTCTTAGGAAAAATATAGACAGTACCTCACTAGATTTTACTAGGTATAACCTGTGTATATGTGAACTTCTTTCCGAGAGAGAAAATTTGAGAGAATTTTTTTTTTTTATAATTCTCACTTAGTTTAAATTCGTGGAAATATAAAGGGCGCAAAGGAGCGATATCCTAACTAATGAGATTCTACTAAGGTGCGATCCTTGCTAGCTGAAAGATTTAACAAATACCGAATTCCAAATACAAACAACATAGAACGATTTTGATAGTTGAAAAAGGTCGAACAAAGGATAATACTTTTAAAAAAAATACCACCAATTCATTATAAATGAACCAACGTAATCTAAAAACTGTTTCCGAATAATCATCTCCTACACAATATTTTGTCGTCATTCAGCAATAAGCTCGAAGCCGTCCAATCCAGTAAGCTCAAACCCGCAAAAAAAAAAAAAAAAAACAAGTAAAGAAGTTTACATCGGCTAAGCCGATTGCACACATACCTTTTCCTCAGCCTGAAATATGTTAAAACATTACCTTAACAAAAATTCCTGCCGTTCCTAGCTTGGATATCTATTTATACCTTCTAAGACTCGAGATTATTATTAAGCACAAAATTTTCGCGGATGGTGAGCATGGTCAAATTTTAACCGTTAGAGGACATTTTGTCTAGCTGCGAAATCCTCAATTCAAAATAGTGAAAATAAAATTTTTGCGAATTTCGCGAATGGTGATCATGGTCAAGTTTTAACCGTTAGAGGACATTTTGTATAGCTGCGAAATCCTCAATTCAAAATAGTGAAAATAAAATTTTTGCGAATTTCGCGAATGGTGGTCATGGTCAAATTTTAACCGTTAGAGGACATTTTGTCTAGCTGCGAAATACTCAATTCAAAATAGTGAAAATAAATTTTTTGCGAATTTCGCGAATGGTGGTCATGGTCAAAATTTAACCGTAAGAGGACATTTTTTCTAGCTGCGAAAACCTCAATTGAAAATAGTGAAATTTACATTTTTGCAAATTTCGCGAATGGTGGTCATGGTCAAAATTTAACCGTTAGAGGACATTTTGTCTAGCTGCGAAAACCTCAATTCAAAATAGTGAAAATAAAATTTTTGCGAATTTCGCGGATGGTGGTCTTGATCAAATTTTAACCCTTAGAGGACATTTTGTTTAGCTGCGAAATACTCAATTAAAAATAGTGAAAATCAGGTTTTCGCGAATTTCGCGGATTGTGGTCTTGATCAAATTTTAACCCTTAGAGGACATTTTGTTTAACTGCGAAATACTCACTTCAAAATAGTGAAAATCAAATTTTCGCGAATTTCGCGAAATGTGGTCATGGTCAAAATTTATCCATAATGGACGACTTTATTTGGCGGCAAAATACACAATCAGAAGAAGCAAAAAAATAATTTTTGTATTCAGATATGAGAATAAGAGAAAAAGTGTTTTTTTCTTATATTATATGTAGGATGATGGCCATAGTTATAGCGATGTCGCAATTTTTTTTCAGCGAAAGCTTAAGTCTACATGGTAACTATACACACACCAAATTTCAATAAGCTGGGATGTATAGTAAAAAAGTTATCCAGGAAAAACGTTAAAAATCGTGATTTTTGAAACTTCTGAACCACTTCCCACGACCCAAGAAGGGACTACGAAAAAAATTTGTATGCAGTTTTTCGGACATTTACCTGGTTGAAGTCCATACCAAATTTCAATATGATATCTTTCATGGCTTAGGAGTAAATTACGAAAACTAAAGTGTGACCGACAGACAGACAGACAGACAGACAGACAGACAGACAGACAGACAGACAGACAGACAGACAGACAGACAGACATGGCTAGATCGATTCCTCTTGTCACCCTGATCAAGAATATATATATATGTCTATATCTACCGCGACTCCTTTGGTATGTTACATACACCGTGCCAAACTTAATATACCCTTTCCTTCGGAAAAGGTATAAAAAAGAATTTGACAAAAACAAATTCAAATTCTTTAAAGCTGCCATTGAAGTGTTTTAAAATTAGCAATTAAAATGCTAAAGACGATTTAAATCGATTTGACAAATCGAGACCCCAAACGTCGTGTTTAACAATGACAAAAACAATAACAACACAAAGCAATCGACTCACATGAAAGCGAGCCGAGCCGGGTTCGATCAAGTCGAATCAATTAAAGCCATCATCAGCAAATCACTTTTTAATCCAACTCAAATGGAAGTCAATTAAGTAATCAAAAATCGTCGTTGATTGTCGCCGTTTTGGTTTTTGTTTTAGGTTTCCACATTCATATTATCGTTGTCTTTTTTTTTTTTTTTTTTTGTTAATTCGACGATTTAATTGCAGTCAAACGGATATGCGTAAAAAGCCACACACGGAGCAGCGATTCGAGTTTTTCCATAAACGGATTATTCCAATGCGATTTTTTCGCACAATTTCATTTTTTCATAAAACTTTCGACGCCTCTCTTGAGCTGTCTAATTCAAATTGAAAATTGAAAAAAAAAATTTTTATAATTAATTGAGCTTAAGAGATTTGCAAAAAAGGTTTTAACGTATTCAATTCTAAAAATATATTAATGGATATTACTTTATTGATGATAATTAAAGTAAATATTTGATTTTTGTTTTCATTTTTATGAATTGAAAAATATTGGGCACTCCTAAGAAAAGAGATAGCACTAATTACTGCACTAAACTCCGGGTCACACGTAAAATCAAATGTTCCATAATAATAAAGAATTTATATATACATATATGCATATGTATGGAGAGGCCTGCGAAGAAACAAGACGGTGGTTGCCTTATTTCGAGCATTCTTTTAGCTTTATTTAAGCTTTTTCCTATGATTTCGGATAGGAATATTCAACTTTTCAATACTCAAAAGGGTATAAAGGACCGCTTTTATATCGCTGATGAGCTGAAAGGAGTTGTCCAGCTTTATTTTCCCTCCATTTCACAAAATTCCCAGCGGCTTGAGAGCTATGGGCCAGAAATCGTAAAAAAGGTGAAAAAGTTGTTCAATTTTTGAGATTTTTGCTATTTGTATCTGTTAGGTGAAGTTTTTGGGTTTAGATACTTCTACAGTTCTTTTCTCCATATCTAAGGCTAAAGCTTTGTAATAGACAAGAAAATAAAATTTTCAACGGATTACGAAATATAACCATTTAAAATTATGCAACTTAATTCTCGGCCACACTTTTCGATGACGATTTATAGTTAACCTGTTACCAATCTAACAAAACGAAATATAGGGATTGACTACATTTATCAAGTACTTTGGGAAAATGTATTGAAAATGTTTTTTTACATACGATGACCTCAAATATGAGTCGCCGTTTTGTTGGCTTTAACGCTTCATAGTCTGATGAGGATTCTGAAAGAATTCAAGAATCCACTTGTCGCCATAAAAATATATAAAAGGATACCCTCGCTCCGTTTCTACCGTCATTTTTCTTACGCGGTTTATGGCATTTTAAATTTATGGAACCGTCGCTCTTTCGATCCTGAGCATTTTCATTTCGATATATGGGTATTACTCATAGAATCTACTTCCGCCCATAAAAATTTTTTAATGTTATATGGTCTGAATTTTTTTTTTAAATTATTCCACCTTGTTACACCATTTTTTCTTACATTGTTATTAATTTTCAATTTAATTGGATTTCGCTTTCGACTTACCATATAATTTATTCGCTGTAAATATCGGCCACGCCGAGCCGAATAAGCACATAAATAGTACAAGTCTCCTTTGAGGACTTGCCATTGTAATTGATGCTAATCCTTTTTGGCGCCTTTCAGATTAATTTTGATTTCGATTTTGTATTTTATTTCCTTACTTCATAAATTATTTGCCGTTGCCTTTTAACCGTTGTCAATTAATTTCACGATTTTATTATTTAGTTTAAACATGGCAATATCTGCATTTGCATATTACTACGTGTCCTCTCGCCGTTGCTCGAAAATATCCCTACAATACAGTCGTTATGCGAAATTTCCAGCTGAGTGTTTGAGTAGTTGCGGTGAGATTTATCTGAAAACGAATTTGAAAAGAATTATCCAATAAATTATTTCATAAAATCTTATCTATCGGGGATGTTATTAGTTCGCTTGCCAGAAATAAACCAAGTACCCTATAAGCTATAGCCGACCGATTGAAAATCATTGCACAGATTTGGTATTTTCTTAGAATTGCAGTGACAAAACAGCATTAAGGAGCCCTCAGATGCAGTTCGTGCACTTCAAGCTGTTTAGTTATATTTTTCCTATATATAAATCAAAAAATTTCCCAAATATTCTTATTGGCTTGGAAGCTATGGGTAAAAAAAAGTGAAACAGATGTCCGATTCCGATTCAATTGAATTCTATCTTGGTTTTTATAACAATCCTGTATATATTGTATAATATTAATTAATAAATTATTAAATAATCATAATTAACTTCTCCTTTACAGACCGTTCAACTGAGCACCACTTAATTAAATTTTCATTTGCCAAAAAAGGTCTGACGACAAGCGAGAATTAGTCAAATCATTTCAAGATGCAAAATTCTCATACCTTAAAGCATTTAAAACAAGAAAAAAATTCATTTTACTCATGAATAAAATCCCTAAAGCGAACTTTACGACAAAAAACCGAAACGTTCGAGGCAAACAGTTCCCATTCTTCCAGCCGCTTAAATGTTTTTCTTGGAACTATTTTATTTCTCATGTTCATATTTGATGCAACTGATTAAAAAAACAAAAAAAAAAAAAAAACAAAGAAGAACAGAAACGAAAAACAAAATCAGCACACCCACTGAAGTTGAGGCGTCATAGCGCCACAGCAGCGGCAGCGCATGCGCACTCATGTGCTCATTTGAATAAAAATTTAATCCTTTTTATATGCTCATCACGATCACGATTTCGCATGTGATTTAGGGAGCGTCCATAAATGATGTCACGCATTTTGCGATTTTTAGACCCATCCCCCCCCTTTGTCACAAACCTGTTCATATGAGTCTAACCCCCTCCCCCCCTGTGTCACGTCAAACAATTAATAATAAAAAAAACAGTATAGGCCAATTCACAATTATTGCTAATTAAGGTTAAATATGCTAACATGTTTTTTATATTAGCGAAGTTTGACATCTCACGCCTACTTTAACACATTAAACCTTAAATTAGCTTGCACTTATGTGACACATATCACTAATTTATATTATGATGCTGATTTTCCATATAAAAAACATTATGTAACAAAATCTTTATTTTAGTAATTTTGTTTGTAGATAACAAACTATGAAAAAGTGTGACATAACAATGTTGAAACCCCCCTCACCCTATGTCACAAAACTGTCACAGATGACTGACCCTCCCCCCACCAAATGACATCATTATATGGACAGCTCCCTTATGAAATTAACGCCGCTCATTCCATTCCACTCTGTCCAATTTCTTTTCATTCCATTTCAATTGGGTTCATGCGACAAAAAAACTTAATAAAATATAAAAGAATTTAAAAAAACAATGAAAAAAAAACAATAAAAATCAAGCGAGTCGAACTAATTAGCCGCAAAGCGAATTTAAGTCATAAAATGCAAAAAAATAAAATAATTATTGCCATATATATTTTTTTTTGAGCGCGTGGACCACTTAAACAAACCACTGTGTATAAATAAATATGTAGGTAACTTAATTTGAAAATGAAAACAAACAAACAAAAAAAAAAAAAAACATATGTATAAATAAATGAAAAAAAATTCAAGATCAAAAATGAAGTCTTAAAATGACGAGTCCCGCCGTCACTCGGATGTGGCACTCATCACGACGTCACAAACATTGAAATGGAGTGGCGCCTCGGCGTGTCTTGTCCTTTCAAAATCTTTTGAAGAATGCGGCAAAAAATGTGGCAGGCAGTCAGCCAGGCAGGCGGCAGGCGCTGTGCTCCTAAGGTCCGAAGAGACAACGATCAACGATCGAGAGTCGCGACGTGCATTCAAATTCTGATGTTTGCTCATTTCTTGTTGTTCTTGTTGTTGTTGTTGTGGTTGTGATTTTATCTGGCCGAATATTAAAAATAATCGTTTATTTTCGGCATTGTTTTTCTTATCGCTTGACCGTGAGTCCATTTGATTCGCAGATCGGAGTCATGTGGCCGACTCGCATATGAAAAATTAAAGGAGATCTTGATCTCCTTTTAAATTAGAGGTAAAGAAGTCCTTTGACTGCCATATCGAGGATCATCACACAAATGTGACTCGTCATATGTATCTAGGGACTTTTTAGTATAGATAGGTATCTATTGGTTTATATTTTGTTCCATCAAATGTCTTAAAAGCTTTTATTTATTGAAAAGGACCAAAAATTTTGGAGTGTCTCTATATAAAGAAGGTTTCCCAATAGGTGTAGGCCTTTTTCCTTTCTCTTTCTTAATATCTACCTTGGTATGGAGTTCGAATCTCAGCCTTTCAAATCATGAAATCGGTTCTCCCTCGGAGGCATATTTTAAATTTGGACTTTTTCCTAAAGGAAGTCTTATGATGACAGAAACTAATACAATATTTTCTATTCAAGCTTCGAATTTTCACACGTCTCTCCTATGAATACATGATACCTTTAACGTTTTCTAATAAGACCTCAGGAAATTAAACACATTTGCTCCAGAGATCTACCTAAGATTTTTTTATTGAAAAATTCGCGTGAATTTGGCTCCTCGCAATTAAAATGTCCCTGCCTTTGAAATAAATATTTTTCTACTGATCTGGAACTGATCTTTATAGGTTTCATTCATGCTCATACCAAGGAAATTGATTTCATTACTTTTTTGCTTTCGATTAAATTCTTTTTTTTTAAATTTTTTTCGATGTTGGCGCCAGTCAGGGCGACATGCTGCAATAACACAATCGAGTGAGTGAATAAAAACAAAAAAAAATAAAAATTAAAAAAAGATAATCAAAACACAAAAGCCCATAATTGAAATGCCACAATTCCAGCTACTGTAAAAACTCTTCGGCGGCGAGCAACCACCGGCAGCAAACAGAAACAGCGGCAACAGCACGAACAACATTTCGAGCAATCACAGGAGATCCCAACTTGATCAAATCATCCGTACATTTGTGCTACATAATCGTTTAAAGATTTGTTTGTTGTTTTTATCTGTTTGTCCGTCCGTTTATGGGCAGATATAGGCGGTGGTATCGATATCGATTGCCACGAGAAATTGAGTGATTTGAAGACTAGACAAGCGCCAGTGCCAGCGCCAGAGCCAGAGCCAGAGCAAGCGCCAGGCTTCTTGAGCTCTAGCGCCGCCACTTTTGTCGCCGTGGGATCGAACGTTTCATCTGTCGTGCTTTGCGTTCTTCTCGCATCGTATTTCTCTTTGGCTAGATCGGTTGGAGCTATTTTTAGATATAATTTTATTGACAGCCTATCATCATCTGCTTTATTTATATTTATTTATATATTTTTTTTCCTTTTTTCTCTTTCGTTTTCTCTATTTTCGAAATCATACCGAAGTTACAAACCACATCGAGGGAACTGCGATCTTTCGAAATATTTCAGTGAATTCGAATTGAATGGAATAGATTTTTTTTTTTTTCGAATATTTTTTTCTTATTTTAGTTGAACTAAAATTAAGTCAACATTCAATCGATTGAATGAACAAAGAAAATGAACTAAATAATCAGTACAACAAGAGTATGGGGAGCTACCTTGATAAGAATGCTTTCGTTATAAATTCAATCAAATAATATCTTTTGAGAGATATGTGAAATACTCGATAAAAACAATGTTAGCGCAAAGTGGAAAAAATTATGTACGCTTTTTATATCGAAAGTAAAAACAACTTATGCAATGGATCGAGACAAGGGCTTAAAATAGTTTCGAAATTTCACGTCAGAAAGCCATGAAAAGAATAAACAGATCAGACGATCGCTTTAAGTAATGACGTCGATTATAAAAATCGATTTATATTTTCAAATTTGGAGCTCATTTCAAACTTTTCATTTGAAATGTCATTTGAAATGTCATTTTAGACTTAATTTGAAACGTCATTTGAGAATTCATTTGAAACGTCAATTTAAACATTATTTGAAACTTCATTTGAGACGTCATTTTAAACGTCATTACACATGTCATTTAAAACGTCAGTTTAAACGTATTTTAAAACTTCATTTGAAATGTCAGCTGAAACGTCATTTGAGACTAAATTTGAAATGTCGTTTAGAAGTCATTTAAAACATCATTTAGAACGTCATTTGAAACGTCATTAAAAATGTCATTTAAGACGTCATTTGGAACGTCATTAAAACGTCAATTTAAACGTAAATTGAAACTTCATTTTAAATGTCATTTAAAACGTCATTTGAGACTAAATTTGAAGCGTCATTAAAATATCATTTAAAACGTCATTTGAAACGTAATTTGAGACTTAATTTCGAACGTCATTAAAAATGTCATTTTAATTGTCATTTGAAACGTCACTATCTTTTGTGTTTCTTTCGATACATATTTATTGCAATTTAATCATTACTTTGTATTCGTGTGTTCTTTTTTCTTCATTCCGCACATACTATAGGTTGACTTAGGTCACCTTTTGCGGTGACAACATTTTTGATCCACTTAAAAAATGATTTGCATATGAATAGCAATAAAAACAATTCCGAGTCTCGGCGCCAAATAAAGCTCTTAAGCATTTTGAATGGAAATCGGATTTAAAAAATTCATATTTTCTGGTAAATTATTAATTCTTTTTCTTTGTTTTTTTTTTTTTTTTGGTTAGCAATAGATCATTTGATATTTAATGAATCATGCAATAATATTTACGTTTACGTTTACACCCACCCAAAACTCTGTTATCAAAGCGATTTATTGAGAAAAGAAAACAAAGAGATTAGCTTGCTTAATCGGGCTTTTTAAGGATTTTCTCAATTGTTTAAGCTTATATTTATTCAGAGTTATTCAGAGTATTCAGAGTTTCCCAAATCAACATGGAATGCGGAAGGCCCTGGGTCAAATTAATTAGCTATAATCATTTCCTTAGATCAGATTCCACTGTGCATCAAATACACTAGAATTTAGTATACAAATCTATTCCTAATTTATACCTTAATGAACTCTAAATTAGCCTTAGTGTCGTAAAATTTAATCATTAAAAAATTATGTGATAATTTGCAGTGAAATATTGCGATTTTTTCAACAAAATTTAAATTAAATGCCCCGCGATATAAAACTGCGTCTGCTAAAAAAAAAATATATATATATAAAAAACATAAACATTTTACGATCATTTTTTGTTCGGTCAACGAAGAGCTCTTTTATTGCTCTGAAAGTCATTTCCAAAAGTCGATATACCCCGAAGAGCTCAATTAAGTTATCTTAATTTATAAATTTTTCACATAAAAAAACCGTATTTACCGTAACTTAAAAAAAAAAAAAATCAGAAAAAAAATAATAAAATTAATTAGCCTAATTTTTATAAATCGTGCGCTTTATTTGATACGCATGACCAAAAAAATTTTTTTTTATTATTATTCCCAATACTTCCGAAGCAGTTTTTTTTTTCTACTTTCATCATACTTTTATCTTTTAATCTAGCCAATTCTTTACTGTGCCGACAACCGGTTAATTGAACTTAATTGAGCTATAACAACAGGAACAAGATCAGATCTCGTTGGCGCCGCTTTAAAAATTTTACAATCCATGTATATAACTCCGCCGTCTGATAAGAGCTTAATGAAACCTCAGATAATTGTATCCGTCAAGCCCTTTATATATCGAAAAACGTGACAAGCAAATATAAATGGATATTGGTATAGTATATACCCGGATTTTTGGACGGTCTAGACTTTTACGCAACGGCGGGAATTTTCGAATATGTCTTAGTTCGGGCATCCCTTGAAAAATAGAACCCTATGATGCCTATAAGAACGGAGCGCGAGAACGTTAAGGCATTCACGTAAATGCAATGAATATACATAGGAGCACGAAACTGGAGAAGGTACGCCAAAGGCCGTGAATATTGGAGACAAACACTTGAGCCGGTTCTGGCCCGACCTGGACTGTAAAAACCACTGATGATGACGATGATAATGATGATGATAAGAAAGTTTTGGCCACTTCGCCAGCTGGTTAGTCGACTTTTTTCGAATGCAAACTCTCATCCTGGACGGTAGAAGTGAGTGTCTTATATCCTGCACAAACGTATGTCCGTAATAGGCGAATGTGTTATACAGCCAACGAGGGCGTCCGAAACAGCATTGCATGGACTAGTGATGTAACGAATATTCGCATTCGCATTCGCATTCGCGAATATTCGCATATTTTTTCACATTCGCATTCGCATTCGCATTCGCAAAATGTTGCGAATATTTTGCGAATATATAATTAGCAGAAAATTGACCAAAAATGTAAACTTTAATCGATTTTTTAAATTTAAATTTAAAAGCCAATATTTTAGCATTTAAAGAATTTTTTATGTGCTACCGTTACACAGATATTACACTTAAAATCTGCTCTCTCACACACACTTGCATTTTCAATTTTGCCGATCCCTGAATTAAACGCATTTGGAATGCCTTTAAGTTCCTTCACATAAATTTTCATACAAGAACGACCGTCTGAGGGCTGCTAAACGAAAAACGACAATAACATTGCGTATTACGCAGGGGCGTTATGCTTGCACGAAATCGTCGGATTAAGCTGCAATCATTCATGGCATACGACGGCATAACATAACATAATATAACATAAAATAACATAAGCGCTTTTTGAGTAGTCAGTGAAGACATAAGAAAACATAAGAGCACAGAAGAGGCAATGTTGTAATTTGCGCACATTGCGGAAAGGGGGAAAAATCATTTCCACAATTTCTCAAGAAATAATTAACAAACGCTTTTAAATCAGTTCGTAACATGCCGAAAAGTAATAAAATATATTTGGCTTTAATAAAAAGTTATATTCTTAATACTATTATAATATATTACAAAATTAGTAATTGTGGCTTTTCAAGATTTTCATAAAAAGGGCAAATGTGGCAGCTTTGGGAAGGAGTTGGCAGCACAAATTCAAATCAGCTGGCTCGAACTTACATAAGACGGCATAAGAAAAATCTGTTTTCTACAGCTTCTTCTGTTCTGTTATGTTATGTTATGCCATCACTGACCACTTGCATACAAAATGTATTGAATAGATAGAACCAGCTGATTATGCTATGTTATGCTATGCCGTCTTATGCCATGAATGATTGCAGCTTTAGTTTTGTTGTTGTCATGTGACTGTTTTTTTTTTAACACTTTGAAATTTAACATCGAAATGTGTAATTTCTTTTACTTATGAATGAATTATTTTTTTCCAAAGTTAGTGCGCTATATAAATAAATGAATTGATTTGGTGATGTGTGCTAAATTTGAGATATAGATTCAAAAACTGAATATTCGCATTCGCATTCGCGAATATGAGTAGGCATTCGCATTCGCATTCGCGAATGCTAAAATTTGACATTCGTTACATCACTAGCATGGACACAATAAAATGGGACCGCGAGGCTGTAGGACTCACTTCGGATAAAACAGCCTTTAAAACAAAATGAAGAAACTGATCGCGTTTTGTGGACCCCGGAATAGGCCGGGACATTTGAATACGCAAAAAGAAGAAGAAGAAGGCGATTGTGCTATGCATACCTATGTATGTATATTCGTCTAGGCCTATTTATGGAACATGAATTTAACTTTTTCAAATACTTATATGAGCTTATCTTTGGACAAAAATTTGTAGTGCATACATACTCACAATGTGCGTGTGTTCGTATGTGTGCACTGTGCACTGTAAAACATACATAAATACGTAGGTATATGACATTCATGTATGGGCATTTTTAATGAAAAAATTATGTGTCTACACGCGTTCAAGCGTTGGCTCATTCATTCATCCATTCATTAAAAGTTTTACTCGCGCTCATTCATGCCATTCGCCGTTCGCCATTTCCATTCACTCACTCATTCATTCATGCCTTCAATAAATTTTGTGAATGAAATGCAAAACTTTAGCGTAAATGGGATCTAGCGCCTGTTCGAGCGTTCGTGTGGGTATTTCTTTTTATTTCTCTCGTTCTTTTTTTATTTTTTTTTAATCTTTTTTGTGTGCTATTACGACGTCTTGAATTTGTTTTGGATCATGTCGGCGGGAATTGACAATCGCCATGACATACTAACCAAGCGAAGACTCTTTGACTATCTGAACTAAGTAGGATTGAAATCTTCAAAGACTGAGCTTCATTTCCCGAATGGTAAAATAATGGGATTGGAAAATATCAGCGTCATAGGAAGTGCGCACGATGAGATTTACTACTCTCGAATGTCTTTAGTCGAAAAAATTTTGGCTGTGTCACTGATCTTGGAATTTCCAGTGGGGTCTCTCGGCGTTTCTGTAGCTCCATCTTTTTACATGTGGGCGCTGGAGTTGTACACAACTTTGTTGATCTGTTGGCGTGCATAAATGACGTAGAGTGAGGTAGTGTTATGGAGTTTTTCTCTTTAAATGCGCAAAGGAAAACAATAAAAAACAAAAAATAAAAAAAACCTAATTTGAATATATTCGGAAATGGCGTTTACCGGCGCTGTTTTCGTTTTTTTTTTTTTTTATTTATTTTTTCCTTTTCCTTTTTTCTTTCGAGAAATTTTTTTAATGCGATTTAAATGGGGTAATGTGTGTTATGAGTCTTGAATTTTAAAGCATTATTGTACTGAGTGGAGCTTTGACCAACTTCAAACAATAATTTTTTTTTTTCGGTTTTAAAACAAATGACCGCATTAAAATTTTGTTAAATTCTAGTATTCTTACGTTGCTCTTATCTCACCATGTGACATATGGGCATTTCTACACGAACGCTTACACGATTAGTTTTAAGTCCCGAATCGAAGAATGCGGTAAACAGTACTTTTGTCTTTAAACACTTTCGTGCAGCTCATGCAGACTTTAATCTCCCGGCTGGAAAATTGCCACAATATGGATAGATGTAGGCTGGATCTAGACAGGCCCTGAACTAATAAATCTTGACTCGATCAGGCTTTTCTTGGCCCTACTTTGGCGTTGGGTAGAATCGCCCCCATATTGGCGATGACGTGAATAATCTAGACAGGGTCTATGTCATTTTTAATAGCTAAAGCCCGGATAGAAAATTTTATCCTGACGTCATCGTGGGCCTTGTTAAGTGAAGCCTCGTTAGTGGCCTTCTTAGGAAATATCTAGACAGTATCTCACTAGATTTTACTAGTTACAGCCCGTGTATTTGTGAATTTTTTTTCCGAGAAAAATTTGAGAAAATTTTTTTTATAATTCTCACTTAGTTTAAATTCGTGGAAATATAAACCGGGTACTTTGCGTGTTGAACGTCAGTGTTGCGCAGAGGTGATATCGTTACCAATGAGGTTCTACCGATATGAAATTATTAATAGTTGAAAGCTTTTACCAATACCTCCCCATTGGAACGGGAAAATAAATCTTTATGTAAGCCAAAGTGATTTACATATAGTTTCATATATGGGGGAAAACACGTCAAGTGTACCAGGTGGAAAAATTTTTCTCTCCGATTTCGATGAAAGTTGGTGATGATGTTGTGCTATTAGAGTACAAAATTTGTGCAAAAGGAGGGTAGTCAAAACGAAGCGGTTGCTGAGATATAGGTCCTCAAAGTTTATGATTTTTTTCTAAATGACTTTTTTCGTTCAATGATTATGGGTAGAAGGTTTGGTAGATGTAAAAACGTTTTAATTGTCTTTTATAATAAATTGTCCGAAATTTCCAGAAAAAATATTTTGGCATTTTTAAAACGATAACTTATCGATAAAAAATCGATTTTAATTCTTAAATTATAATTTTTGCACAAATCGGCATTTTTCATATTTTTTTTAATAGACTATAAATAAAGTTTTTTTATTTACCTTTTCAACGATATGCATATGTTGATGGTGAATCAGTCATTTGTGGGTCAATTCGTCGTTTGTTTAATTTTTTTGTTTTAAAAATTCTTGGAAATATTTGTGAGGAATTTTGAAACGAAAAGTATCTAAGTTGAAGTTGTTCTCCGTCAACTGGAATAAAAGAATGGATCTTTTTAGTTCCTGGAATCGTTTTCGCTAATTAAAAGCGTGGTTTTAAATGGTTAAAGATTCTTCGTAATCGTGGATTGAACTGAAGAAAAAAAATTAGTCTACCTCGTCTAGAAATGATTACGCATATACCCATGCCTTCGTTGTCAAAGCTTTTAAAAGTATGTGATCGCCTCCATAACCTAAAGCCCCATTCATTCATTGCTAAGCAGCAGTCAGAGTTTTTTAACACAACAAAACAGAACCTAAAAGAGGGAGAAGTCCTTATTACGTGCGATTTTGCTGAGAATTATGCATATATTGCACAAAATGCTGCGCAGTCGTTCCATTGGAACAATGATCAACTAACAATTTTCACTGTTGTTTTTTACTATAAAAATGATCACGGCATAAATCACGGAAGTATAGCAGTATTATCAAATAACCTCACCCATGACACAGCTGCAGTTTACACCTTTCAAAAGGTGGTGTTGAAGTACTTAAAATAAATACTATGCATGACCAAGGTTTTGTATTTTTCGGACGGAGCGGCACAACATTTTAAAAACCGCTTTAATTTTAAAAATCTGCTTCACCATGAAAAGGACTTCGGCATACCCGCAGAGTGGCATTTTTATGCAACAGCACATGGCAAAGGTCCATGCGATGGAATTAGAGGAAATTTAAAAAGACTTGCAAGACGAGCGACTTTACAAGCCTCTTCAGAAAACCAAATTCTAAGTTTCGAGACGTTTTATTCCTGGGCTAGAGAGAATTGTAAAGAGACTAAAGTTTTTTTCAGTTCAATCCACGATTACGTAGAATCATTAAACCATTTAAAACCACGCTTTCAATTAGCGAAAACGATTCCAGGAACTAAAAAGATCCATTCTTTTATTCCAGTTGACGGAGAACAACTTCAACTTAGATACTTTTCGTTTCAAAATTCCTCACAAATATTTCCAAGAATTTTTAAAACAAAAAAATTAAACAAACGACGAATTGACCCACAAATGACTGATTCACCATCAACATATGCATATCGTTGAAAAGGTAAATAAAAAAACTTTATTTATAGTCTATTAAAAAAAATATGAAAAATGCCGATTTGTGCAAAAATTATAATTTAAGAATTAAAATCGATTTTTTATCGATAAGTTATCGTTTTAAAAATGCCAAAATATTTTTTCTGGAAATTTCGGACAATTTATTATAAAAGACAATTAAAACGTTTTTACATCTACCAAACCTTCTACCCATAATCATTGAACGAAAAAAGTCATTTAGAAAAAAATCATAAACTTTGAGGACCTATATCTCAGCAACCGCTTCGTTTTGACTACCCTCCTTTTGCACAAATTTTGTACTCTAATAGCACAACATCATCACCAACTTTCACCGAAATCGGAGAGAAAAATTTTTCCACCTGGTACACTTGACGTGTTTTCCCCCATATATATAATTTATCTTCTTTTTAACTACTGAATATTAAAACGGCTTTTTTAGAAAAAGTTACCATGGGAATAGATTGGCAGATCTAGAAAGGAAATTACCAGCTTGGCCTATTCTAACTAAAGCATTAACAAATTAACTAGGGCCTGGCTAGACTTTACTGGGCAGGGCAGACTTCAATATCAAAATCTATGCGCAGACCCGAAAGACAATCAGATACACAGTGTACTCTCTCTTAAGCGGACACCTGCGAGACCGCTTAACAGAGGAGTCCGCAGGAACACAAGAGCATTCCCAAAAATTATCCGTTTAAAAGAAGTGTCCGCACTGTACACAAAAACAAAAAAAAAAAATCGTTACTTTTTCAAGAAACGCCCATATGTCTTGTCATATTCTTAGAGATTAAGAAATTAATCTGACGAATCAACAGATTCTAATTAAGACGACCAGACAGACATGTCAAATTGGACTCTGATTGAACCTTCCCAAGTTCCATAGAAGAAAAAACAGTGGGTCTACCCCAATAAGATGAATAGAATAAAGTTTCCACACAAAAAAAAAAAAAAAAAAAGTGATGTCATCCAGATGAAAGAAATTTTTCCCAAAAATGCGAAACTCCCGAAATAAATCAAAACCTTTCAACAATTTTTATCCAGTATTTTTTCTGATTATTCAAATGCTTGTGTCGATTGTTCTGTTGATTTGTAAAGCAACAACATAAAGGCTTGCCGCACAAGTAATTTATGTTTGAGAACGTTTTATTAAGTAATGTTTGCCTCACGTGCGTTTTTGGTCATAACGAGGTACATACATATGTATATCTAAGCTTTTACTTTTGAGTGTATTTATTTTCATTTATTTATTTTTATTTGCTCAACCATCAATATATGTACATATAAGTAATTACTCTGCATATAACTAAGATTAATTGATGATCATATTTAGAACGAGCAGAAAAAAAGGCAAAACAAAAAAAAAAAAAAAAAGGAAAAAGAATTTGCTTCAAAACCGCAGTTCGACCACAAAAAAAGCACACAAGCAAAGGCTGGTCTCAGCTTTTCGCGTACATGAAAAATGACTTAAACATTTTGTCTTGGAAATAAATCAAAATTGAATGAATTACCCGAATCACATATTAGGTAATACACTAATAAACATTCACACAACAACAGCAGTAACACTCTTGAATGTTAAACCCGAGACGTGCTTTTCCACGATCGTTTCCAATCAATAAAAGAAGCGTTCGTCCAACACTGCCGCGAAGATTCACATCGTGCGAATTTTGTTGTTTTTACTTTGTTACTATATTTTGTTTTCTTTTGCTTTTTTTTTTGATTAGTCGCTTTTTCACAGGAAACCGAAAATCACATAAACAAAAACGACTGCAAGTCTCCTGAGATTTAAATCAAACGAGCGAACACACCTTTCGCTTCGGTTAATCTTTTTAGTTCTTGCCTTTTTCTTGTTGTTTTTTTTTTTTTTTTTTTTTTAAAGGTGAATTTAGTAGATTATTTGTGTAGCCGGGCGGCACAACAACAAAATATATATATTACCGGCATTTTTTTAGTCTCATTTTATTTGAGCTGCGCGCGCATTTTTCGAAAAGAACTCCAGCACGGATTAAAAAACGAATAGAAGAAAAGTTCGCTTTTGTGTATGTATTTGTGTGTGTGTGTCTGTTTGCTTTTAAACAGTTCACTGCGCTCAGACGAAAGTCAATGAAAGTGTCTTCCGCCGCGTCCACGAACCGTTCCAACGGATGTTAAAACTCAGACTGAACATAAAATCTCAAAGATACGTTTATTTAATTGCCTTTACAGTGGTCTCGCGTTAACCCGACATGCCATATCGAACGTATTCGCTGAGCTGGGGAAATACTAAAAATAATTTCGTTTTTTTTTAATTTTTCTTTATTTTTATGAAAACAATTAGAGCATTATTTTTAAGGTCATGCATATCTATCGACTTAATAGTAATGCTCCGAATAATTTGATTAAAGTTTAATTTATTGGATTTTCGAAGTCGCTGTTGACGCCTTAGGCCTGCGACCTTGAGTTTATCGTCGGAAACTGCATGTTTGAGAATCCTTAAATTGAGTAAATATAATCGTGTTTGGTTTTAAGGGATCCATCTGTCCATTTAATCTCAACCACATATGGGCATTTCCAAATGGACGCGACACTTAAATGAGCAATTTTTAAGTCCCGAATCGAATAATGCGATAAATAGTTATTTTCTTTCTAAACAATTTCGTGCAGCTCATGCAAACTTTAATACCCCGGCTGGAAAATTGCTTAAACAAGCCGGGTGATTAGCTTAGGCCTAGCTAGATTTGCCATGTTATACATAGATAAATCTAGGCTGGATCTAGACAGGCCCTGAACCAATAAATCTTGACTCGATCAGGCTTTTCTTGGCCCTACTTTGGCGTTGGGTAGAATCGCCCCCATATTGGCGATGACGTGAATAATCTAGACAGGGTCTATGCCATTTTGCCTACTTAAAGCCGGGATAGAAAATTCTATCCTGGGGTCACCGTGGGTCTCTTTAGTGACCTTATTAGGAAAAATCTAGACATTACCTCACTAGATTTCACTATTTTTAGCCCCTGTATTTGTGAATTTTTTTCCGAGAGAGAAAATTGAAGACAAAATTTTTGGTTATAATTCTCACATAGTTTAAATTCGTGGAAATATAAAGGATGCAATTTGCGTGTTGAACGTCAGGCTTCAGCAGAGGCAATACATTCGTGCGTGGATGCTAAAAGATAGTCAAAATCTCCCTTACTTAATTAATGGACAGCCCTCAAAACGTTAAATTTCGGCGAAAAAAAATATATGCAGCTTAGCCAATTTCTAGGCCTTTTTAGGCGTATGAAATTTTCTGGTACTAATTTGCAGTTTCAAGGATTTTTTTGCCATTTGGGGGGGGAGACTCCCCGCTAGCGTCTTTCCCACAAACTAGAGTTTTGTTGAGAGATGTAGACATATGTGTAAATGGCTGCAATGAGATGAAAATCATATATTTTTTATGAAGTTTGGTTCAGGCCTGTCATCGGTAGCTGAACTCTTATTTCCTTTTTTCAAAAGAATAAGGACGTTACTTCCTTCGCATTTACTGTCTCGAGAGTCAAACACACGACCATTGTTTTGAAACAATTAATTAAGTGGAGGAAGACTTGCGACAAAAAGAGACAGTTTATTAAATGTTCCGGAAATATCTGTGTTCTTTTTTTTTTCTTTCTTTTTCTCTCGAGTGTAACAGCGTATAGCTTTTTAACGAAACACAATCAGAGTTGTGACGTCATATCCAAAACAGCTGTTTTCTGAAAGTATAACGACCCTGTTTTTCTTTTATTTTCAAGACGGATGGAATTGACACCTGCCAACAAACTGTCAGCAATATCGACCAAAAACTTAAAACTTTTCGGAAACAAGCCATTTTCTCAAATTTAGGTACGTAGCCCAGATGCAAATAGAGGGGTTTGTGTGGAAATTGAAAATAAAACTATAATGACTTATTTTGGGAGTCAGTTGTAAAATAGCACCGCAACAAGACCGAGATCGAATGAATCAATATGCAAAGGCTTATGTAATTATTTAAATGGAGCCAGCAAAGCGGTGCGGACAAGTGCAGCCTTAGCCCAGACTCCTGCTAAAGCGCCGGAGAAAATTGAGGTGTTCGTCGATGATATGCCCGTGATGGTGAAGCCGGGAACAACAGTGCTGCAGGTAATCGCCATTAAGAACTATATAAATACGAATGATGGTAATAATGAGTTCCTTCGGTTTTAGGCTTGTGCAGAAGTTGGTGTCGAGATTCCACGTTTTTGCTATCATGAGCGTCTTGCAGTCGCTGGAAACTGTCGTATGTGTTTGGTGGAAGTGGAGAAGAGTCCTAAGCCAGTTGCGGCTTGCGCTATGCCGGTCATGAAGGGTTGGCGCATCAAAACCAATTCCGATATGACAAGAAAAGCTCGTGAAGGTGTAATGGAATTTCTACTGATGAATCATCCATTGGATTGTCCTATTTGTGATCAGGGTGGCGAATGTGATCTGCAAGATCAAGCGATGGCATTTGGTTCAGATCGATCGAGATTTACTGACATCAATTACTCTGGAAAGAGGTACGAAACACTTGGAAGAAGAAAGATTACACAGAAGAAAAACATAATTTTTAATGATTCTCTTGCAGAGCCGTCGAGGACAAAGACATTGGCCCGCTTGTAAAGACCATTATGACGCGTTGTATTCATTGTACACGTTGCATACGTTTTGCATCTGAAATTGCTGGTGTTGATGATCTTGGAACGACAGGGCGTGGCAATGATATGCAAGTTGGTACCTACGTGGAGAAACTCTTCCTAACTGAGTTGTCGGGCAATATAATAGACTTATGTCCGGTTGGTGCATTGACCAGTAAGCCATACAGGTGAGTGCGAACTCATACTTGGATATTTGTTAACTGGAATACATGTATGTAATTCCACAGCTTCGTTGCACGTCCATGGGAGATACGTAAAATCAGCAGCATCGATGTATTGGACGCTGTCGGTAGCAATATTGTTGTGAGCACACGTACCAACGAGGTCATGCGTATTTTGCCACGCGAGAATGAAGATGTTAACGAGGAATGGTTGGCTGATAAGTCACGTTTTGCCTGTGATGGTTTGAAGCGACAACGCTTGGTCGCTCCAATGGTACGAATGCCCAATGGTGAACTTCAAGCTGTTGAATGGGAGGGCGCTCTCATTTCCGTTGCCAAGGCAATTAGGAATTCGAATGGTGCGATTGCAGCTGTTGCTGGTCAGTTAGCTGATGTTGAGTCGATGGTAGCTTTGAAAGACTTGCTCAATCGCAACGGAGCTGAAACGGTGTGCACAGAACAAGGATTCCCTACATCAGGATCCGGTACCGATTTGCGTTCTAATTACGTTTGCAATTCCACTATTGCAGGTATGTGCACACATGAATACATATTAGCTACCTGAAACCATTACACCGAAGAAATGAATCTCTTACACAGCTTTGGAAGAAGCCGATGCCGTTTTGCTTATTGGCACAAATCCTCGATACGAAGCCCCGTTGGTTAATACACGATTGCGCAAAGGGTTTGTCCACAACGAACTAGATCTTGCGGCGATTGGTCCAAAGCTTGATCTTTCATATGACCACGAAAATCTTGGTGACGATGCTAGCTTGATAACTAATGTTTGTAGTGGATCGCATCCGTTTTCGAAGAAACTGGAGGCCGCAAAGAAACCTGCTATAATAATTGGAGCCGATTTGCTCGAACGTGCCGATGGCGCTGGTATTCACGCAACAGTATCTGCGTACTGCAAGAAATTAAACAAACCGGTAAGATATTTAATTTATATCTCCTTGAAGTTGGATCTTAAAATGTGTGTTTTTTTTTAGGGCTGGAATTCCTTTAACGTGCTGCAAACGAATGCTGCACAAACTGGTGCTTATGATGTTGGCTACAATCCGGGACTAGATAAACTGGCTAGTCAGCAACCTAAAGTTCTATTCCTCCTCGGTGCTGACGCTGGCAAAGTTAAACGTGAGCAATTGCCCAATGATTGTTATGTCGTCTATATTGGATCTCATGGTGACAATGGCGCTACGATTGCTGATGTCGTCTTGCCTGGCGCTGCGTATACCGAAAAGCAAGCTACTTATGTGAATACCGAAGGACGTGCACAACAGACATTGGCTGGTGTTACACCCCCAGGAATGGCACGTGAGGACTGGAAAATTATTCGTGCGATATCTGAAGTTGCTGGTAAGAGCAGCACTATATTTTTATTTTTAAAAATGGTTTCCTATTGATATTTTTCATTCTAATAGGCACTCCATTACCTTACGATACTTTGGACGAATTGCGGAATCGTGTTGAAGACATTGCACCACATCTGACCCGATTGGGAAAGCTGGAGAAGTCGTCTTTCAGCGATTTGTCCGACCAAACAGCCACTGTTAGTGTATTTAGCTTATCGAATAATTTCTTCTTTCTATCAATTCATATTCAATTCATTCTCTTGCAGTCGAAAAAAGTGGACAACACAAAAGTAAACATCAAATTGTGTGATCTGCGGGATTACTTCATGACCGATGCTATCTCGCGTGCTTCGCCAACAATGGCGAAATGTATTTCTGCGG
Source organism: Chlorops oryzae (assembly GCA_020466095.1). Lineage (NCBI taxonomy): Eukaryota > Metazoa > Arthropoda > Insecta > Diptera > Chloropidae > Chlorops > Chlorops oryzae. Next base: position 26,466,355 of record CM035808.1, on the reverse strand, counting down.
CTAATAAACAAAAGCAATCCGGCAAGGATCAACAACAACGTGCTGCACTCTAGTTAAATTATTTGCATTATTTGTAGTAAAGGATAGAGATTTTCGAACTGTTCGAAAGTGAAATTCGGCTGAGCTGTAAATTAAATGATTTTGTTCAAGTGATTTTGAAACAAAGTGCTCCTCTTTCTCATTTCATTATTACGTTAAAATATTAGTCTGTTGAGAATACGAACTTCATGAAAACGTTGGTCTACGATTTTTAAACTGGATGCAAAAGGTACCATAAAAGTTAATTAAGCGGAAAATGAAAAATGAAAATATATCATTTAAATGCAGGAATAAATAATATGATAATCCATGCGAACAACCAGTTATATTCTTTGCTTAAAGGTAAGTCTATGACCATGTATATATATTTTAAATTTTTTAGCTTTCGAACATTCTTATTAATTTTCAGTCCTATTCTAAATGTATGTAGTATGCTTCTTTTTGAGCCTCTAGCAAACTTTGCAATGGATAAATTTTAAATGTTTTCATTGGTAAGGAAAATGCAAAAAGTGCTTCAAATAGGGGGAAAGCGTGGAATTTTCCAGGAATTTTCTCCATGGGAATTTTCTTTAGGATCTGAGGAACCATTTAGAAAAAAAAATTTTCAAAAACCCTGTAGGAAATGTCCTTTTGAGACAGTTGAACCCGAAAAAGAAACTTTATTCAAAAACATATAACGGCTTTATTTTCCCGCCAAAATGAAAATTCCAAAAAAACTTCAAAAAATAACAAAAAAAACCAAAATTTTCTAAACCCCAAAATTCCTAGTAGTTTCCGAGATATAATCATTTGAAATTTTGGCATCCACCTTCTGTTTTTCCTGTTCGCCTGGTGAATCAGACGAATTTTTGCACTGAAAACCAAATTTCTCGGGCATCATTTTTTCTCGAAGGCTAGAATTTTTTTTGGAGAACTTCGTCGGTAAGTATGCTTTCGTTTGAGCGTCCAGCACACTTTGCAATGAAAAAATTTTAAATATTTTCATGGGTAAGGAAAATAGCAAAGGTCCTTCAAATAATTAGAAATCATAGGGTTTTCCAGGATTTTTTTCCACAGGATTTTTCTTTAGGACCTAAGGAACCATTTAAGAAAAAAAAATTCTCAAAAACCCTGTAGGAAATGTCATTTTGAGACAGTTAAACCCGAAAAAGAAACTTTATTCAAAAACATATAACGGCTTTATTTTCCCGCCAAAATGAAAATTCCAAAAAAACTTCAAAAAATAACAAAAAAACCAAAATTTTCAAAACCCCAAAATTCGCAGTAGTTTCCGAGATATAAGCATTTGAAATTTTGGCATCCACCTTCTGTTTTTCCTGTTCGCCTGGTGAATCAGACGAATTTTTGCACTGAAAACCAAATTTCTCGGGCATCATTTTTTCTCGAAGGCTAGAATTTTTTTTAGAGAACTTCGTCGGTAAGTATGCTTTCGTTTGAGCGTCCAGCACACTTTGCAATGAAAAAATTTTAAATATTTTCATGGGTAAGGAAAATAGCAAAGGTCCTTCAAATAAGTAGAAATCATAGGGTTTTCCAGGATTTTTTTCCACAGGATTTTTCTTTAGGACCTAAGGAACCATTTAAGAAAAAAAAATTCTCAAAAACCCTGTAGGAAATGTCATTTTGAGACAGTTAAACCCGAAAAAGAAACTTTATTCAAAAACATATAACGGCTTTATTTTCCCGCCAAAATGAAAATTCCAAAAAAACTTCAAAAAATAACAAAAAAACCAAAATTTTCAAAACCCCAAAATTCGCAGTAGTTTCCGAGATATAAGCATTTGAAATTTTGGCATCCACCTTCTGTTTTTCCTGTTCGCCTGGTGAATCAGACGAATTTTTGCACTGAAAACCAAATTTCTCGGGCATCATTTTTTCTCGAAGGCTAGAATTTTTTTTGGAGAACTTCGTCGGTAAGTATGCTTTCGTTTGAGCGTCCAGCACACTTTGCAATGAAAAAATTTTAAATATTTTCATGGGTAAGGAAAATAGCAAAGGTCCTTCAAATAAGTAGAAATCATAGGGTTTTCCAGGATTTTTCTCCACAGGATTTTTCTTTAGGACCTAAGGAACCATTTAAGAAAAAAAAAATTCTCAAAACCCTGTAGGAAATGTCATTTTGAGACAGTTAAACCCGAAAAAGAAACTTTATTCAAAAACATATAACGGCTTTATTTTCCCGCCAAAATGAAAATTCCAAAAAAACTTCAAAAAATAACAAAAAAAACCAAAATCAAAACAAAACCAATTTCAAAAATTGAATTTGATACTTTGTTTTCTCCCTTGCGTTTTTCCTGCCTTCGGCATTTTTCTCGAACAAATTTTTGGGACTTTTAAGTAGTTTTTTGTAGAACTTTGCGAAATTTTTATTCATGAAGAAAATAAAATTTCATGTAGAAATCAAGGTTTCAATTTCAAGGATTTTCCAGGATTTAAAATTCTCAACCTAGGAACATTTGAGAAAAACCAAAAACTTAAAAACATTAACGTTACCCGAAAAGAAAATTCAAAAAAACCATTCCAAAAAAAATTCAAAAAAAATTCCAATCAAAAACAAAATTTTCAACCCTTCCTGTTCCGGTAATCAGAATTTTGCATAACCTTTTCTCGTCTTTCGAAGCAGAATTTTTGAAACTTCTGGATATTTTTCTGAGGTCAGAATTTTGAAATTTAATATTTTCTTGCAAGGAAAAAATTTAAATATTTTAGGGTAAGGAAATCAAAGGTCTTCAAAAAGAAATCTAGGGTTTTCAGGATTTTTCAAGATTTTTCTTTAGACCTAAGGAACATTTAAAAAAAAAAATTTAAAAACCCAAGGAAATTATTTTGAACATTAAACCCAAAAAAAACTATAAAATCAATAACGCTTATTTTCCCCAAAAAAAATTCAAAAAAACTCAAAATACAAAAAAACCAAAATTTTCAAAATTGATCCATTGTTTTTCGTGGTAATCAACGAATTTTTGATACCTTTCTCGGGATCATTTCAGCGAATTTTTTGAACTTCTCGGAGTATCTTTCTTGAGCAGAATTTTGAAATTTTAATATTTTCTGGGTAAGAAGAAAATTAAATGTATGCTTTCGTTTGAGCGTCCAGCACACTTTGCAATGAAAAAATTTTAAATATTTTCATGGGTAAGGAAAATAGCAAAGGTCCTTCAAATAAGTAGAAATCATAGGGTTTTCCAGGATTTTTCTCCACAGGATTTTTCTTTAGGACCTAAGGAACCATTTAAGAAAAAAAAATTCTCAAACCCTTAGGAAATGTCATTTTGAGACAGTTAAACCCGAAAAAGAAACTTTATTCAAAAACATATAACGGCTTTATTTTCCCGCCAAAATGAAAATTCCAAAAAAACTTCAAAAAATAACAAAAAAACCAAAATTTTCAAAACCCCAAAATTCGCAGTAGTTTCCGAGATATAACATTTGAAATTTTGGCATCCACCTTCTGTTTTTCCTGTTCGCCTGGTGAATCAGACGAATTTTTGCACTGAAAACCAAATTTCTCGGGCATCATTTTTTCTCGAAGGCTAGAATTTTTTTTGGAGAACTTCGTCGGTAAGTATGCTTTCGTTTGAGCGTCCAGCACACTTTGCAATGAAAAAATTTTAAAATTTTGGGTAAGGAAAATAGCAAAGGTCCTTCAAATAAGTAGAAATCATAGGGTTTTCCAGGATTTTTTCCACAGGATTTTTCTTTAGGACCTAAGGAACCATTTAAGAAAAAAAAATTCTCAAAAACCCTGTAGGAAATGTCATTTTGAGACAGTTAAACCCGAAAAAAAACTTTATTCAAAAACATATAACGGCTTTATTTTCCCGCCAAAATGAAAATTCCAAAAAAACTTCAAAAAATAACAAAAACCAAAATTTTCAAAACCAAAATTCCAGTAGTTTCCGAGATATAACATTTGAAATTTTGGCATCCACCTTCTGTTTTTCCTGTTCGCCTGGTGAATCAGACGAATTTTTGCACTGAAAACCAAATTTTGGTCTTTTTTCTCAGGCAATTTTTTTGACTTCGTCGGTAAGTATGCTTTCGTTTGAGCGTCCAGCACACTTTGCAATGAAAAAATTTTAAATATTTTCATGGGTAAGGAAAATAGCAAAGGTCCTTCAAATAAGTAGAAATCATAGGGTTTTCCAGGATTTTTTCCACAGGATTTTTCTTTAGGACCTAAGGAACCATAAAAAAAAAAATTTCAAAAACCCTGTAGGAAATGTCATTTTGAGACAGTTAAACCCGAAAAAAAACTTTATTCAAAAACATATAACGGCTTTATTTTCCCGCCAAAATGAAAATTCCAAAAAAACTTCAAAAAATAAAAAAAAACCAAAATTTTCAAAACCCCAAAATTCAGTAGTTTCCGAGATATAACATTTGAAATTTTGGCATCCACCTTCTGTTTTTCCTGTTCGCCTGGTGAATCAGACGAATTTTTGCACTGAAAACCAAATTTCTCGGGCATCTTTTTTCTCGAAGGCTAGAATTTTTTTTGGAGAACTTCGTCGGTAAGTATGCTTTCGTTTGAGCGTCCAGCACACTTTGCAATGAAAAAATTTTAAATATTTTCATGGGTAAGGAAAATAGCAAAGGTCCTTCAAATAAGTAGAAATCATAGGGTTTTCCAGGATTTTTCCACAGGATTTTTTTTAGGACCTAAGGAACCATAAAAAAAAAAATTCAAAAACCCTGTAGGAAATGTCATTTTGAGACAGTTAAACCCGAAAAAGAAACTTTATTCAAAAACATATAACGGCTTTATTTTCCCGCCAAAATGAAAATTCCAAAAAAACTTCAAAAAATAACAAAAAAACCAAAATTTTCAAAACCCCAAAATTCGCAGTAGTTTCCGAGATATAACATTTGAAATTTTGGCATCCACCTTCTGTTTTTCCTGTTCGCCTGGTGAATCAGACGAATTTTTGCACTGAAAACCAAATTTCTCGGGCATCATTTTTTCTCGAAGGCTAGAATTTTTTTGGAGAACTTCGTCGGTAAGTATGCTTTCGTTTGAGGTCCAGCACACTTTGCAATGAAAAAATTTTAAATATTTTCATGTAAGGAAAATAGCAAAGGTCCTTCAAATAAGTAGAAATCATAGGGTTTTCCAGGATTTTTTCCACAGGATTTTTCTTTAGGACCTAAGGAACCATTTAAGAAAAAAAATCAAAAACCCTTAGGAAATGTCATTTTGAACAGTTAAACCCGAAAAAAAACTTTATTCAAAAAATATAACGGCTTTATTTTCCCAAAATGAATTCCAAAAAAACTCAAAAAATAAAAAAAAACCAATTTCACCTCATGTTTCCAATACATTTTGGACTTCAAATAAGTAGAAATCATAGGGTTTTCCAGGATTTTTTTCCACAGGATTTTTCTTTAGGACCTAAGGAACCATTTAAGAAAAAAAAATTCTCAAAAACCCTGTAGGAAATGTCATTTTGAGACAGTTAAACCCGAAAAAGAAACTTTATTCAAAAACATATAACGGCTTTATTTTCCCGCCAAAATGAAAATTCCAAAAAAACTTCAAAAAATAACAAAAAAACCAAAATTTTCAAAACCCAAAATTCGCAGTAGTTTCCGAGATATAAGCATTTGAAATTTTGGCATCCACCTTCTGTTTTTCCTGTTCGCCTGGTGAATCAGACGAATTTTTGCACTGAAAACCAAATTTCTCGGGCATCATTTTTTCTCGAAGGCTAGAATTTTTTTTGGAGAACTTCGTCGGTAAGTATGCTTTCGTTTGAGCGTCCAGCACACTTTGCAATGAAAAAATTTTAAATATTTTCATGGGTAAGGAAAATAGCAAAGGTCCTTCAAATAAGTAGAAATCATAGGGTTTTCCAGGATTTTTTTCCACAGGATTTTTCTTTAGGACCTAAGGAACCATTTAAGAAAAAAAAATTCTCAAAAACCCTGTAGGAAATGTCATTTTGAGACAGTTAAACCCGAAAAAGAAACTTTATTCAAAAACATATAACGGCTTTATTTTCCCGCCAAAATGAAAATTCCAAAAAAACTTCAAAAAATAACAAAAAAACCAAAATTTTCAAAACCCCAAAATTCGCAGTAGTTTCCGAGATATAAGCATTTGAAATTTTGGCATCCACCTTCTGTTTTTCCTGTTCGCCTGGTGAATCAGACGAATTTTTGCACTGAAAACCAAATTTCTCGGGCATCATTTTTTCTCGAAGGCTAGAATTTTTTTGGAGAACTTCGTCGGTAAGTATGCTTTCGTTTGAGTGTCCAGCACACTTTGCAATGAAAAAATTTTAAATATTTTCATGGATAAGGAAAATAGCAAAGGTCCTTCAAATAAGTAGAAATCATAGGGTTTTCCAGGATTTTTCTCCACAGGATTTTTCTTTAGGACCTAAGGAACCATTTAAGAAAAAAAAATTCAAAAACCCTATAGGAAATGTCATTTTGATACAGTTAAACCCGAAAAACAAACTTTATTCAAATAAATATAACGGCTTTATTTTCCATACATTTCTTGGTAAATCATAGAAGGAGTTGCCCTAGGGCATGGAAATTTCGCATGGACGTTTCTATCTCTAGATCTAAGCAGAGCTCGAAAATAACAGTCAACCGTTTTTAACATTCGGTTTCTCTCCTACGCTTTCTATGTTTCACAATAACATAAACGATTTCTCTCAGAGAGAAACACATTCAATTCTTTTTATACGGTTTGCAAGAGAGACTTACTTTTAAAAAGCAATAATATCGGTCTTTGGTTGAGATTTATTGAAGACCTTTATTATTATCGGTTGCGCGATTTCGGTTATTTGAGGAGATCTATAGCAAATGGTCGCAAATAAAGGTCTTAAAAATTTTTGTTATTTTATACGCATTACATACAATGTACACAGAGTCTACTGTGTGCTTGAATCGAAAAACTTTGATGGAAACAGTTACAAACGGGCCTTAACTCCACTATTTTTGCATATGATAAATTGAATTTTTTAACTAAATCTTATATACATAGTTATATTTCAGACAGACAACCACATCTCAATTGTATTCTTAACACAAACAAAAAAAAAAACAAAAAAAAAAAAAAAAAAAATAAAAATACTCACGCTTTGCAAAACGTCCAAAAAAAGCAATAATAATTCTTACAAGTAAAAATATGCAATGCAATTGTCGCATGATTCAATATAGTGCAACAACAACTAATGCTAAGACCGAAATAAGCAAGAGCTGTGTATTTTCGATCGCTTAGTGAGGTTAAATGTTTTCGGTCTTTGCTTTTGCTCACTGGTTGAGAGCAATTTTTATTTTGATGCGTTAACGGTTACGCTCTCAGAGAAACCTTTACAGTTGCGTTGAGAGATTTCGGTTGTTCATTGTGAGTTGTTTATTTTATCATTCAAGAACAGTTTTTTGACAATGTTTCGAAACGGTTGAGAGAAATCTCTGAGCTCTGGATCTAAGAGATTCCAAAAAAATCGAAATCGAACCACCCCCTCAAACAGAAAACGGGTTTTTCCAAAATCCACAATTTTGAACCCACGGTCCTCAAATTCCGAATATAGCTTACTCGTGTGCCTTAGAGTTGGAAAAGTTTAACTTCGTAAAGCTGCCACACCTACTTTTTGTGCTACGCCCACTCAAAGTCCTCTATCAGATATTCGTGACGTAGAACAGAGTTCAGACACCAACTGGCATAGCGCAGACCCGCATCAAAACCAACGTACCTAGCTAAGACACCAAATTCTGTGTGTTGGCTAAATTAATTTGTGTCTTAGCTCCGAGAAGGCTTGACCTCCATACATTTTTGGGGAAATCGTAGGAGTTGCCCCAGGGCTTTGAAATTTGGCATGGATGTTTCTATCTCTAGATCTATGAGATTCCAAAAAAAATTTTCGAAATCGAACTACCCGAACCCCCTCAAAAAGAAAACGGGTTTTTCCAAAATCCACAATTTTGAACCCACGGTACTCAAATTCGGAACATAGCTTAGTGTTGTGCCCCAGAGTTGGAAAAGTTTAACTTCGTAACGCTGACACGCCTACTTTTTGTGCTACGCCCACTCAAACGTGTTTTCACCTTCGCGTCCTAAGTCTTTGCGCAGGCAGTTGTATTATAAAAAGCGAGGGGTCGTTCATTCAACGCCTGAATATTTGCGTGAGTCTCCCTAATTTGAAAATCGGTCTTAGAAAAGGAGAAACATAAAAATAACCCCACCGTTTCAAGAAATTTTAAGCACAGCCGCAAAACAGGATGTAATGGAGGAAGTAAATAAGCACAAAAAATACTTTTATCATGAAATCATTTAATTCATTTTATAATTAAATAAAAAATACGCATAAATATTTCATATATATTTATATATATATATATATACAGAATCAAATCGAAGTAATATTTAATATGTATAGTATACTTAAAACCAGTAGAAGCGTTACAAAGAGGATAATTCATACGTTAATAAGTTAACTTGTTTTTAAGAACTTTAAACTACCATAAAATCAAATGGAAAAAAATTTTTTTTTAATTTTTATTTTAATATATCACACAAAGGTTTAATTGATTTAAAAGACTAACACATAAACATATACTCCAAGAACAGAAACCGATAATTGATTTCGGATTATGTAAATCGTTAAAAGTGCCCTAGTTCGAAAAGGAAAATGTTCCTTAATATTTTTTTGTGTGAATTATATCTTTGTAATCAAAATCACTAGAGTTTGGGGTTTATCGAAGCGAAGAGCCTTATTTAGGAATAATTGACGAAGTGAACTTCAAAAAAATCGTCTGAATTCTCAAAAACTTTCAAAAATGTGCATTGAAATAAAAAATAAAAAAAAATATTGATATAAATTAAAAATTGTTAGTCTCATGTTGCTGTAACAATCTCAAAATAGTTCAAAAGTAGCTACTTACGGCAAACGAACGAGCTAACGTGTCGTAAGTAATCAGTTCTTAATGAAAGCTTAAACATTTAATATCTAGAGTTGCCGTGATTTCGTTTTCTGTTTTCCATGAGGGTATCTTTAGCAACAAGAAATTCTTCATTAGCAATATTTCTTTCAAATAATTTTCGTTTCATTTCTTGTTATTTAACATGCTTTTCCAACTAACAACAAATTTACAATTATAACTTTTCGCTTAACTTTAGAGAATCTTTACTCTTGATGTCTCGTTTTTAACGCTTAAATTAATTTGAAAATCTCTTAAATTTCCTTTTTGCAAAGCTTTAGCAAAAAACAATGTTCAAATTTCGTTCCGCTTTTCTTTTTTCAAATGCCGGGGATTATTATCAAAACCATTTTCATTTTTTTTGTTTTTTTCATATTTTTTTTTTTTTTTTTTTTTTTTTTTTGATTTTATGGTTCGGAACAAGTGGATGCAAACAAATTTACAAAATCATTGCTAGCTACGTCGAAACATATATGTATGTATATGTACACAACTATATTACTTTGATCTATTTTTTATACGTACTCAATTAATCGGCACTTTTAAATTTGTCCCACCAATTCCTGTATATTTCGCAGAAGCTCTTCCATATTTCACAAAAGATCACGATGGAAGACCCACGTGTGTTTTGTATGCGCAAACTTATGGGACAACCACTGCGACTCCAGTAAATTGAATCGATCACGACTGAGATAGAGTGGTTTACCACGCCTATAAAAAAAAAAAAAAAAAAAAAACAAAGAAGTTAAAATAACCTAATCATTAATACAGAATCAAGAATAATTACTTGAGATCGCGATCCTCTTCATCAAAATCATCCAAATACAGGGAGCCCCACAGACAAGCACGACGACCACGAATGACGATAATATACGTTGAAGTCACTACAAGAAAGATACCAACTCCACCGCCACATGAAATTGTGTGCTGAAAATGAAAGGAATTTTTAATTAACACGAAATCATGTAAAAAAATTTGTTTTTTTTTTTTTTTGTTCAAAACGTACTCGCACTGCTTCACAGCAATCGTTTTCGGAACAGCAATTCTGCTTGAGGCAAACGATCGTTCCACAAAGCAAACAAATCGAGCTCTCTTTCGGAACTTTGTAACAATTAAGGCAGGGCCGTTCATGATAGTACTAAAAAGAGAAACGAAAAAGTAAAAGCATTAAACTTGAAGCAAGCAAAGTGAATACATACCGTAAAAAGTCGCTCATATTCTCTAGGTAGTTCAAGTAATTTCGGTTGTTGCCATGCGGCATGTTGGTTCACGAGCACAAGTTCCCGTATAGTATCCGACGGCGGACGTACGTCTATGAATTGATCAAACCAGAATTTCGGCAATTTTTCCTCAGTACCGGGTATAAAGCATAGACCTTTCGAAGCATTAAAACAATCCCAGTCCATGGAGTCCGTCACGAGCTCTAAATAATAAACCAAACGAACGAATTCCAGGCCAGGAGCCGATATCTCTGGCATATCATGCCGATAAAGATGCTGACGCAGTAAAGCGGCAATGCGTAAAAACGGTAGACAGAGTGTTTGCAGTTGCGCTTCCATCGATTTTAGATTGACTTCGACTCCAGCAGCAATAGCAGCCGGGTTGGGTGAACTATCACCAGCACCGCAACCACGTGACGTCGTCGGTATTGCAGCAACCGCAGCAGCCGTTGAGGTGGATGGTATTGACGGGCGACGGAGATTCTTAAGACAATCGGTTTTTTTTAGAACTAAAGCCATAGCGAATCCTAAATAACAATTATTTGCATTATTATTGGGCTGTCCACTTCCACGACTTCCACGTCGCGCACGATGATTTGTATTTTGTGGCATCTCATCGAAGTTCTTCAAGATGAAATCGCATTCCAGATCAGTCATCGTAACGCAAAGCTGCAGCACGATTTGATAGTAAAGTAAATTGTACATCACCTTGACCATGCAATTGAAGTAATCTGCAAATAATGAACATTGTGCTTAAATGGCTTAAAGCAAAGTAAACGAAATATATGTACCTTGATCCAAGTGTAATGGCGCGAGTAGTATAAACTTCAATAACAACGCAATCGGATCTTCTAGAAGGCTCGGTATCATTTCGCGACAATGCGCTGGTACGGGCGCATTATCATTGACTGGCAAGCCAGCAAGTGAGGCCCATGAACGCCACAAAGGCCATTCGACAAGCACACGGACGTGCACGGAAAGGACATGTAGCAATGGAACGATGCAGTCTCGTTTTGGCTTATAGCGAGTTGAATTAACGGTACAGAGTGATCCACCACGCTGTATGATCTCAGACTCTAGATTCGTACGAGCAATGGATGTTACAAAAATAAAGAGACTACGAAACGTCGGCGGCACGCGCTTCATTTTACGATGGGTTATATTCGTCATGTCCTCCATTGCACGGCCCATTGCCTCAGATAATTTGCTAGAGGTCTTGAAGGGGAGATTCAATTTCATTCAATTGTATGTGAGAGAGTGAGTGAGTGAGTGAGTAATAAAGGTGACAGAGACCGGTAATGGTTAACATGTTAATAAGAGATTTAATCTGTTGTGATCTGTGTATTGCCGGACTATGTTTAAAGCGCAATGTCTATACACTTACCGTAGGTCTTTCGTTCTCCTTGATTAGGTTTGTCAATTCAGCAACGAGGTCCTCAAACGAATGATTGCCTGAACGTACGACTGGAGTCGGACGATCCAATTGTGGACTGAGTGGCAGCACAGAGTTCGACATTTGCCTACAAACAGGACAGAAGAACTCTCCCCGTTCGTTTAAATGTTGTCTTTGTGTTACGTAGAGCGTTTTCAAGTACGCGTCCAAGCAACTTAGATGCACATGATGTCCACAAGATTGCACATGAACTCCATTCTCGTAGGCCATATTATTTGATAGATACCACGATTCCTCTCCGAATTTAATGCTTAGAATTTCGGTACGTCGATTGAATTCCGTCGCTAGACGTGTACTATGCTTTAAACGATCCTCATCCTCTGGACAAAGTGGCAATGGTAGACGCTCCGCTGTCCGTCGCCGATGGCCGACAATTCCACTCGATTCGACAAGCACCACTAGGCCGATGGGATTCGTTTCAGTACTGGGCGTTGTGCAATTACATATAATGCAATCGTATTCCTTTTCGCGTGGTTGCTCTTCGAAATTATCCTCATCCTCGAAGTCTAGTCCAGCGCCCATTGTGTGCGCTGCAGCCGTTTGCATAAATTCCTTCTGCTTGTTCGCAAAGTCCTGCATCATTTTCATTTGACGCTCACGTGCACGCTTGCGACGTTCCTCCTTTTCCTTGGCTTCGCGGGCTTTCTGTTCAGCTTGCTTCTCGCGCTGATTCGGCCAGAGACGTGCGCGAATTTCATCGATATCTTGCGCGCATGATTCATCCTTCTTGGCGATTTTACGCAATAAATTTCCAATGAAGAACGGACCGTCACCAATGCGTGAGTCCGAAACACGTATGTTGCAATATTTCTGTTGATTGCGTTGACTAGTGTTTGATGCAGAGGCCGCTGCTGCAGCCGCGGCGGCAGTAGCAGCAGCTGCTGCTGCTGCTGAGGTTGTTGCCTCATCGCAGTCTATGTCCATGGCGTTGTTGTGAGTGGTGGTTTTCGTTTCATTATCCTCAGCGGATTGTTGTTCTTGCTGCTGCTGTTGTGTTTCTTCAGTGGTTTCGCCATCGCTGAGCGAGAAACTATCCAAAGTTCCGCTTAATTGCGAATGGAGCTTAAGTAAAAGTGACAAAATGCTCTCCTCAATTGGGATTTGATCTTTATTTTGATCACCAATCGCATTATCCACCGCGCGTTTACGTGCACCCGCCTCATAGGTTCGCCGTGACATGCTGATCGTACTTCCACCTAGAGTATTCGAAGGCACAATATCAAGATTAGTGCTGCTCGGAATGGCAACTGGTTGGACACGTTGAAACGGTAGCAGCATACCACTATTGCCAGCGCTAGAACCACTAGTCGATGTTGTTGGTGAAAACATTTCGTTTTGTTGACGAGTATATCCCAAAGCGACACCACCCACTGTACCAGCAGCACTTGAAGAACTACCACCAGCAGCAGCGGCGGCGCCATCATCCGTCGTTGTCTCGGCGAGCATTAGGTCACGCCGAATAGCAACTTCCATGCCGCTCTCGGGAAATGCAATTGGCTGTATTGCGAAACGATATTCTAAAGCGGGCGCACGAATTTCAATTGCATTATTCTCAACTTCCATATCCTGTGGTGAATCATCGTCCTGACTATCTTGCCGCAGGACGAGTCCTTGCTCCGGTACAATCGAAAGGTCCGCCGGTACGGCAACTTCCATATTTTGAGACCGCAATGGAACAACTGCGGTTGAGATTGCACCTCCAGCGGTCATCGTTTCATCATCCACATCCTGTTCGCTGTCAGCAATCATTGGCAACGAATTGGGTGCCATATCGAGTTCCAAATCGAATTGTATATCGCTCGAAGAGTAGTAGGGACTGCGACGGAAGCCTCGTCCCGTCGTTCTGATCTGTGGCGACTGAGATTTATGCATTATCTTGGATACAATTTGCCGCAAATTACGGCTCAGATCATCAGTCGGATAGCATTGGAATAGCCCGGGTGCTTCATGGCGTGAGGAGAAAGTAAAGTTGGATCTGTTACGATGCGCGTATTCGGTAAGCGCTGACTTCGGATTCACCTCGGAGCTCTCGTCGTTCTGTTCAACGGAAATTTCGAGCAGGAATATGGCCAAGGCTAGCAAATGCTCGGAGACATCACGCGAGTGTACAGCTCGGAAAAGTATTGAGAGAATGGTGGAATGGAATAAACGTGAATTCAAAATACACGATGGATCGCTGAACGCTGGACCAACGGGTCGTGGCAGACGAAATGGTGGCCACAAATTGCCGCTCGTTGGCATCTTATTTTTCGATTTGACGAAATTCGTAAATCGATCCAATGACGATTGAAAATCACGCCGATGCACGGCACGGAGCAGAACGTGCAATGGATCATAATATTGCTCCCATACCTCATCGATCGGTGTGAATAGACCCTGCTCTAAGTTCTCGGATCCCGCCGATGGAGCTTTATACACCGATAATTGTTTTAAAAACGTTTCAAAGTTCTTCGTATGCACATTCCCCGAACGTTCGGGCATCAGTTCGAGCAATTGTGAATGCGTCTTATTCTCGGTGGCGAGAAGCGCACTGATTTCGATAATGCATTGCGTTGCCTCATCGTTTCCCAAATTAGTTCGACTTGTTACCAACGTAGCTAAGAATGTTAAGAAGCCCTCGAGCATCGATGAATTTTCCATCTTTTGTGGCTGCTTTAATGGCGCAGATTCAAGCCACTTTCCAACATCGAATATTTCGATTGTATTCTGAAGGAAAAACTGCGGCAGAAGATTTGTCGCACAGATTTGCAAAAAGAAGAGGTCCATATCGACCATCGAATTGCAAAAATTCGCTTGTATGTATGTCATTGCTTGTCCTTTTATTTGAAGGCCATTGCGAACCCATTTCCCAGCCAAAATCTCATAAAAGAAACTCTGAAAAGTAACAGAAAAGAAAAAAAAACAATTGTTTATAAATATAGATTACAGCGGATTACAGCGATCACCTAACAAGCGCCAGTCCTGACTACCGAGGCCCTACTGTATACTAAATTAAAATATCCCAGTGGTGCGTTCAGCCCTGAACGGTAATGCTAATGGATGATATCCAGCTATACTCCCTCCCTAATTTCCTTTTGTTAACTGATGTCATAGGGAAATGAGGCCTTAGATATCAGCGCTAAGGCAGGCCTGAGCACTCGCGTATGAAATGTGGTGCAAATATATCCCGGGATATTCATACCATACCTCATATACGGTTTCCCAGACCATACTTCATAGGTGAGTACTCAGGCCTAATTCCTGTCTCAAATCTTATTATTATATATTACATTTTTTTTTTTTATAAGCCTTAATAGAAAATGCTTCTAATTATGGCTGGTAAATTATTTATGGAGAATATGCAAATTAAAATAAATACAATTTATTTATATTCTAAGCTTTGAGGTTTGGTGGCGTTCGTGTTCTCTTTAAACTGTCTTTTCGTTTTTTTTTTTTTTTTTTTTTGCGTCCCCGTTGCCGATTCCTCAATCCTTCGCTGAAAGCAGTCGAAAACTTCGATAGACATGACAACTTCGCTTCTCCGGTATAGGTCAAAGTCATGCCTGAGCTCAATGCTTTTGAATACAAAAAATTTGGAAAATTTTTGTCGTTCTTATCTCATATACTGCTTCATTTCCTTATTCCACCCGAAATTCGTGCAGGATGCATTCATAAAGTGTGTGGCCTTATTTCGGGTATGACTTCTACAGGCCATACGGCCGGCTCCGCTGGGATGTGTAATCAATAATCTATCTCAAATTATAAGTTCAATACTATCGATTCTCATGAGATTCACAATCAAAATAGTTCAAAGTTTAAGCATCTTCAGCAATGCTTTAATGTCGAAAAAACAATTTCGGTGATTCCCCTAATTATTTGTACCAATTACTTGTCTTGTGTGCTCTTTCCCATAGCACTTTTGCTTTTAGAGCGCGCACATTGAGTTATTTAATCTCTTCGCTGTGTGCCAATGTGGCTGTTGCTGCCACTGTATCAAAAATGTGCGATAAAGGCCGAACGAAATCATATATAAACGTCCTGTTCTATACTACGCGACAGTCGCCGGAGACACATTTTGTTTTCGGAAGAGCGAGGGCCGGGGAAGAGAGAAAGAGAGAGAGAGAGAGGAGAGCGAGTTTATCGAGTAGAGCCAGAGAGAAGAGAGATGGAGAGATAGATCTACGAGCAACTGTAGCACCCTAGTATGGAACTCGCCAATTAAATTTCAGAATAATTACACAAAAAACATTTAAAACAGACCTGAATGAAATAAACGGTTTCTCCCTATTTAATAAATATGTTCAAAATCTCACTGACGTAATTAATAGACCGCCCCTTACCACCAAACGTACACTAAGGACTCTCACGCATTTCTTTCCAAAATATCATTGTGATAAGATCTCGGTATCTAAGAGATATTCCCGTTTAAATTTCAAAAACGTTACATGATTGATTTTTTAAAAATATCATTGCATACTTTTAGGGTGTTATTTAAATATTTTGCTTAATTCACTCAAATAATTTTGTTTTGACAAGTCCAAATAAAAAAAAAGATAATTTAATAGATCACTAAAACTAAAACTACTAAAAACTTATGATTATTATTTGAAATTATTAACCTTACACTTTTATATTCGTGTCCTTTTTCTGTGCGATATTTGGGAAGGCAAAAATGAGCGAGCGAGAGAGAGAGAAAAGAGAGAAGAGAGAGAGTATCCTTGCGTCTCTCTGCAGAGCGCAGTTAGACTTGTGTAAATCTCGTGAAAACTTCATTGAGAAATTTTAAAAACTCAATAATCTGGCAGCACCGTTTCTTAACGAACCGATCATTCAATAAATAAAATCATACGCACTCTTTGAATGATATTTAATGCGTTGAACAGTCTGTGAGAGAGTTTTGGAAAGGAAACATTTATTTTCTTCTACTCTGGCTGACGTTTGCGATGAATTCTTTGAGAGGAATCCTGTGGATATTTGCATTTCTACTATTGAATACCAATAGAATAGAAGCGATCGTTGAAGATGTCTTGGATGTTATACACGTGGGAGAAGAAGTCTTGGAGTTCGTCGAAAAAGGTTGGAATGGTATTCAACAATATAATAATGCGAGTGCAGAAAATTTCATCGATATTCCAATGCTGCGAGAAAAGCAAATTAAAGTACTAAGGAATATACGAATAATAGGCGAAGAAATAAATCAAGCTTTAGTGAAGGTATTTATTGAATTTAATTTATTTAACGATTTAATGATTTAAAAAAAAAAATGTATTTGTTAAAAAAAATAATAATATTAAGCGAACCGAAAATACGGTCGCCGCTCTGGATTCGATGAAAAACTTTCTCGTTGAAAATACGGAAATCACACTACGAATGAACGAAATTACGGATATAATAAATCGCTTGAGCGCGATGTATGAGGAAATGTTGAATTTGGAGGAAAACCAAATGAAGCTGGAAAACTCAACGATCTTAGCATTCGCCGAATGGGTCGTCTCGCCCAATTCCTATGATGTCGAGCAGTTGCTAAGCCGTTTACATTATTTGCTTTTTGGAAACGAAGAGACTCGCGGATTTAACATCAGGCAAAGAAACACTTTTGATGAACTCTTGCAATTGTATCAGGTAAAAATTTGCTCAATATTTAATCTTCTAAATTCGAAATACATATGCATGTATGGTGACAATTTGTCTTTGTCTCTATCTCTACCTAAATTCTATAAAATCTTATCCAAACAAAGCGCGTTTTGTTTAAAAAGAGAAATATGAGACGGAAAACAAACATACGCTTGATCCAATGTTTAAAAAGAGATTTTGATATGACAGTGGTGGGGATAGAAATAGATTTAAGGCATGTATAAACATTTTGTGTAAAATATCTTTGAGATAGTATACATTGATCTCATCATCGCCCCCTACAGAGAAAGCTATATCTACGTTGTTACTGTGACACGCTCATTCAAATTCTCAAAAGAAGAAAATATCGAAAAGAGCCTAACACGTATTGCCAATTGTAGAACAAGGGGACGTTCTTTAACCACCCTTCAGTACGAACAATCGCAATTCGTCTTTTTTCATGAATGAATTCATGGGTTGAAGATAACTAGTGAATTCATATAGCAGATGTAATGGAGCAGGCAATGAAAATTCAATTCATTTGCCTTATTTTGTTGTAAACATCGATATGGGCAGTAACCCATGAATTAACTTATGAAAGGTAATCTATAGAGTAAGCAAATCATTACCGCAAATGACATCCCCGTGTTAAATTCATGAGTGCAATGAATTGCCAGTAATCTGGTCGGTAGCCAGTGGTGGTTACTGGTAACCAGTGAGCTTACTAGT
This sequence comes from Chlorops oryzae, assembly GCA_020466095.1. Lineage (NCBI taxonomy): Eukaryota > Metazoa > Arthropoda > Insecta > Diptera > Chloropidae > Chlorops > Chlorops oryzae. The sequence continues at coordinate 26,448,388 of CM035808.1, read as the reverse complement.
CTATCATGGGTGAGCCAAACTGAAGGGCATTTATATATATACAGGAGATTTCCGATTTAACGAGCTCAATGTTGCCAGCACTTCTCGTTAAATCGAATCTCTCGTTAAATTGAGTACCATCATAAAATCATTTTTTTTATTGTAAGAGATTAAAAATTATAAATTGGGCTTATAGACAATTTTTTATTTCAAAAGTATTATAACAAAAAAAAAAAAAAACATAACTCTTCATTTTGGTTCATATTAAACATTATACATAACGTCTATAAACAGAGTAAAAAACTTATGAGATCACGTTTTGTTTAAAATATAAAATACATAGGTAAACCGAACAAACAAAGGAGGAAAATTAACCTAAGTCTTTTCAATTGCGCGATATTTTTTACAGCTTCTAGATATGAAATTATTCAACATGTAGTCCAAAATATTTCTCAGAGTGCTTTTATTTACGGAAGACCGTTAGTTTAAAGTTTGCTGAAAACCCGTTTTTTAACAAAAATTCAAAGAAAATTTGATGAATTGAATTGAGAGTTTACTGTCAAAGAGTTATGATGATAAGTAAACAACTGCATGTTGCCAGTAGAAAAATTGTATTTTTGCGTTAAAAAAAGGGAGGGGTTTGAGAAATCTTTTGCTTGATTACATGGCGATCTGATTTATACCAACCTGTAGGAATCCAACTTCCCGCGGGGGGCAAAAAATTTCCAAAATTTTTTTCCTTTTAATTTTCGTAATCCTTCCACCTAAGACCAAGAATCGTGGTGGGCAAAGCCCCTCCTAGCCCCTAGATTTGGTACGCGACTGATTTCTACTAACGTATGCTTACGTGGGGGATTAAAAATTGACATCACTGAACAATGTGCACAATTAAAGCGGTAAGTCCAACAGCGCCAGCGCTTTTTTGATTTCACGCAGGTCCTGCAAAATTGAACATTACTTTTCATACATTGACTGCTTGCGGCAGTTGGCGCAGCACACGCGCTTTTAGACTCCTCGCTTAACTATTTCTTGGATTCCTCTCTGTTTCTCTTTATGCTTTTTCACTGATTTCTTATGTTGCTCGCTAAACCGAGTACACAAAAAAATTTTTGTGCCATTTTGCTCGTTATATAAGATACTCAATGGAACGAATTTAAATGCTCGTTAAATGCGAAACTCGCTAACGCGAATACTCGTTAAATCGGAAATCTCCTGTATATATATATATATATAATAACTTTTCGAAAATGAAAATAACTACTTATGGCATTTTGCAGTGATAACTATTGAGTGGATTAAGGGTTATTAGGGAAAAAAATCTCTGAAGACAAATAACTGATCTCGAACGCGACAAAATTTCCGCCCAGGAGCGACAAATATATGCAGAAGGGTGTCATTCTAATTAATTGTTATTCTAGACGTATATATTACCATGGAAGACTTAAAAAAAAAAAAATACTAAAAATACCTTAAAAATGGCAACGTGCATGTTCGTGCAAAATACATTTACACACCACTGTAGCATAACGGCCGCTTCCATGATTCCACAAAGAGACAGCGAGAGCATGAGAGGGAGAATTTCGGCTCGAGCAAAACTCCTCAGCTGTAAAGAGACGCTCTCAAGCCAGACATTTTAATCGCGTTTTGACATTAGTGGCGAGCTGACATCGAGTGAATGGCTGGCTGGCTGACTGGTTGACTTACTGCTAGATTGAGATAGTGGAGTGCGCTTTAGCAATTTGCTTGGTTCACTTTTCAATCATATTCATTTTCTTGTTTTCTTGTAAGAACGAGTTTAAAATATTAAATTCAGAAAAACTGTGATATTATCGGTGCGTGTTCGGCTGTGAGTCATACCAAGAAAACTTTATAACGGCATTAAAAAAAAAAACACATTTCAAAAAAAACCAAGCTAGACAGAAAGTCGCAGCCAAAGAATTAACAAAGAGAAAAATCATTGGAAAGTAAACAAATAAAAGCAAAAAAAAAAAAAAAAAATGCAAAAAGTAACGAAAAGAAATTGGACTTCAATATTTCTGTTGCTTTTGGTGGTCTTCACAACAACGCCACAACCGACAACAGCTCTCATTGAAGATGTACTCGATGTCATACATGTTATTAAAGAGGTCACAACAGGAATACTGAAGGCATGGGATATTGTGCAGCAGTCACCCTTGGCTCACAATATTGACTTTCCCTTGATGCGTGAGAAGCAGCGCAAAGTACTGCAACGTCTGAAAGAAGTCAGTCGTCAGATCGACCGAAGTGAGGAGAAGGTAAGCCTTGAATGCAATAAAACGGTTTAACGAAGAGCCAAAGTTCAAGTCCCTCTAATCCGAATGTTTTTCATCCCTCGCACAGTATGCACATAATGTGGCCGCAGCCGTTGAGACTGTAGCCGAGTTTATGTCTACAAATCTCCCGCTCATAACAAAAATGAATGACATCTCAGACACAACGAATCGCATTTCGTCGAGATTTCATCAAATGCAAAAATACGAAGCTTATCAAGATAAACTGGAGCCTGCAACTCTGATTACATTCGCTGAATGGACAGTTTCGCCGAATCCACATTCGGTGCATCATTTAATGGATCGTTTGCATTTAACTCTGTTAGGATCTGAGGAAAAGACCAACATGACGACCAATATGCTTTCTATGTTGGCACAGAACTATGAGGTGAGATCTGACACTTGAAGTGCTCGTGTGTGATTCGAAGAAAAACCAAGAAACTACAATGTGATACGGCACAATCGAAATGCCCCTTGAGAGTTATTAGCAGCTAGCTTTCCAAAGAGAATGATTTTCCGCATTCAATTTTGCATAGCTATGTAAAATTAGGAGCTTATCAATTTGGCGGCACGATACATTTGAATGTCCTTCAATTTTGGTACGAACAGAATGGATCGATCTGAGAGAGCTTCTTAAAAAGCAGCCGATTTGGTGGACTAGGAAGGGTTCTTTTAAAAACGATTACTGACAGAGTTCACGTAGGCACAGTGGGTGAATGTAGGTGAATGATGTATGTAACTTAGTAGAACAAAGAGTTATGTAAGAGATAGATTGTTATCTATAGCTTTTCGGTACACGATTTTGTTAACAATAGCTATTGGGCACTAAAAATTCGTTTTTCGTTTTTAAAACAAAAGTTTTTGTGAAACTTATTTTCACGAGCCGGGGTTTTTTTTTACAGTTGCACGAAATTCTAAGAATTGAACAAAAGAAAACCACATTCGCGAAGAGCTCGACTTTCTATTTGAAATTCAAAAACTTCAATACAAAAAAAAAAAAAAAAAAAAAATTTTTTTTAATTATTGGTAAATGAGAAAAATAAAAAATAAATGAAAGAAAGTGTAGGAGAAAACCGAGAAGAAGAGTGTTAATGAGCATAAATTTCAAAATTGTGGATTAGTCATCATCGCATGAATTATTTAAACTCGGCGCTTGTTTGTTTTTATTAGCAATCAAGCCAAAACGCTTCCAAAGAAACTGTACCGTCATATGCTTTTACAAAGTGACTGGACGACTCGACTGATTGAATGAATAACTGAATGAATTTATGAACAAAATAAATTCTCGCTAAAGCGCAATCAAGGAAAACGAATATTTACATGAATCTATTTATTTATTCATTTTGATAGACATACGACAAAAGTGTTATATTGCAAAAATGAGTTGTATGTATAAACATTGAATCTGAGCTAAGCTCAGCAAAAATTAGAACACAAAGAAAAAGGCGAAAGAACGTATAAGAATGGAAAATTATCTTACAACGAAACCCTCGATAAAACAAAGAAGCAAGCCACTCTCAAAATGTCACTGACCCAGAATCGTAATCTCAATGCTGAGCTTTTGTAAAGCTTCCAAAGCACAGTGACGCTCTGCTCTGCAGCTATTGCGGAAATGTCAAGTTACACTTAATTTGTTGGAAACTTGAATGCAATCTGCAGTTTTTAACACAGCGAGTTCGGCAAGAAACTTTCTGTTTTTTATGGACAAAATCTTAATGAAAATCGTCGACAAAACTTAAAATTTCGCATTCTCGAGCTGTCATTCATTCCTTTTGAAAAAATTTTTTTTTCTAAATATATATTATTCTTAAAGGACCACAGCCAGCATCAGTCAATATAAGCGTTAATTTTCTAGATGTGGGGTTTCTGGCAGAAAAATGTAGTCGAAAAATAAAAAAAATTGACGAACAAAATTTTGAATTGTGCGGGTTTAATAGCAAGGGTGCGATATATTGGAACATGTCCCTCATCTGCTCTCCAAGCAATTTCGAAAATCTACTGCAGCTCTCAAATTTCCCAAAGGAGAAGAAAGAAGCTTGATTTCACTGTGATGATCTCCACGTTTTTTATTTTTTTTTTTTTAATCTCAAATCTCGCAGTATTTTACAGTATAGGTATAAGAAGAACGGACGAGATTTCTTTAATAATATTTATAATTTACTAATATTCATGGAGAAAAGTAATCTATGCAGAAAACTGGGGGGGAAACTTTCAGATGTCACATTAGAAAAGAATTTATTGCAATTTATTAAACAAATGCAAACTACTAAAACACAACCCACTGTACTAAGGTATTTAATCTCTCTCATATGAAAGTGTGAGAGCCAAAAATCCATCAGATTAGCGAGAGAGAACTTTGTTCGTTTTCTATGAATAGTCAACCTGCTGGCACTTGTTTCAATCGAGCTCTCGGTCTCTCTGTCTCACGCTCTCTATACATGAGCCTTGTGCATGAGTTTCACAAAAGGCGAAAAAAGAAGAGCGAATGAAAAAAGTAGCAAAAAAAAGTTTATTTTTTTTTTGTTTGTTTTGTTTTTGAATAAAAAATGAGAAAGACTCTTTGTTACCGCTGACGCTGACGTTTGGCTCACGTTGGAAGCAATCACATCAGAGCACGGTGTATCATTTTTGTTTTGGGTTGCGCTCTGGACGGAGTGAAATTTGAATTGAAAGAATTAAAAAGCAACAGCAAGCAATTTCAAGCAAACTAATAAAAGTCGAATATATTATATAAATATACATATGTATATTAATTTACACGAATGTGTGCGTGTGTGTATGTGTGAAAAAAGCGAGCTTAAAACGCAAAATCAACAGAACTATTGAGCCATTTCAATAAATTTGCTGATTCCGCTTAAACGAATTTATCGAACGAGCAAACGCGCTTCGCTGTGCCAAATCGAAACGATTTTTGTTTGTTTGTTTAGAATGAACAAGTAATTGAAATCAATTCTTTTGAACAAAACAAAAAGGGCGAAAAAAAGAGACCTCACTTTGAAATTTTGCTTGAGACAAAACGGAAGAACAAACAAGTGGTTTCCTGGCGAATGAACGAAGTCTCAACGAAGATAAACGATTCGAGCAATTAAAGAATTCGAAAAGGCTTCTTCTCTCATCATAAAAGGAGAAAAACCAGACTCGAAAAGGAAATTATAATTAACCAGAGAAACACAAAGCAATAAGACTTTTGATGTCACCAAAATCGAAATTCGTTGCTAAATTGAGCTGAGGGTCAAGCATTATCAGCAGATACAGCAGAAAATTCAACAAAATTAAATATTTACATGAAAAAAACTTAAACAAAACTCTCAACGAAATCCGAGTCGGAATTTTGAAACGGAAATTTAAAAAAAAAAATCGTTAAAGATAAAAAAAATAAATAAAAATAAGAGAATTCTAACAAAAAAAAAAAACCGCACAATGACGTCGCCTCCGTCGTCGTCGTCATTTTTGCTGTACTCAACAATGAAAAATGCATGTAAAGGCATTTTGCAAGCATTCCGCCTGCCCACATCGACGACCGTTATGCTCAATATGTCTTTGTTGACGGTGTTGTTACTTTTGAGCTTTAGCAATATTGAAAGTGCTAAGGCAACAATGACGGGCCCATTAGAATCCCCAACGGCCGTTGAAGCAACGCGCCAAGAATATGACGGTTTACAGCAAGCCTTATGGCGATATTTGGATAAAACAGGTCCAAGCAAAGCGGCGAAATTGCGGAAAGTTTTCGATTCACATCGAAAGTTTGCGAACGAGCGATTCGAAGGCACTTTCGATACGGGAAAGTATGAAATACTCAATCACTACGAGTGGAGTCTACTGGAACGTGATCTATTACAGATCGATGGTATTTTCGCATTCTTTAAGGTAGCCATCGTATAGGTAGCATTTTGACAATCGATTGAAATCTATCTATATGTATGATTTACAGAACTTTATGAACCAACAAGACGACACGAACGAAATCAATGAACGTGCGATTCTGGATATTGCCGATACGGTTCTACGCAATGATAAGACATTCTCAATGTCGCGTATTTTCCAAGACACCGAATTGGTTATGGTCAAACAAGCGCTCTACTATCGCGCAATGACGGTTAGTCCAAATAATTCAACACCCTTTCCCGCAAGTAGGCTAGAAACTCGCCAATAGCTCATTCAGCGGCCACAGTAAATGTCTATGAATCTAAAGTTTGATTTGATTGAAAAACTTAAGAGATTTCCACTAAAGCGAACTGCAATGAAACTATTTCTATGGGATCATTATAGGAAACAGTCATCAAGATAAGAGTTTAAATGACAGTATCATTAATTAGTTGAGCTAAACAAAAAAAAAAAAAAAAAACAAACAAAAAATCACTTTTTTCCGGCGATCGAGCAATTAGACAGATGTTTTGGTTTGATTACTGGTGAACTATTCGTGAAAACAGACTTCGTATTAATCACATTTCGCGAAAACTCTCATTGTATCTGAATTTTTGAAATATTTTTATATCAAATCATATTAGGAACAAAAACATGTCGAATTTTTTCAATCCAAATTGCATCGAAGTTTCTAAACATTTCCTCTCTCAATGCTGCAAAAAAATTTTTCTTGTCAAAATGAAATAACTTGACCCGTCAAACATTCAATATTCCTCGAAATATTTTTCTTCGGACAGCCTGTCTCGATGGGAGTTCTCAGCAGTCAGGGAGGAGTCGAAAGATATTAAAATTCTTTATGAAATTTCCTAATTGCTTGTACTTATAATGCAATTATCTATAAAAAGGAAACACCTGCTTCGGTCCCAAGAAATAGCACAAAAAAAAAAAAAACACCGATATTGATTTTATAATTTCGTAATTTCATTGGAAAAGCGTATGTTTCCTCCTTTTTAGTTGGTATTGCATAACGATACCAACCATAGACATTTAATATTCATTTAAACTTTGTAATTATTAAGTAATTGTTTCGGTTTTCGCAGGAATCGACGGATCAAATATGCAAAACGCAGCAGTCGCCACAGCAATTTGTCTACTCGCTCTACGCGGACATTGCTCTAACGGAATTGAAAGGTTTCACAATGATGGAGTTCTCATGGATGATGTTACGCATTTATGGAAAAGGTAAAGTGTGATTGCTTTAAGGAATAGAATGGAAATTAAAAAAAAAAATTTTTTTTTTTTTATAGGCAACTTTACGCAGGAGGCTGAATTAATGCGTTTGGATTATGAAAAGCGAACAGAGCGGACTTTGAAATTGCTTCGTGAAGTAATGCGTCGTGCCGACCGAATTGTCTGGCGCTGCGATCCGGTCACATATGTCAAGGGAAAAACGTATGAAGAGGTGACACGTCTGCTGCAGGGATACATCGAAAATGAAGTTGACTTAAACAATGACGAGACGTGCAGGGAGACTTGTGATTATTATCAATCGGCACGTTCCGAGGGTTGCTTCAAGAGCAAGTTCTGTGCACAGCAAGCAAGATGTTCGGGGAAACTCTACCATTGCACCTTTGTCGATTCGGACATGTGGGTGTGCCCATCGGTAAGTCGTAGGCATTCAAAAATCTATAAATTGGAAATTATTGAAATCAATTGAATTTTCAGGCCAGCAACAGTACCAGACGCTATGAGTACATTGAATATGAAAATGGCAGCGTCCTTGGGAAGAGAGGAACTTGTACACGTGGATCAACAAAGGTAGGAGGAGATTTGGAACAAGACTGGCACATTCACTTGAAACACACAAACTTGGAAATCTTTTAACGATTGAAATTGAATTGATTTCCTTCTTTTCACAGGTTGACTCATGGTGGAGATATCTTTTCTGGCACTGCAGCTATTGTTTCTGTCTATGCGACGAACAAGGATTAAAATCTGATCGTTATTTCAATTTGAGAGAAACTCTTTCGGACATCTCGAACAATCGGTACGGATATATTTCTTTGAAAGTGTTCAGAATTCTTTAAAATGAATTTCATTTCAGTGTCGTAACTGGTCTGCGTTTTGTCAAAAATAATCGCATATTCCACATACAAATTCAAGAGGGTGTTCTTATGCCACGTGGTGCTATCAATGCTTCAACACTCGTTTGGAAAGCCGTAGACAATTACAAAATATCCGATCGCGATGTGTCACTTGCGCGCGATATACACACCTTGACATATGAGAGTCGCTCTATCGATTTGGACGACATCCATACCGATGATCTGACATTTGTGGTAACTGGAGTACGGTTCCGGCGCGTCGGAAAACATTTGAATCTTGAAGCTCGCTTTACGGAATTCAATTTCGAAGCCGGAACACTTGTTAATCCAGAAGAGAACAGTTTTTGGAAATCTAACGATAATACGGACGTTAGCGGCGAAAGAAGGTGGGTGGAAATGTTATAATAAAACAAAATTGGGCGATCAATAAAATGTCTATTTCATTTTCAGGCAAAAGATCACACTAACAAATCCGGACATGTCGTCGCGATCCCAGCTCAAGTCAACACCGGATTCAAGGCACAATCAATACATCGATTTCGTCAATACCGATATGTACAAGGATGCTGCACAATCGACAGTGCCTTTCATCGATATTCAAGATGTAGTTTCGAATCCACCGGTACCGCTTTCGGGCGTTGGAATTTACCATAAGGGACAACCGAATTATGGTGGATTTTTAGCACCGAAAATAATGACCTATGATTTTACATCGCATGTGCGATTGCCAGAGAAAATATCCACCAATAACAATAACCTGAACAATTACCATTATTCCGTAGTTAATGAATAATGCATGTATTAAATCAATGTATATATGCATTGCAAAGAGGCGCAAAATTCGCCATTGAATATGTATGTAAACATAAGAAAATGTATATTAAGCTATTTTTTTCTATGATTAATCTACGATTATTTTTTAATTCTTCTGCATTAAGATTCAAGTAGATATTTTTCAGGAAAGCATTGGAATTCTTTGATGAAAGCACCCACAAAAAAAAATAAGACAATGACTTCCCAAACACCGCAAATTGTAAACAGCTTTAGTCCAGATTAGAAGTGTTCGTTTTAGGTCTTATAAGTGTACATCTCTTATCAATTAATTGCGAAAATCTCAATCATTTAAGTAATCTTAATAAAGTTTTCGAAACTCGAAAATATCCGCAGCAATTGGACATGGATTAAGAGGATGGACAGTGCGGAAAGGTTATATTAGGTTGGGTTATGTTGCACCCTGGGATCACTCTGGCACAGAAATTTTGCTCGTCATGCTAATTCTGAGGTATTAAGTAATGCAGAAATTAAGGAAGGCCTTTGGATCATATCGAATTCGTTGGAATGGAAATATGAAAGCGGGCATTTCATTAACTTTTTTACTAGTGATTTAACCCTTGAACGTATAAGGCACAACTTTGTTTCGCCTCTGAGGAAACTAATGTGTTAAAAATCAGTAACTAAATGTTTCCAAAAAACCACGTTAAGCAATTAAATTTTTATGATAAACATTATTTTTCTGAAATTCCCCCGTTCGCCCTCTCTCCCTCTCTTTCCCTCTCTTTTCTTTCTCTCTCTCTTCTCTCTTCTCTCTTCTCTCTCTCTCTCTCTCTCTCTCTCTCTTCTCTCTCTCTCTCTCTCTCTCTCTCTCTCTCTCCTCTCTCTCTCTCTCTCTCTCCTCTCTCTCTCTCTCTCTCTCTCTCTCTCTCTCTCTCTCTCTCTCCTTCTCTCTCTCTCCTTCTCTCCTTCTCTCTCTCTCTCTCTCTTCTCTCTCTCTCTCTCTCTCTCTTCTCTTCTCTCCTTCTCTCTCTCTCTCTCTCTCTCTCTCTCTCTCTCTCTCTCCTCTCTCTCTCTCTCTCTCTCTTCTCTCCTCTCTCTCTCTTCTCTCCTCTTCTCTTCTCTTCTCTCTTCTCTCTTCTCTTCTCTCTCTTCTCTCTCTCTCTCTCTCTCTCTTCCTCATTCTCTCATACACATTTTTTAACCCTCACATCTGTTTACTCGTTCTGATCTTTAATGGGACATAAATTTGTTTCTTAACATATATTCCTTTTACAAATTCTAATTGGACTTTCTTCTATTCGACAATACAACATTAACAAATCAAAGTCATAAAATTGGTGAACCTTCTTGAGTTTAACGCTCTAACATATCTGGACTATCAAAATGTATCCTTTTATCTCAGTTCTATTTCAAACACATTTGGAAAACCCCCACATTTGGAGATGTTATATTCACGTCTTAAATCATAGTCAAATCTTGATTTTAACTATATTCTAACAGAGCTTTTACATTCTATTGGTTTCTAAAACTATTCGGACACCAAGACATACATACATATAGTTAAGGGTACGATTTTTCAACTAATGTTATAAATACGAGCCAAAAACTGGAGTAAAAATCTTCAAAAGTACTTCTTGTATGGAGCCGTGATCTTAACTCAAAAAATTCTTGATGCAATTCGGTTCCTTCTGGTCTAAATTGGGGGCAACCGATTATTTCAGTAAATGGGGGCAATGCAATGAGCTCATTTGTGACATATATAATATAAATGTATGTATATATGGCCTTAGCAGTGAACTAACAGAAAATTTGCTAGAAAATTGAAGGTAGTTCAAAAATTACTTGTGGGGAAAAAAGCGAATCAAATATTTTTGGTATTGTCAATGCTACCGTTACTCAAATTTTGTATTGAAATCACGGCTTCATAGCATGTATCTAATTTGTTGACCTGTGTTATTAAACTAACTGGAAACCCTCGAAAGCTTCTTCAAGCACTTGGAATCATAGAAAAATATTTGAACGCACTCACCTGCACACGTAATGGATGTATCATCAGTAGAGGCATTATGTACGATCTCTTCGGCAGTACTTCGCTAAGTTTCAATCCCATTTTTGTTACAGCCTGACAGAGGAAAGCTGCTAAATACCGATGAAGTGGGAAATGAAAGGAAGCCTGCATCATATCATCCTGCAAAGACAACTGGTTTACAAATAATTGTCGGTATTTAGTAGAGAAATACGTGAGGTGTTAAAAACAACTAACCGCACTCAATTTGGGCTCCAAAAAGTATATAGCATCCAACCACTCATGCAGTGTATTAACACAGTATGTGATAATTTTCTTAGCTAAATCAGCATGTGTGCTATCTTGAAGATGCGAGATGATCGACCACATTGGATAGGCACTTGCCTCCAATTCACATGAGAATGCAGCATAGTATGAATTCGGTTCGAATTCGACATGTGAGGCAGTCTCTCGTATATTGACATTCATGCCTTGCAGCATTGAGAGGAATTGAAACCACATATCGATGAGATTATCATCGCGTAGGAATACCAACGCAACCGATTCATGTGAAAGTACATTATTAAAGTCTGACACAAGCGGCCAATAGCAATGATCCTTCATCACTTGCCGCGTACAGTCAATTACGAAATGATAGTTCCGATTCCGATCTAAATGAGAAATAAAGGGAGAAGAAAACAAAAAAAAAAAAAAAGACATTAATTTTTAACTTGTTCCTATACAATGGATTAAGCGAATTGACATAAGTACGTACCATGCAGTATATTCTGTATGAGTATCTTGGACATCATTAGTTTCAGGCTTATGATCATCACATGTAACAGCGAAAGCTCATTAACCATTTTAAGTGCAAGACTTTCATTGGAGAAAAGCTGTACGCTCATATGTACGACGCGATTACTGAGCGTATCGGGATCGCGTGACATTTCCAGTACGCAGGGTATGCGACTGTAATGCATGACAAAGGTGCGCGTAAGGTGTTCCTAAAAATTAATAATAAAAAAAAAAAAAAAAAAAAATCATGAAAAAGGTTGAGGTAAGATCGGTGTTACAATCTCTAATTTCACAATTAAATTGCAATTCATTAAAATTAAAATTCAGAAATAAAATGTATTGGGGAAGAGTTAAAGTCGTCACAGTATTTAAGGCGTTTGTTGTACGACGTCCTTTGAAATCAGAAATAGCCCAAAATGAAAATTACCTTATAGTCCTGATCCGGCAGCATATTCAGCAGAAAGCAGACCAAATTCTGTGGGAATTCAAATTTGAATGTCCAAAATATGAATTCTTCCAGCAAAGTCGAATGCACCAGATTCTCTCCTAATGCTGGTAAATGTTTATAGTCTTCTGGTGGTTCGGGCCGTGGGAATAGCTTAACAGCGTATTCATATTTATCACGATTCGATTTAATGAACCGACCATGCCGTGTATCGACAAACGGAGATTCAGAGTAATAGCTGTAGATTTCAGGATTAATAAGTGCTCGTGTCATGACTTTTCGCATTATTTCGCCCATATTATTCAATTCGATGAGCATATTTGTGAACTCCTCGCATGAATATGCAGCGATATTGAATGTTTGTGTCGTTATGTCGCTATGCTCCCTGAAATGCTGTAATAGTCGAAATAGCAATTTGGGCATTATCGCTTCGGCGACGGCTAGCAAATTATTTGGCACTGGTTCTTTGTTGGCGCGATTATTTATGCCGTGATCGCTGCAAAATCCTTCGGCTTTCATTACCGATGTATCGCCACAGTCGCAAGCGCCACCAGCTTGCGATAAGAACATATTGAAATCGTGATTTGTGTGATCACCTTTTTTGAAGCAGTCACGACATATGGACATGCAAGGTGAGATGCCGCAGGTCCGACAGCGATAAGCCACTACATGCGGCACCCAAACGAGACCACATTTGGCGTGGTTATCATAGCTTCGAACTGGAAAAAGTAAAGAAACAAAAGTGGACAGAGAAATTAATGATCAGTTAGATGCGAAAAAAACAAAACAACAAATATCAAGACTAAAAGCATTTCAATTTCTTCAATATTATCCTCCGTGTCATTACAAACTGGAAAAACTACTCCTAAACCCTTCTCGACAATCTTTTTAATTAACCCTTTATCTCATACGAACCCATATGTTCCGTAAATTCTAATAAAGCGTTTCATTCTTTAAGGCGAATCCAAGCTTTCATTTATTGTCATATGGTGGCTGGGTTAAGAAATTCATACTTTTATGTTACGTTGTAATTCTTCATGGTTTATGGAATCCACCGACGTTGTCAATTTCTATTAAAAATGTATTTTTATACCCGACACACTCTGTGTCGAGGGTATATTGCGTTTGTGTGGTTGTGTGTAACACCCAGAACCAGTCGAGATAGACTATACAAAATATATATATACATATATGATCAGCGTCACCAGGAGATTCGATTTAGCTATGTCCGTCTGTCTGTTTGTATACAGTTTTCTTATCGAAAAAGTTGAGCTATCTTTATGAAATTTGATATGCGTACTCACAGGCACATGAGTAAGAACAAGTTCGAGAATGGACCCGATCGGACCATTTTTAGGGGTACCTCCAGTACTAGGTTCTGTTACGAAAATCACAAAAGCTGCTCTTAAATCGAAGTTTTTCAAGATATTTTGATGAAATTTGATAGTTGAACATATTTGAAGTCAAGTTATTCAATTTTAAAGTATTGAAAAAGTGGGCGTGGCCGAAGGGAATTTTTCGAAAATGGCTTCCTACACCCGAAATTCAAATAGGACTTGAACAAAATTTGGCAGTTATGCTTTCTTTGTAGCCATAAACATCCTCCAGTACTAGGGTCTGTCACAAAAATCTCAAACTGCCCCAAAATCGGATTTTTTTGAGATATTCTACTGAAAGTTAGAATTTGAGCGTATATTAAGGCCTCCGATTAGAAAACAAAAAAATTGGAAAATTGGGCGTGGCAAAAGGGCGGTTTTCATAAAGAAATCAACAAAAGTCGGTATATGGGGCCCCTAATGGCCTTAAACACCTCTTGATATTAAAAATTATTTGAACATGTGTGTCTGTGTCGGGTATTCTATTGTCAGGCTCGCCTGACTATAACACCCTTACTTGTTTTCTTTCCCTTAGCTCGGGAAATCTACTTTTTTCATGTGACCGTTATTTGTTGGCGAGACAAATTGTCGATTTTATTGATAAACGTGACTTCATGCTCTACAGGGTGCTCTGTGTATTTGACAGGTAGACCGAAACAAACGTGACATTTCAATTGCCATAAGAACAATAAGGCAATTCACAAGGTCTTTCATAATCTTTTTAAATGTTTTCTCCTGCTAAAATGAGTATTTGTAGCATTAAAAAGGATTTTAGAAGACTTTGTGAATTGCCTTCATATCTTCTTTTATTTTAAATTTATTTTTTTAGTTTTTTTTTTTTAAAGCTGCAAAAAGAAGCTTCGCATTCTTAATTTTACAAAACCCCTTGCATTGCGTAACAAGATATACTGAAAACATCTATTTTAAAAAACTATGAAGCGAGACTAATTATGTAATATGATTAAAATACATCAAGAGACGGAAGCATGCATTTCAATGAACTCGCATATAAATGTGATTTTTTGGAAAGAATTTCGTTCAATTTTGAATTAGTTAAGGGCTACAAATATTAGGTGTAGTAAAAAGAAATCCATTATTTTTGCATTAAATTGAGGGCTTTATTTAAGATAGTTAGAATGACCCGATTTAGGTCAAATATGCGCCGTTTTGTTCGATAACTTGTTGCCATTTTAAAGGTAATTTCATTATGCCTCTCTCATAGAAGCCCTCGTTCCTATTAGCAAAAAATTGATACAGTCGAATTTCAGAAGCCTCTCTTGAAGCGAATGTTTCACCAGCAAAATTGTTCGCCATGGACAGGAACAGATGGTAATCACTTGGTGCCAGGTCCGGACTATAAGGTGGATGCAGAAGAACCTCCCAACCAAACTCCCGGAGCTTCTGGCGAGTCACTATCGATGTGTGTGGCCGGGCGTTGTCCTGATGGAACACAATTCCTCTCCTATTGGCCAAAGCTGGCCGCTTATGGGCGATTGCTTCCTTCAGACGGTCCAATTGTTGACAGTAGAGTTCCGAGTTAAGAGTTTTGCCGTATGGGAGCAGCTCATAGTAGATAATTCCCTGCCAATCCCACCAAACACACAGCAAAACCTTCCTGGCCGTCAATCCTGGCTTGGCCACCGTTTCCGCCGGTTCACCGTGTTTCGACCACGACCGTTTTTGCTTGACGTTGTCGTAAGTGACCCACTTTTCATCACCAGTCACCAACCGCTTCAGAAATGGGTCGATTTTGTTGCGGTTCAGCAGCGATTCGCAGATGGAAATTCGGTCTATGAGGTTTTTTTGCGTTAACTCGTGTGGCACCCATACATCGAGCTTCTTTGTGTATCCAGCCTTATTGAAATGGTTCCAAACGGTTTTTTGTGCAATCTTTAGCCCTTTTGCAATCGAAACAGTGCTAACATGACGGTCGGACTCGATAATTTCCATGATTTTATCGACATTTTCGACAATTGGCCTTCCAGTGCGTGGTGCATCCTTGACATCGAAGTTACCGGAACGGAATCGACGAAACCAAAATTGCGCATGATTGGCTGTTACAGTATCAGGTCCATAAACGCTATTCACATTTTCAGCCGCCTGGCTTGCGTTTTCTCCCTTATCGAAGAAAAACTGTAAAATGTAGCGAATTTTCTCTTTGCTGATGTCCATCTTTGACAAGCTCTCAAACAAAACTGAATCAATCAATCAAAAAAGTGTCAAAAAAGCTTTTTTAGTAGGAACTGTCATCTTTCTAGTGCCCCCTAGCGGAACACGATTGGACTTATACAACGCGAGATGCAGATAAATAACGCCATGTATTGGAAAAATAATGGATTTCTTTTTACTACACCTAATAGTTCAATTGAATTTGAAACAACTTTCGGAAGTGCTGACTCAGCCGTAAATGAATTTCGACCGAATCGAAATTAATTTTCTTCAACTTAAAAATGATTGCATTTTCTCGTTTATCAACTTTACAATATCCATTAGTTCTTATATTCGATACACTTTGTATCGCGGCTATAAAGCGTTTGTGCAGTTGTGTGTAATACCCAGAATCAGTCTCTGCCTTTCCGTCCGTCTGTTCTTATACAGTTTTCTTATTGAAGTAGTTCAGCTAAGTGGGCGAAATTTGGTTTGCGTGTTTGGAGGGACGTGAGTAAGCTTAAGTTTGGGAATGGACTATAGCGGACCGATTGTTAGGGTACCTCCAGTACTAGGTTCTTTTATGAAAATCACAAAAAAATTTTCTGAAATTTTATTTAGTTTGATTTTGATTGGATTTTTCTCAAATATTTGGATGAAATTTGGTATGTCAGCGTATTTAAGGCCACTTACCATTTCAAAAAATTTGAAAAGTGGGCCTGACAAAAGAATATTTTTTGATATTTGCACCTTACACTTGAAATTCAAGTGGAACTGGAACAAAAGTTGGTGTGTATGCTTCCTTTTTAGCTGTTGACATCTTTTTATTAAAAAATATCTTTATCGGCCCATTACTAAGGGTCCTCCTCTAGTACAAAGGGTCCCAAAATTCGAAAAACTGTTATAAAACCATAGTTTTTGGATATATTTGAATGAAATTTGGAAATTGAGCTTTAAAGTCTCCGATTAAATATGCAAAAATTGGAAAAATGGGCGTGAAAAAGCGCGGCTTTCAGAAAGTTGTTGAACGAATGTCGGCATATTGGGCCCCTTATTGTCTTGATAATCTGAAGTACATTGTACTTGACATTAATGGACGTAATTTTGGGGACTCTTTTAAAAACTAATCAAACATACAATTTCTGTGTCGGGTATTGTATTGTCAGGATCGCCTGATTATAACACCTCTACTTGTTTTTTTTTTTTCTTTCTTTCTTTCTTTAACAAGAAGGTCTCAGTCAGCCGAATTAAATAATGATAAAGCAGAATCTCTTTAAGCTCGAATGAAAATCTGATGACAATATGGGACCCAGTCACGCCATATCCAAGAACTGAAGCCGCAGCAATGTATTTCTAATTTAGAAACTTATCCAAAGGTAAAATAAAAGCACAAAATAAAAGTTCATTCGAAAAAGTTTTTTCTTTTTTCTTTTTTTTTTTTTAGTAAACCAAAACAGTCGAACTGCATGCGGAATACACACGGATAACGATATAAAAATTAAAAATGGACTTGACTTGATTCCGTCGAGTATGATATAGAAATAAGAAATAACATTGAATGCCCAAGAAGAGTTCATTGATCCAAAAACAAAAACAAAAGCGATGAAACTCACAAGTAAATAATTACTTATGATCGTGCAATAGGGAAGAGGAGCTCCGCTCTGAAAGGCAAAGCGAAAGATGAAAGCCATTGCTCCAGAGGCGAAGCGAGGCGATCGAAACTAACGAAGGAAGACGCGCCGAACGAACGCGAGGTGATAAAATATTTAACGAAATCAAGTTTTTCAAAACGAATAATAAAAGATAAAAATGACGAAGGGGAAAAAAAGAAAAACAAAAATGAAAATAAAAATAAAAATATATAAAAAAAATTAAATAAAAGAGGGGCTCGAGACTTTAAGACCGTGACTTTAACTGAGATCGAATTGATGAATTGCTTGAATTAAGAAATTCCTTCATTGATAAATGAAGAGTTTTCTTCAATTGATAAAACCATATAAAAAGTCATCACGCAGAGTTAATAGGGATATTAAGCATGCCTTACACTTTATGACTGATTTTTGATCAATAACTTCTGCCCCAATTTTTTTTTTCAGCTGGCAAATTAGCTGAGAATCCAATAAAATATAAAATAAACTACAGTGAAACCTGCTATATTTGGAAAGTAATAGTTTTCGTTGAAGTTTTATTGAAATTTAAAAGATGAAGCCATTTTATACTATGTTTATACGGCAGTTAATCGCAATTAAAAATGAATCGCGAGTAGCGAAGTCACCGTTTATACGACAATCCAGAAATAACACAACTTTTTCGTGCTACCAGACTGTGAAAATGAAACGAAGAGGTAACACCCCTGTAGGAAGTTGAACTAGTGCAGAAGTATTCTTCGACTACTTCTCAAATCAACAGTACTACTCGCTCGTAATTTCCCCGCCAATGCATTGAACTGTAAACTTTTACTGTGAGGTGCCATTCGAAAATCGACAGTCGCGTTTGAACTAGTGCAGAAGTAGAGGCAACAGGGCCAATTCAGTAAATTTGCTATACTACGTTGATAGATTTGGGACCGGCCCGCGCTGTCGTAGCTCACAGCGTAGCGCGTGCACCCCGCGATCCGAAGGACCCAAGTTCAAATCTCGGGCCAAGCGAACGTCGATTTTTTTTTTTTTTTAAATTATTAGTAAAAATTGGAATCCTAAGAGGAATAAAAAGCAAATATATAAAAAAAGAGAGGTTTCAAATTGGCAGAAAATGTTGAGCAAATTTGTGCGCAATCTTGTGAGACAGCATTGGTGAAGACGTGTTTTTCAATCCAATTATTTGAGTTTTTCGAAACATGTCGTTCTTCCAAATTTTTTCGCCTGCGACTGGAATCGAACTCTAGCCCTTCATATTGCCAAGCGAATACGCTTTCACTACGCCACGGACTTATCTGACTCACGCACAGCAAATATATTAGATTAATGTGTGGGCAAAATTGAACTGTTAACTGAATATGCCACTAGTTAGGTTCCACTGCCCGTGTCTCTACTCGCGTACTAGTTCTTTTTCCTATACTCGAGAACTACTCGCTAGGGCACAATTGACCTCACTCTTCCTACAGGGACACCCACGAAAACAGATGATTTGAGTTTTTACAATTTTGTATTACAAAGCGATAAAATGTCCGACTCGGATATAGATATTAGTGGCATTCAAGCAACAGTGCAAATCGCAGTGTGCAATATTTGCACTGCTTTTTTTGTACGCAATTTGACAAGTGCAAATATTGCACACTGCGTTTGCACTGTTGCTTGAATACCACTATTCTCTGTTCATGAAAAGAATGCAAAAGCGGAAAGAAATTCTTGTACAATGCTTCTGTTTCCATATTATTGAAATAAACAGGGCTCCCGGATGGGCAAAATCAGTAAAATCTGCAAAAAAAAAGTAGGCATTATCTTTGTTCTCACCGTTTATACGGTAAAAGCTGCGATATTTATAATCGCGAGTAAGGCGTACGTATAAACGTAGTATTAGTTTCGATAAAATGTGGCGAATTGTCCACAAGGTAGAGTCTTCACTGTTCTGAATATTTTCAATGTTTCTGGCATAAAAGGATAAATTAAATATGCAAACGCAAGTTAATTTCAGATAATTAATTTAAATGAATATTTGGTTTATTTTTTTGATTCATTCGATAATTTTATTAAGCAGAATAAAAACAATAATGAACAATCTGGTATTTTTGTATAATTTATACAAAACCGCACTATGTCAAAAAACAAAATTTTATTATACGCGAAAAGAAATTGAATTGCACCAATTTTTAGCGTGTTATTCACTATAATACAGTCAAACTTCCATAGCTGGAACATCTACAGCTCGAAGTCTCTATGTCTCGAACTGAATTGGGTGGCAAAAGCGAATATTTGATATACGATTTCGTTTCCTTAACTCCAAGTCTCTATAACTCGAACTATTTCTTTGGATAACGGTGGTTCGAGTTATGGAAATTTGACTGTATACCCAACCCAATTCACAATGAGAGCAAAAGAAAAACCAACCATTTTTATTTCAGTTTTCTATTTTAAATTAACTATTTTGGATTGAGTGTTGTGAATTCAGGTGCAGACTGTGAACTAAGAACCTAGAATTAAAAGTCAATGGATAAAAATCAGAGTCATTAAACGCAACAAAAAGAATGACATCAGAAAAGTCTGTACGTCATCGAACATTCTTTCGTTAATTTTAAAAATAAAACAATAACATTAAAGATATTAAGGTACGTGCTCAAACAATTATTGCCGTCAACAAGACAAACAAAATTAAACCCAAAATAAAATAAAAGTAATTTTAAGCTAAAACAAGTAAGGATATTACAGTCAGGCGAATTTGGCCATACAATACCCGGCACTGATAAGCCGTTAGCTATTTAAGTTTTAATCGGAGGATCAAGTACCATTTGATTTTCGGGAGTAACAGACAATTTTCGAAAAACACCCTCTTGCCACGCCCACTTTTTCGAATTTTTGGAAACTTCATAGAAAGCTGTAATATAAGCTCAAATTCCAAATTCTATTGAAATATCCCGAAAAACTCGGATTTTTTTTTATAGCAATTTTTCCGATCTTTGTGAAAGGCCCTAGTGCTGAAGGTAATTTTTTTTAGAGGATGTCTAAGACTATAAATGACTTTAGTTCAAGTCCCATTTGATTTTCAGGAGTAAGAAAATTTTCGAACAACGCCCTTTTGCCAAGCCCACTTTTCGAATTTTCGGAAATTTAATTTAATGCCTTAAAATATGGGCTCCATGAAAAATGGCCCCAATGCAAAATGGTCCCAAACTGAAAATGAAAAAAGGTCCCAAAATTTTATATTGAAAACAACAACACGAATTTTAGGGCGATTTTTCATTTTTTATTGGGGCCTTTTTTTCATTTTAGTTTGGGGTGATTTTTCATAATCCAAAATTACCTCAAATTTGCGGCCTTTTTTCCTTTTTTGATTTGGGGTTATTTTGCATAATGCAAAATGACCCCAAATTTGGTGCCTTTTTTCAATTTTTGATTTGGGGGCATTTTTCACTTTTATTAAAAACACATTCTTTTTCTTTTGGGACCTTTTTTCATTTTATTTTGGGGCCAAATTTCACTTTTGAAATTGGGGCAATAATTCATATGCAAAATGACCCCAAATGTTGGGGCCTTTTTTCATTTTCGGTTTGGGACCATTTTGCATTGGGGCCATATTTCAGTTTCCCTAAAATATGTCCCCAAATATAAAATTTCATGAAAATTTATTTAAAAAAAAAAAAATCAAATTCCCGTTTTAGATCAGTTTTTATGATTTTCATAACAGACCCTTAAAAATGATCCGATCGAGTCCATTCTCGAACTTGTTCGTACTCATATGCCCAAATTTCGCCCACATAGCTGAACTCCTTCGATAAGAAAACTATATAAGGACAGACGGACGGAAAGACACTCGGCTAAATGAATTCTCGTGGTGTCGCTAATCACTTCGACTGATTCTCGATATTACACACAACCGCACAAACGCAATGTGTCCTCAAGTATAAAGAGAGGAAAAAAGTGCAATCCAAATTTAAATAGAAGAAAGTTTTACATGAAAAGTAAAAAATCTAATGAACTTTTAAATAATTAAAATTTTATATCAAACTTTCTAGCACAAATAGGCTTGGTTTGCTACTTGAAGATGAAACTGCTTGAAAAATGTTTGTCAAATAATGCTTTGGGCAAATGTTACTGTTCAGTCGCTAGCACCAGTCACCAAGTTCTATTCTCCATAGACGTACTGTTGTTCTAACAAAATTAGTCTTAAAAAAAAAAATCAAAATAATTTTTTTTTTTTTTTTTGGCACACAAACTTTAAATGGATGAGCTAAACGCATGAAATAAATTTCAATTACTTAAAAATGAAGAAATTCATAACAGTGAAGATCAATAACAAAGGCGAAGAAGAAAAACCTTCAAAATAAGAAGCAACAAGCAATATTAATTGAATTGACAAAACCCACGGGAGCTGAAAATGCTGCAGCATAAAGTGCAATGTTATCAATGCAAGCGGGAGTTAAACTCGAGCGATTCAATGAGCTGGCATACACACACATGCACAAACATGAATACATTCACGATGAACAAGTGCACGCGCAGTTGCAAGAAAACCCAACAGCAACACCAACAATATCAACGAAAACAAAAACAACAACAACAACAAAAATAGCAACAATATTGACGGTCAATAAACTTTGGGCTTTGCGCAAATAGTTTTAAAACTTAAAAATTATTTTCTTTTTTTTTTCAATTTTTTTCAAAGGAATATCGATGTTTGTTTGTTTCTGTCTTATTAACTGAAATTGAATTTTCGCAATTGAAAGAAAAAAATTAGTTGCCAAGAGAAGAATTTCGCTTATAATTGCCATTGAGTTCTGTGAGTGCAATCTTTTAGCCTTCCGCTTGAGCTTGAGGTCGCCTACAATGTTGCGGTCGTAATGCACAAGATTTTGTTGTTGGACTCGCAATTGTGTATCTGCATGTACACACGAATATTATCGTAAGTGATTTCCTTACCTATTTACACTCTGATAGAAACTTTAAACGTTCTCATATTCATCAAATTAGCAGCCTTATTAATTAGAACTTTTGAGCGTCCTCATTCGAGTTCATTGAGACATGATTTGCCTCCATACATATCAAATATTTATATTTCAACGATTGGGCCTAAATGGACTAGGGGTCATTGTATGGACAGACAGGTATGACGAGACACAGAAGCGACTCCATAAAACAAATTAAACATTCTATTGTCATATGGATATGCCACCTTAAGGAGTTTTATTAAGCGATTTCCAATTTTCCTCAAGTTTTCACTGTGCTTTTATCTTTCATTTTTCTCAAGTCGGCCATAGAATTCGATGGAAATTCTCTATTGTATGGCGACCTTCGGTTTTCGAAGAACTCCGAACTTCATTCTACCATTCAAAGCAGTCAAGTTGAAATTTGTGTGATAAACGCACCTGATTTCTTCTTCCTTATCGCTAACGTATTCAGAGTTAATTTATTTGCCCCTTGCCTTGCACTACAAGTCTTGGCGAAAAAATGTTCCTCTTTCCGCATCTTAATCTAATTTTTCATTTTTTTTTTTTTTCATTTTCAAAATCCGAAACGTAAGCTTGATAGGCGATAATTCGCTACTTGCAATGAAGAGGAGAGTGTTTTTCATGCATAAAACATGAACAAAAAAAAAAAAAAAAAAACGAAAGAGCATATCAAACAAATCGAAAAAAGTTTATCAACCACTCGCGAACATTGAATCATGAAATCATGAAAATATGAACACATGAAACATGAAATTCAATGTCAGACTTTCCGCCAAACCTGTTCGGCACGGTATGCTATTCACTAATCGCTAGATTTCGCTTTCCTACTTTCCCTAAACCCTTGATTTCTAACATGATTCAATTGCACTCACCGATTTTGACAAATTCTTGTGGCGTTCGACCGCCTGCAATCAGCCAGCGTATCCATTCGATATTGTCGGGCTTATCGATGGGTGTATCTGGATTGAAAAGTGTATCCATGAGTGAATCCAAGTCAGGTGTAGGGCCCATTCGACAACATTCGGCGTTGACAAGTGCGGCAACCTCTTTTCGACTACGCAAACTGAACGAAGAAGTGCCAAAGAAGAAACTTGGTTTAGCACCATTACTGTCATTGCCATCTTCATCACCGCCATCGTCTCCGTCTCCGTCGCCGTTTCCTTCTTCGTTTTCGTCATTATCGCGCCTGGCACTTGCGCCACTTTCTCTACTATTACTGCCACTTACATGCGGTATTCCATCGGCAAATGCATCTTGCCGTACTCTACCAGCTTCACCGAATCGCACGGTACCTCTTGCTGGTTCTACATCAACAGCCAAATCATCCAGATCATCTGAAATATCCTCATCATCGTCTGCTGGCGCTTCAGGTGTTACTGACGCCTCACTTGTGTGGTTACTGGCATTGCTTGCAGTATTGTTATTGGAATTGCTGCTGCCATCATCGTTATTTATATCCACACCTTCGCCTTCATCCATATTGCTTACGGTTTAGAGTGAAAATTGTTCTTTTCTCTGTTTTTCTGTATTTTAACAATCAATTTTTTTCCTCTAAATATAATGATCAAACATTTTTAAAACATCATTATATTCTTTCCATAGATCATCATCATTTCTCTTTCTCTCTATTCACAGTCACTCTATTCCACTTCTACTTCACAAATGTTCTAAATTTCCGTTTTCACATGACCAACACCAATGAGAAGCGAGACCGAAGTTCTTAGTAGGAATTCGTTTATTTCAGAATATTTGAAATGTTGAAATTACTGCGAATTTGTTGCATTAGTTTACTAAATTAATTTTTTTTTACTTCTTTTTCAAGTTTATTCGTCTTTTACACTCACTGAATTTCTGCGAAAATTCCAAACGACAGACGACTTGTGAGCTGTCATTTACTAAACCAGTGCTGCCATATCGGTTATGATGAATTCGACTAGGGAGCGCTTCAGTTTCCGCTAGATTCCGCGCTCCAGTCCAGTTTTCTAAATTATCCAGGATACGATTCATTTCTGTTTCAGAGTCTTTTACAGAAATTATTTTAATTATTTGATTCGCATGAAAAGAAAGGTTAATAATAAGAACAAAAGTAAAAATAAATGTTAGTTGTTTACTTTAGACATATACCTATAAATATTTTAAAAGAATAAATATCTAAATCAAACGGAAACCTTTCGACACTATTCAGTTAGTTCTGAAATCAATTTTTCGATTTATTTTTAGAATATGTTATTCAAGTTCGGCTGAAAATCTGCAGGTCATCCGTAAAATTCCGCTAGATTTGATGATGATGAATTTTTTCCCGCTGCCCAATTTAAAAATCTGCTACATCTAGCGCAAAATCTGCTGATCTGGCATCGCTGTCATAAACCATCTGTTCAGTGCTGCCAACTTTAAGCAACAGAAATGCGTAGAGTTTATCGTCAAAAAGGGCTAAAAAGGTGTCAATCACGAATTCCCCCACTCAGTCCGATACATTCTTGGACATACAGGTTCATCTAGATATGAAGGAACATTAATCTCAATTATACATATATATATATTTTTGCTTTACTTACGCCTTGTTAGTGGCTCTGGGATAGCGTAAGGGATGCGTGTTACGCTCTTGATCCCAGCGTCCGAGGTTCGATTCCCGGCACAGGCGAAATGGAGTGTAATGTTCCAAGCCTGGCACTGGTTTTTCAAAAAATCGCATGTTAGGGGCACACTACATAATAAGACATACACTCAAAAGAAAGAAAAGAAAAATACCTCCTTGGTATCACAATGGGCCGATCAACGGCCTAAGTGGCAACCACTTCAACCTACCTACCTACGCCTTCTTAGAAAAGCTCTAAAACTATAATAAGAACACTTTGAAGTATATCTCAAAATATAGTCCCACTTTGAAACTTATTTATTTCACATTTCATAAATCTTACAACAATTAACAAACTCAATGCCACGCCTGTTCTATGTCTTACAAGTTGTATAACAAATTTTAAATAATGACTCAAAAAAATTTCCTATCTAAGGTGCTAATACTAGAGGCACATGACTGCAAATAATGTTCACTTTAAAAATACGCGCCCAATCTCTGACTTCTTGTTCAATGATGTTATCACAAAAGCTTAGGTCCAGTAATTGAAGCTTTTTACATTTAACTAGTATTCTAAATAAAAAAGAAAAGAAAAAAAACCATTTTCCTTCTGAATAATATTAACAATAACGACCTTACTCAGAATAACGTTCTCTGGATATGCCTACAACGCCCGTCAAATCTAATTGCTCCAGATTTGAACACAAATTCGCAATATACTCAACATCTCGATCGGTGATAGAACGTGCCGTCGCCAAGAAAAGTTTTCGTAACTTTGGGCAATTTGTCAATAATATACGAAGGTTTTCGCCAATTGAGATTTCACGCAAGCTTCGACGTTTAAAAGGGAAAGAGAAAAAAAAGGAATAACGTTTCATAAAATTTGAAGAGAATTAAAGCATTTCTATGAGACATACCACCAACCGAAATCGACTTCCTCGAGATCATGGCAGTTTGATAGTGACAGTAATCCGGCAGCAGAGAGGAAATGTGATTTCCAAATATCTAACGAAACCAATTGCTGATTACATGTCCCAATATGCTGCAACACTTCGTCCATTCTGACAGCAACACTTGAAAAAGCTAAGAGGAATATTTTAAAATAAGAAAGGAATCCTTTCTAATATTTACTGATTATAATTTACCCAAATTCAGATGTTTCAACTTGGGATTGTTCTCTAACAATATCAATATTAGATGATGCTCGACAACAGTTTGGTATAGATCTAAACGTTCCAGATTTTTCAAATTTCCCAAACACGAGAAGTTTAGTATAGGATGATCCATAGTGCAATTCCGCAGCGAGAGCTCTAAGATTTATTTTGTAGATTAGATTTCAATTGGCTACTTTATTCAAAGCGTTGTTACCTCTCAAATTATCACAAACAATACCCAACGTTTCGATGCAGCTTAAATTTAAAAACTTACAAGAATTCAAACGAAGATGGATTATATTGTCTCCGCGTTGGTGAATGAACCTGAAAAAAGAAAAATGAAATAGTGTGAAACCTACAAAAAAAAAAGAATATTTCCTTTTATACTTTTTAAATTCTGTTGAAGATATTTCATTGAAGAGTCCACACCAAGACACATCAAGTTTCTTCAAAACCGTTGCTCTTTTTGCCAAGGTACACAGTAGATCATTAGAAGCTAAATGCCAATAAGGCTTCAGATTTATTTCACTATAAAGCGTCGCATGAGTTGAAACATCATACAAAAAACGTGACACTTGTCCAACTCGAAAAAGAGACTTTAAATCCAAGTACTCCAAAATTTTTAGGACAATTTCAAACTGTGGAAAAATAACTTATAGTATTTTGCGCTGAGATTTGAAGCCCACGGGCCATTGTACTCACATACCGGCATATCGTTCAGACCAGTTTTATAAGCTAGCTTCTCTTTCGCGCTCGTCTCAGAAGACTTCAGCTCCGCAGGTGGCGTATTTTGAGATATGAACTTTTTAAGATCATGCCTAAAGAAATTCTCAAGCCTTTTTTCGTAGTCTTCCTGCATGTTTGGACGAAATTTCCAACTCTGTAGTTTACAAACGAGCGAACCTAGAATAATTATTTTCGATATAAGTTACATTGTGAAACGAAACTATTTGAACTTTACTTTTTTGCTTCTGGCGTTCATAGCTGTCGATTAGTTGCTGCAGATAGCCAACGTTGACTTTGCGCCCGCACAATAGCACGGCATCAATTTCAGCTATGTAGTTTATTTGGGAGTGGTTGAATTCCAGTCTTATTGTACTAAAATGACAAAAAATCAATGTCCATTTTGTTGTTTCTTCTAAATAAATTGCTACAAACGTACTTGGTTGGAAATCGAACCTTTTTCAATGGCGGTGAAAAGCGTCTTGCTCTATTCGGTGGTCGTTTAGTTAGATCCAATGCTTCCCAAAGGCAAATCCAAGTTTTTACAACTGTATAAGCCCAAATGCGAATAATTGCACCCGGATTAAAAGTTTCAAACACTATCACTTCTTCCGGAATTACATAGTCTTCGAAATCGATCACTTGAAAAAACAAATTTATTAAAATATGTAGGTACTTCTATCAAAATAATTTCATGCTTACCGATAAAGTCATGTGCAGGTATCTTTGGAAAATTTTGAAGTTGAAAGTCCCTAACTTTAGATGGCTCTCTATCCCACCAGTCGCCATAGGTACGCTTTTTAGATTAATTAAAGGACCATTAACAATTTAATATAATTAGCTACTTTGGACATACCATGGCATAGGTTTCGGGAAAGTCGCCATACTCGGGAAACTTCGATGGCCGACCGGTTATATTGGATGCTGTGTAGGAAATACTGTAATCACTTCCATACTGCGTG
Organism: Chlorops oryzae; assembly: GCA_020466095.1. Classification (NCBI taxonomy): domain Eukaryota; kingdom Metazoa; phylum Arthropoda; class Insecta; order Diptera; family Chloropidae; genus Chlorops; species Chlorops oryzae. The sequence continues at coordinate 26,420,591 of CM035808.1, read as the reverse complement.
CTCCAATCTACTACATCCTGAGCGTACTGCTCAACGCGGTAGTCAACGTAACAGACGGCTGGATTAACACTTTCAGTGTTCAATTCATCGGGCTTTCGATGTGCCATAAATTCCACTATTGCATCGGCTGCCGTATCCGTATCTGATAAGGACATTATTCAACTTTTTTTACGACACTAGACGTAAAGAAAATCGAACAACTGTAATCCAAACACAATTTTGACCCACGAAACGACATATGAATGCGTATAAGCTTCTTCGCGTTATTGATTTTTTGTTGTGTTTACGTTTTAAGGTTTCCTTGAGTTAAGGTCAAGCTGAAAATATGAAAAAAAAAAAAAAACACAATATATATGTAAAAGAAAACAAAAACAACGATTGCATGTACGCACTTTTGTTTAGAGAGTTTACAAGATAATTACTTATGTATTTAGCCGTAATTTCATCTCTAGCACTTGTAATGTTATCCACTAATCCAGATTCAAAGAATGTAGTACTGTGTACGCTCAATTTCAATTTATTTTATTATTATAATTTATCAAAATGTCAATTTGACGTTAGAGGTAGAATGCAACTCTGCGATTTGACTTTTCTTTCATCTGATCGTATATTTAAAATTTGAAAGAGCCGATAGCACTTTCAACACGCAGAGAGAAAAAGAATTGAAATGAGTTTGGAGGACGTTGAACTGCAACGAGGACATATAGAAGATCAGTTGGAGAACTTGCAGGTGTCTATCAAATTTCTATACCAACAATACACATATCACCATAAAAACAACGAATTGGAAATCCTCAAAAAGAAATTGCGAAAACTTTTGGAAGCAAATGAGAAAACAAAGGAAACAAATGAAGCTTACAAGGAGCTTAAATTTAAATTAGGTTTGTACTGTTAAAGTTGTTAAAAGCGTTTTTTTTTTAACGGAATTCTCCCCAAACATTTAGAAGTTGCCAAGAAAATGCTTGAACAAGCTTTGAATGCGTTGGAAAGAGCTAAAATGGATGAAAAGAATGGCTTAGAAGCGAGTCCAAATTGATTTGTGTATTAGAAAATAAAGTATTTCGAACTATGAAACCGATTGTTCGGCAAATTCGTCATAGTTAAAGCTAAGAATCTTTGCAGTTTTTATTTTCATGTAATAAAGTGCAACTAATTTGTACGAAAATTTGAGTTGTTGAGTAATTTCACTAATTTCCGCTTTTCAAAACAAAGTCGTTTATGGCTTGTCTTGATTCTATAGCAGGGATGGCCAAATTTTTTCAACAAAAATCAAACGTCAAGTAGGGATGCTCAAGTGTGATGAAAATATCGATTCTACGATACCAAAAAAATTTCCGCAGAAATATCGATCCTACGATATTTAGTCTAAAAAAAATCTCGATATATCGATATGGCATGGATAGCCAAAATAAAAAATTGGAATATACAGTAACGCAAATATGTGTAGTAATATGAAGACAACTTTGTTTTCACTATTTTTGATAAAGCATCATATTTTTTTCCAACCGTCAGGTTAAAGTTGGACGGGACGGTGGCTTCTAAAGTGGGGCCGCTTTTTTTTTAGCAAAGTGCAAAAATCCTATGTTCGTCGACGTAGAGAGGCTTTTCACTCTCAAAAATGGCGCCCAACGTAGGCTGTGCAAACGTCTGTCTTTTTGACAAACTTTTATCTTCATTTGCATCCTTTTTCATATTATGGTGGAGTTCAAGGTGCTTCCACATATTTGTTGTGTTCCCTGAATGGGACACAACCAAAGAACACAAAGTACATTGCGCTTTTTTATCAGAAATGATAAAGTACGACTTTGCTCTTTTGCTTGGCGCCATGTCGCTTCACGCTCGTTTACAGAAATGAAACCGAAATATCGGATTTCAAAGTATCGATACCGCCGATACCACCTCGTCAAAATAACGATACAAAAAATGTCAAATTTGAAGTCAAAATTTCGATAATCGATATATCGTATCGGTATCGTGCATCTCTAACGTCAAGTGCAACCACTTAAAATGCAACTCTGACTCTTTGACATTTTGTGTACACAAGAAACTAAAAGAAATTAGTAAAAACTCGCTAAAGGACCAAAGGACTGCAACAATGGCGGCAAACGATTTATCCAGTTCCAACGAAAGACACTATTATGTTAAACTGGAAGCCATCAAAGACATACGAGACAAGACTCTCGCGTTGGAAAAGCTCAAAGTCAAAATCATCAAAGAAGTAAAGATTAGTGAAGATGAAGACAAGTGTTTGGATGAATACAGAAAGGAAATGGAGCATTTGCTTGAAGAGAAAATGTCCCATGTCGAGGAGCTGCGTCAGATCCATGCTGACATCAATGACATGGAGAACATAATAAAACAGACGAAGGAAAACCAAACAAGATCTGTTGATTGCGCCAATAGGATTTACGAAGAGTACTTAGCGGTAAGTATTTGTTATTGCATTATGGACACTCTTATATTGTATGAGTCGCTTTCTAGCTAAAGTACCAAATCGACCATATGCGTCGGGACTATCTCGGTTTGAGTCCACTGCGGGATTTGCACGAAGAAGATGGCAGTCCGATTTCAAAGGACCGATTCCAAACGAATTTCTTAAAAGTGGCTGCTGCCTCAGCGGCTGTGGCAGCTGCTGCTGCTGCACAACCAACAGCATTAGCACGACCACATCCTCGTCATCCATTAATGCCGCCTGATGGAACTATAACCGCTTTGACGCCAAGTGGTGGTTCAGTTCCAACTGGGGGACATGCGTTTATGCCTCCAGCGCCCCCGGGAGCGGCTGCTGCTGCAGCGGCCGCAGTTGCAAGGCTTGGCAAAACAGATTTCTCTGCCCCTGCGCCACCGCCACCGACGACGAATCGTATACCGCAGTCACCATCGATTGGTATCGGCCACCATCCTAGTTTCCGTTCAGACTTCAACGTTAATCTACGTCAGCAACCACCGCCAATGAAATCGTGTCTATCGTGCCATCAGCAAATCCATCGCAATGCGCCCATCTGTCCATTGTGCAAAGCTAAGTCGCGTTCGCGGAATCCGAAGAAACCGAAAAAGAAAAACAACTAAAAGCCTGCGAATCGGCGACTTTAACATTATTAACATCTTATTCGTAGTTTAAGAATGAACGTTTTCAAGTCCCATTAGCGATGGGTGAATGAGCTTATGTCCAGGTATGTGGGTTCATTTTTATTTTTATTTTTATACATTTTTCTCGCGACAGTATTACGGGTTTTTTATAATTTGGATTTATTTGATGATAAGGAAAAGGTATCTACAAACATATACCTATAAGACTGTTGAGATCAGTTTGTCCATATGGTACAAAAAATTAATTAATGTTTGTATCGGAAGCATATTATGTGTCATTTGTCAATCGGTTCGATATTTCTTTCTATAATAACGCCTACAATCCGGCGTATTAAGAACGCACCGCCTAACTAAACAGATCTTCGGTTTAAGATGAAAGTTTTAAAGAATATCTTTAAGTGTATAATTAGCATTTTCTCCAATTATTTCTAATTTAAGATTAAGCATATGCAATGGGATGACTTTTATATAAGGTACCTATTTATTTTTATGGAATAAATTCGCAGTTGCGACATTAAATTTAATAGGATTCGTATATCAAAAACTGCGTCGACAGTGTGAACGCAATTTTTGGACTCTTGTGCTGGCAAGTGTGATCGTCCAATTTTATTGTTCACCATTATCTTTTCGACAATATGCGACGATAATGTGATCCTTAACAGTGATTGTGGATTTTTTGAAATTTCTGCCGATCTAGCCCGATTGTGCGGACAAAATTCATGAGTTTCTTGTTCTCCAACTTTCACAAATCAATAAAAATATAAACTATAACCAAGAAAAAAAAAAATCGAAATAAAAAAATAAAAATTTTAAAAATAATCAAAAATAATACAAAAAAATAAAAACAATCTAAAAGTAATTGGGATTATTTTATAGATTATTTTTGGAAATATTTTAGATTAATCGCAAATAATCCCGAGTATTTTTGAGTTATTTTGCAATCCTTACCATTAATAATCCGAAATTTCTTAAAAATGGAATTAAAGATTATGGCCCATTTGCTGCTATTCCGGTTGAAGTTTATCGTCACGATATCCTCTTAAAATGTTCATACAAATTTTTTTTTTTGTGTTTCGGAGCGAAAACTTTAATCAGAACAGTAGCAAACGGGCCTATGTATGTTTTGTTTAATTCAGACTTAACAGTTTTTTATTATAGTTTTAACAATACTTTTTTGATTCGATGAATTTTTTCCTCATTCGTAACAGTTTTCATTTATTCATTTCGTTCAGCATCACGACCGTTTGGTCATTATCCTTGTTGTCTAGCATCGAATTTTCCTCGCCCGTTTCAAGATCGGTATCCATTGAAACATTTATTTCACGTATTCGTGTTGCTTTTCCGGTGTAACGTTGGAACATCTCCAACAGAGCCTCCTCCGTTATAGTTGCCTGATGAACGCGCAACAAATGCCGTTTGAAGCTGAAAAAAAAAAACCCCCCCACATGAATACTATATCTTATCGTGTTAAATAATTTCCCAACAATAAAAACTTACACATCTCTATTTGGAAATCCGTGATCACACAACTCACAACGATATGGCATTCCTGTGTGCTTAAAACTATGTCCTTTCAATTTCTGCTTCGAATTGAATTCCTTTCCACATTCCTTGCAAGTGTGTTTAATTCCATAATGTTTCTGTAGATGATAAGTCAGGCGAACTTTTATCGCAAAACGTTTGTCGCAAATCTCACACTGAAACGGCATTTCACCTTCATACATCCAGGAATGCATAATTATTGAGTAAAATTTTAGTGAAATTGAACAAAAAAAAAATCATTCAAAAATCATTCTTACCGGTATGCGTGCGTAAATGAACCTTCAAATCGAAATTCCTTGCATATTTTTTTTCACAATGTGGACATTGAATATTCTTTTCCAGATGCAATTTCATATGATTCGTAAGTTGATTTCTCAGTTTAAATGCATTGCCACAAATGCCACAGGCGAATTCTCGCTCTTTGTGCGTATTCCTACGATGCTGTTCCAATAAACTCATCGTACAATACTGTCGACCACAGTCGGCGCAAGCAATATTCTCAGTTTGTTCCAAATGGGTTTTTTCATGTTGACGCAGGGATTTCTGGCTTTTGAAATGACGCTCTGAAAGAATGAGCTTTCGTTTAAAATAAGAATTGAAAAAGAGATCATTTATAATTTTCCTTACGACAGTAAGTGCATGAGAAATCCTGCTGCACCGACGACGTGTTGTGGTGCGACTTTAAATGTCTCTCCATATTGCGCTCTAGTAATCTCTTCTTACAAAGTGTACATTCCTTTAGCACAGATGCAGACGAATGATCTGAATTTTCAGCCTTTACATTATCATCATCACTATTTTCTGTCTCACATTGTTCTATAATATTTTCAGCTAAATCGTCGTAAAAAGTTTCCTCAATTAAACTCTCTAAACGTGCCGGCGAATTTTGTGAGCTATTCTCGCTGTAAGTTTTAGATAATATTGTGTTGATAGAGCTATGATGGAGCTGTTCATGCTTATTCAGAATTTCTTCGTTGGCAAAAACTTTATTCCAATTATTTCCCGAGACGAAGTATTTTGTATAGGTCCGAGACGAGAATTCATACTTAGATGAAAAATTTTCTTTTGAAGTTCGATTCTTTGAACTTACCATTCTGTTGATTTGCTTCATCATGTACAATCTTATGACTCAACTTTAAGTGACGCTCCAATGATTTTTGCGTTCGAAAATCTTTTGAGCAATCGAGGCACTTGAAGGAGCTATGTTTTTTACGCCTGTTCATAGGCTCTTGATAGGTCTTCTCATTTTTCTCGGCAATTTCTATGACTAAGTCGTCTGGATTTTCTCCACTGCACAAAGCATATTCATCAAGAACATACGTGCGATGGATATCTTGTACTTTTTCCTCCAAAATTGTGCTTTCTACTGTGTCCTCCGCTTCTAGAGGTTTCAGCTGTAATGTGATTATAATTCTTCCAATTAGTCAGCAAGATAACAAAATTAGAATAGGTACATTGAACATGAATTAAATAATATTAAATTTAAAAAAAAAAATCACTCACGACTACGATCTCCATGTTTTCTATATCCTCATCGTTGAAGCTACCATTTTCGGCAGTAATGATCTCTATGTGGCTGGAATCGTTGAAAAAGCCATTTAAACGGTTTCGCAAAATTTCGTCTGCTTCGCGGGCTTCCATAATAAACAAATAAGCATTCTCAAGTCTGTTTGCGCATTTGGAGCATAGTACACTGGTTAGATCGTCGCCTGATTTAGCTGATAGTTGTGTACATGCATTGAAGCCTTTAAAAAATTAAATTGACTTAAGGAACTCATTCATAAATTATCACGTTCTAGAGCATTTTTTGGACGCACAAATGCAATATACTTACATTCGAAGTATGTCATTTTGTTGGAAAAGGCTTCCATTTCAACATATTCCAGAGAATTCGAACTTAAACACACGCGACAGAGCAGAGATTCCATTTTTAAAGTTTTTGTTCAAACAAAACATTTTACCTTCTCGTCTTCATACAAGGGCTGCCACGGATGTGTTTTTTTTTTTTTACATCCGTGGATGCGAATATGATTATTTTTAGGAAATGAAACTTTTATCAATAATACAAATGAGTAGATAATTACACAGCCCCATAAGAAAAGTGTCAGACCCAAGTCTAAGAATCACCTTATTAAATACACCTTGCTTACTATATAATTTCGGGGTCACTGAATCCAAATTTTGGTTCATTATTACTGCATCGTTTTGCTTAAAGGAGAAAAAAAAAAACAGGCTCTAAAATCCCGCTTGAGTATACGCTTTTGGAGTTATATCTTAATCTCGAACCGAAGGAACAATGTGGACCTCAAAATTGGAATTCGGCAACTCCGAGAGCCCCTGGGTTCGAAACATTTTCTATATTTAATGAAAACTATTTAAAAGTAATTATCTTATATTTTCTAATCAACTTTGTTGACGTTCATTACTAGAGCAACCGAAAATAAGAAGTTTGTAAGAATTAAAAAAAAAAAATAATAAAAATCAAACCAATTTTCAAAGTCTCGTTTTTTAAAAAAATACTATTTAATAAATAGAAATGAACGACAATTTGAGAACTTGGCTTTAATTTTTTTTTTTGAAGTTCTTACAAATTTCTTTATTTCGGTTGCCCTATTCATTACTTTGAACTCCTACGGTTTCTTTATTTTTTATATACAAAAAAAGCGGACAAAAATGACGGCGTAAAGAGCAACACATAATTGATACGAAGACAACCATAGTTTTAATTTAGATGTTGAATTTCACTTTCTGCCTCCAAAGGTTTCGTTGTATTACTATTGTTTTTCGTTACCCTAAAAGGAATCGAATTTTTTTTGTGAGAAAATACAACATTTTCCTTTAAGAGCACAAAATAGTTCGTCTCGGATCAACACATCACGGATTATGACACATTTTGTCTCTTTCTCTTAAAATCAGTTATTTTTATAAGAACTCTGGCGCACCGGCATCCGCTTGAAAATCCGCATCGATGAATCCGGATGCAGATGCTGAATTTCTTGCGGATGCGAATTTTCGCAACACCCCTGCTTCATAGCATGACATCTGTCAGAGTATCTGCAGATACTCCCGATGGACACCGTTGAATCGAAAAAGACGGCATTTACACGATGGGTGCTTACTAGTGTTGCAACGAATGTTAATTTTCAGCAATCGCGAATGCGAATATAGACTTTTTACCTTATAACGGGGCTTAGACACTATTTTGAATCGCTACTCAGTGCTGAAAGACATTCAATTGTTTGGGTACCATCTACAGATTTTTTCTTTCTTGAAATTATTTCTAGTCTAAATACATTTACAGTCAGAAATTAATTACATTCTTAGTTTTGAAACGTTTGCGAGTTTGAGAGACACAGCGGGGTTCAACAATTTTCTGTGCAGTTGATTCCGGGATTATGGAAATGGTGCGGGATCGGAAGCCCCAAACGGAGTCTTAACAATCTTCCAGCATTGGTCTTTTGTTTTTCACTGATATTATTGCTAAAGACTGATTAAATTCAATTGGTCTTTCTGAAAAGATTTACGAATTTTTTCGAAAGCGAGGCGAGTGTGAATGTAAAAAAAATGGCGAATATTCGCGAATGCGAGTATAAAATGCGCAATAATTTTAAATATGATATGAAGGTAAAAACTAAAATGAAATTTAATTGAAAATGTCCGATAATATATAGGATAGATAATAAAGGAACTCATAAAGCAATTGATAGAAAAATATTCAGCGTAGAAATAAATATTGCTCAAGAATTAAGTCAGTGTAGAAAGACTGCCGAAGAGAGAAATATGGTCTTTTATTTATTTCCTTTTCACTCAATCGGATGCTCTCGAAATATTTGTTAACTTCAAACCAATGGGCAAAATTCATGTTCTTCAAATCAATGGGCAAAATGCATATTAACTTAAAACCAACGTCTGAACCGGTCATAGCGAAGACCAAAATAAATCCCCTTGTTATCGACTCGTTTATCGCAGACCTTCTTGTCAAGAAACAAGAAGGCTGTTAGTTGACTGTTAACGCTATGTTAGAGTGAAAGAACAGTCAGAAGAGAAAGCATATGATAACAAGTGCACGCAGACGCAATAAAGTTTTATTTTCGATCACGAAATTCGCGAATATTAATTGTTTCATTAAAAAAAAATTCATTTCAACTTTGAAACGGTTCCAGAACATATCAATTAAGACTTTTACACTTCATTACTTGCAAAAAATCATTTATTTTTAAATCATATACAAAAAAAAAAAAAAAAAAATAAAAAGAGAAAGTAGAACAAAGGTTCCTAAACAAATTAAGGTAAGTCCATCGAATAAGGCAAGTTCAATATTTAAAGTTTTTTATTATAAATTTTTCAGCAATGTCGGCAAGACCATTGACAAATGGCAAGGTCCATCATTCAAATGGACTTCCATCACAAAAATCACTTTTTATAGCGTACGTCTGCTGGCTATTCGGTGGCATATTCGGATTGCATCACATCTATCTTCATCGCGATCGACAAGCATTCATTTGGCTATGCACTTTAGGTCTGTTGAATAAGTTTTCGGCATGAAATATTTTTGTAAAGGATGATCATTTATTTTAGGTGGCTACTTCGGTATTGGCTGGCTCTTTGAGGTATTCCTTATACCCGAATACGTACGAGATGCAAACGAGGATCCACGCTTTGTTAAAAAATTCGTTGAACGCGTACAGAAAAACTCGAAACCACCATATAGTTCGAAGCGATTTGTAGGAGAAGTAATGATCGGCTCTTTGTTTGGCCAATTGGTTCAGATGGCAATACCGCAAACAATATTCGCTGGTGTTGATTGGACCTTCCTTCACTGGATTATACCGTTCTTTATAGCTTTGGGCGTTTGGACAATCGGTAATATCGGACGTGAGAGAGGTGTGCTCATGCATTGTCTTGTGGCAGCCATTGCTGTTTATCCCATACGCTACTTTATATATGATGAGACTTATACTCTATTGATAACGTCGCTTGTATCAGCGCTTGCATTCGATACTTATTCGAAGCATTGGATATTATATCCACCAAAGCGCCGTGGCGTTTGCCATCGTACTGTTCGACTAACTGCCGCACTTTTCATTTACTTTTCGCTGTGGGGCAGCTTTCTATTCTTTAATGGCACAATTTCGGATGAAGATGGTGGTGAGGTACCAATACATGAGGCTCTTAAGAATTTCCTTGCATCTGCCTGGTGGACTGATATAACTCAAACGTTTAAAGATACCTACAACTATGCCCAGCATCATGGCTGGTATGAGACTTGGAGAGAGATTTTCGAAAGTTTGGACGTCGACGGAGAGAGAAATTCTTATAAAGTTTTGGGCGTTAGTGCGACTGCCTCACAATCGGAGATCACCGCCGCTTATCGACGTCTTTCGAAAGAATTCCATCCGGATAAGGCTCGAGATGAAGCGCAAAAGAAGATCGCCAATCAGCGTTTCATTGAAATTCAGCAGGCTTATAATGTCTTGAGCAAAATCAAATCGAGCCGACGTCGAAAGAATAAACAATTCAATGATGACAATGCGATCGTTTTGTAGATGGCTGAAGATATTCTGAGATAATTTATAAAATAATATTTAATATTTATTCTTTATTTGCTTAGATTTAATTAAACGAAGTTGAGTATGTAATTTAGCTAGCAAAACTCTAATGTTTTTGTCTTTGTATGTTAAAAGGAGAAGTTTCAAAATCTAAGATCAAGAATAAAATCATGATCAAGGTGATTGAAATGGAAATGGAAATGTAATAAGCAATTCATAAAAATTCACGTAAGAAATTAATTAAGCAATGTTTAATACATCTAAATTTCAATCTCCCCAAGACGTTTTATGAATTGTTTGGGGGAAAAAAAAACTCAATGACAGACAGACCAGATTAATAACATCGGCACACAAAAACGCAGTCCTGTTACAGAAGGGTGACATACTCTACCCTATGTTCTTTGAGGTGCTGATCACGAATCAGATTTTTTGGTGTCCAATAAGTATTTGAAGTTGAAATTAAGCTACGACCCGTAATTTTCCCTCAACACCCCTCCGCATATTTTATCAAACCCCTCTAAAAAGGTGATACTTCTGTAATATGTAAGAAATCGAAATGAGTGTCCCGAAATTCGTGTTTGGGTACGTTGAGAAAAGATGTGGAAGCGAAATTGCGCTACGACCCTTGACTGTTCCTCAACACTCCTTAGGACCCCTGACCAACCACCCCAAGTAGGGTGGAAATGCTATAATAATAAGAGAGAGAGAGAGAGAGAGAGAGAGAGAGAGAGGTAGAGAGAGAGAGAGAGAGAGAGAGAGAGAGGGAGTAGAGAGAGAGAGAGGTAGAGAGAGAGAGAGGTAGAGAGAGAGAGAGAGGTAGAGAGAGAGAGAGGAGAGAGAGAGAGAGAGAGAGAGAGAGAGAGAGAGAGTAGAGAGAGAGAGAGGTAGAGAGAGAGAGAGGTAGAGAGAGAGAGAGGTAGAGAGAGAGAGAGGTAGAGAGAGAGAGAGGTAGAGAGAGAGAGAGGTGAGAGAGAGAGAGGTAGAGAGAGAGAGAGAGGTAGAGAGAGAGAGAGAGAGAGAGAGAGAGAGAGAGGTAGTAGAGAGAGAGAGAGAGAGAGGTAGAGAGAGAGAGGTAGAGAGAGAGAGTAGGAGAGAGAGAGAGAGAGGTAGTGAGAGAGAGAGAGAGAGGAGAGAGAGATGAGAGAGAGAGATGAGAGAGAGAGAGAGAGTAGGAGAGAGAGAGAGAGAGAGAGAGAGAGAGAGAAGAGAGGAGAGAGAGAGAGAGAGAAGAGAGAGAGGAGAGAGAGAGAGAGAGAGAGGGAGAGAGAGAGGTAGAAGAGAGAGAAGAGAGAGGAGAGAGAGAAAGAGAGTGAGAGAGAGAGAGAGAAGAGAGAGAAAGTAGAGAGAGAGAGAGAGAGAGAGAGTAAGAGAGAGAGAGAGAGGTAGGAAAATAGAGGAGAGAGAGTAGAGAGAGAGAGAGAGTAGGAGAGAGAGAGAGAGAGAGAGAGAGAGAGAGGTAGAGTAGAGAGAGAGAGAGAGAGAGAGGATAGTGAGAGAGAGAGAGAGAGAGTAAGAAGAGAGAGAGAGAGAGAGAGGTAGAGAGAGAGAGAGGTAGAGAGAGAGAGGTAGAGAGAGAGAGAAGTAGAGTAGAGAGAGAGAGAGGTAGAGAGAGAGAGAAGAGAGAGAGAGAAGAGAGAGTAGAGAGAGAGAGAGGTAGAGAAGAAGTGAGAAGAGAGAAGTAGAGAGAAGAAAGGGAGAAATGAGATTGGAATAGGAAATTAAATGGTGAAGGAAGAGGTAGAGAGAAATACAGGTAGAAGGAAGAAAAGAATAAATAAAGAGAAAATCGAGACAAATTGGTAATTGAATTAGGGCAAATAAAGGAAGGAAAGGAGTTGATTAAAATAAGAGAATATAAAGAATAAAGATAGAAGTTTAGAAAAAGATCACGACAAAGGAAGTGAAAAATTATTTTTCAGAGAAAAAAGAGAAGCAAAGGGAACTATCATTCATCACTTTATGTTTTTAAAAATTAAAGGACAAACTATTCGAAATAAAAAAAAAATGTTTAGATAAAGTTAATAGGACAAACAAGGGAGCATCCTCCCTGAGTTGTAACTAAATTTTTTACATCGATATGCACTGATGGAAGTGTTATTCAAATTAAAAAGTTAAATCAACGAGTCATCGTTACGGAATACTGAACTAAAATATTGAACAAAAATCAATAATTTTTTCAAAGACTAAAAACGATCTTTATTTTGTATAATTAGGACTAACATGATGAAATTTTATACATAGTACATTGATTGGTTTTTATTCCTACTACATACAGATACAGAACATGATTTAATTATATTTGTGTAATATTAATTTCGATCACAACAAATGCAATTAAATATTATTTTACATTACACTTTAAAATATTTATATAGGCATATATGAATTTACATCGAATAATATTTATATATATTATATATATATATATATTTATTAATATATATCTATATTTTATTTATAAATGGTACTACTTAGGCGACTACCAAAACAACGAGAATGAAGACGAAATAAAGTACGAAAGTTTTGGTTGAAAGTATTTCGGATGGGAAACAAAAAGTTGCGAGCAACACAAGACGAACTAAAAATCAAGCCTGCAACTTGAAATATATTTGTATACGTAAAGTTTTGTATGAGGCAACTGTTAAATAAGAGTTTTGAGGACTTTTAACAGTTATATTTATAGTGCTTTAATACTGAGAAGTATTATTTCTTAAATGTTTTTGTTTTTTCTTTTGAATTTAATTCTTTCTTTCGTGACGTTTATTTGAATGCATAAGCTTTTGAAAAGGATGTGTTTTTCCTTTTTTTGGTTTTTTTTCACTCATTTTACGATTTTCATACGCTTATTAAATAGATAAGCGCAAGAAAATTGTTTTAAAGAATATATATATATATATCTTTTTTTAAATAAAACATTATTGGTCAGAAATTATTTGCTAACAAAAAAAAAAAAAGAAGATTCTTGAAGTATTTACACATTTTTTCTACGTATATAAATCGTACTTTGTGAATACGGAATGTATGCATTTAAGGAATAATAATGTCTTAATGACGATATCTTCTCCGAATATCGTCGTTATAGGAATAAATATACTACAGAGGAGCTAGCTTTTTCGATATCTTTTGAGGCATGTCTTAAAGTGCTTTTGGACAATAATAAAAAAACAAAAAAACAAAAAAAAAACAACGAAAATGAAACACAAAAACAATCTGAAATGAACTTGAATAACTTTTACTTGAAAGCGAAAAAATCAATTGTAATATTTTCATATTTTTTAAATTGCCATTGCTCTTTGAGTCTCATGACACTGTTTTATCGTCGACAAAAGCTCTTAAAGCCAGCTCAACTGCCTTGCGTCAAATATTTACAATTTTAGTAAACCGTGGGCAGAATATGCACAAATTTTTGATAAAAATAACTCTTCTAATTTGAAATTTTGATCAAGAAATTTTGGATATTAGAACTTTATTCAATAATCAACAAAATCTGCCCACTGTTCACATATCGAATAACAATGATTTTTTTAAGTCTAATTTCATTTCTTTTTCATCTTTTTCGACATTTGAGACTTTTCTATATAAGTAATTTTTGTTTGTGCGTTTGTTTTCTATGATTGATTGCACCTTTGTTTGCTTGTTTGTTTGTTTGTTTGTTTGTTGGTTTGTTTGTTTGTTAACATGTGACTTGTACTTAATTCATAGAATACTTTAACACTTTCCTACTTATTTGTGGTGGACTGTGCAACGATTCGCTCAAAAGGGAAATGTCTCAAAGACATCCAGCAATGATCATCTTCTCTCCTAGTCAGCTGTCAGCTGTCAGCTTACAACTGACATTGTGCCGAGGCGCTTCCGTGATCGTTGCTTCAAAAAACTCGTTTTCAAAATATTTTCATTCATTTAATTCTAAGCGATTTTGGAATTTAGAAGTGTGTCACTACAATATCTTCTTCGAGATCATCCAATTCGTCGTCTGTTTCTTCGACTTCGTCGGTGTTATTGGCTTCGACAGCTGCAGCTGCAGCGGCAGCTTCTTTCTCTTTGGCTGCTGCTTCTTGTTTCTCTTGTTTCTTCAGCTTGCGTTGCTACAGGGATTAAAGTTGTTTATAAAAGAAAAATCAAATTAATATAACCCATTGAGTCTCCTCGTATTAGACTCTCTTGCTTACCTTCTTCCTGTAGAGAATCTCAACAATAACATAGCCGATGCAGCCCAATGTAAGAACAGCCAATAGAATGTACAGCTTCATACGTGCACACAATGTGGTGGCGTAAGCGTAGGCGATAACAAAACCAGCCGACTCCCAGAGACGATAATTGGAGAAGGCAGCTTCCTTGTTTCGCCTGAACAATAGACCATAGAGACCGTTGATTTGCGTTTGCCAGACTGCATCGCCGACACCCCAGAGACCAGACATGGCAAAGAATATGAGCGGATTATCGGGACTTGGACGCCAGAAGAGTTCGATTGTGATGAGGGCAAAATGTACGATCGCTCCCAAAATAATGATCGGCACACGTCCGATGTACTTCATCACCGAACCGAAGAGGATCGAGCAAATGGCATTCACAACACCAAAGCAAATCATGACGAAACCGATTTGATGTATTCCCAAGGCACACGATACATAGGCCTGTGTAAAATCAGCGCCAATGAACGCCTGTTCCATACCAATGAACACGGTTATGGGTATGAGAAGCTGTTGATTGGGTTTCTTCATTTGACGGAATGTCGCCGACAATAGTTCCATGCCCGAGAGCTCTTGTGCCGAATGCGAGCCCTTACGTTTCTCACCATACCGTTTGAGTGGATCCAAGAAGAAGGCGATTATCGCAACAGCCGCAATTATGCATGACAAATAGATCATCGTGATTTCGAAGATTTCATGATCTGGTGGACGTTCCAAATTGCCATGTCCGCTAGCACCCTGAACGCAGAAATTCGCACCACAATATTGAAGATCTTCGGCGGAGATGGTAGTGCCAGAACTGCCACCGCTTCCACCATGAGGACCACTGGAGAGCACTGTGAAAGTATAAGAGATCATATTCATTTGGTTAGTGGGTGTCTAATTGTTGCAAAAGATATATAACGAGCTGATGACATACCCAAACTCGAGATGAGATTTCCCCATAGTTCAGCAGTTTGCCATGCCAAAAAGAAGAATCCGAAGAACCGTACAATGATGGCGTCGACTGCTTGCTCCGTGATTTTTGCATATACCTGACCCACTTGCGTGAGATATGTTGCTTTCGAAGCCCACATAGGCGCAGCACCCAAACCGACTAGGATACCAGCGGGAACCAGTGTATAGAACCTAATGATAGATTTTTTTTTGGATTTTTAATTTCGTTCTTCTTTGAGGAAATATCATACGTTCTTCTTACCGTGGGAACAACTGGAACGCAATGTAGGGTGCGTAGCACAACATACTGAAGACCAATGTCCATTTTACTGTTAATTTCCGAATGATTAGCGTGGGTAAGAATATACAAGAAACCACAAGCGCCGCATAAATAGCACTGAGTGATACTGTTCCGAGACCATCTGTCGCATTTATGGAAGACTGTAGATTAGCTGTACCCTAAAATTCGAAAAGAGGAAGGGATAATTAATAACATGAAAGAATAAAAGGTCTCTGATTTAAAATGGGGGTTATGTTCAAGGGTGTGGCATTTAAACTATCATCCCAATTCTGAATATTCCCGGAGAATGAATTCTCGGGGAATTTACTTTTCTTGAGAGTAAAATCTTTCTTTTTTTAAATATTCGGGGGAAGAAATTTGATGGGGAATGGGTATTTGACCCATACTTAAATTTTCCTATCTATTTTAAAAAGGAGAATTTTAGACGCGAAAGAAGTATTCTGAATCGGTCTGTATTTCTTTCTTTGATAATATGAAGTTCTATTGTTTTGTTATGTCGGACCTATGCCCCACCAGGGGAAATGGAAGATAAGAAGAAAATGTTTATGTTTGACAGAGACTTAGACATTTTCAATGAAAATTTTTGGCGGGTCTTGAAGCTGTGGTGATCGCATGTTTATATAGTTACAGTCGAAATTCTCTATTACGAATTTGAAGGGAGCGGAAAAAAATTTTTATAGAGAGAAATCGTTATAAGGAAAAAAAAATCAATAAAAAATGTATGGAAAACCCCTTGAGAAGAGTCGCTATAGTAGAGTTCGTTATAGAGAGCTTCGACTATGCGAAGCTTTTAGCTACGAATGATCGTTTCTAGACAGATATACCTAAGATATGGCTCTCTTCGAATACGAGAAAAGTGTCATAATTAGATTAGTCAAAAAAAAAAAAGAAGAAGGTAACTGGTTATGATCAGTGCTTTGTATTCTTACCTGAAATGCTGTAAACTGCACCATAAAAGCTAATGATATAATGCCAATATTCTTCAGAATTCGCCATTTCTCCGATGGATTGAGAATAACTTTCTCTCTAATCGATGCGGTATCGGGTTCGAGTCCACCTTTTGGCTGTAAATAACAAAGAAAATCCAATTAGGCATATGAATTAAAGCAAGAATAAAAATAATATGAAAGATTTGATTTCAACTAACCATCGATCTGAAGCGAAAATTAATTAAATTAAGTATGTGGTTCTGATTCGGAAGCATTTTTTTGTGCGACAATGCGATTTGGTCGGGTTCACCAGTAGATCTGTGATCTTATTCGAATAAATCTTCGCGGCAGAAACCTTAGCGGATGTGTCTAACATTGAATATTGTGATTAATGAATGACAAGAAATATATCTGAATTTATTCAAGTTAATTTTTTCTTTTGCGAATTCTTAAAGCATTTATTTTTGTATGTGACTGAAATTGTTGTTTTCGGTGAGATTTTAGATTCTTAATTAAATCGGGCTAAAAATTTTCCATTCGAATTCTTGCGTTGTTATAGTAGTTAGTGTCTGTCCGTTTATCGATCTACATTTCTTACTAGATAGTCGGAGGCATTTTCAATGGCTTTTTCGGCACCGCCGAATTCAGTCATGACCGTTTGAGTTGCAGTATTTTTTCGGCACTCATTTCGTATGCGTTCAACGCCATTTTGTGCGATAATCTTCGAAAAAAAAACATGTCTCGGCATGTTTCTTTTAATACCAAAATTAGCATTTTACTATGCACAGTCATGGCTTAATCAAGCTGGCCAAATTCCAGCATTGAGTTCTTTGACATATGCACGTTTCTTTTTTTTTTTTTAATTCAATGCTAAATTGAATTAAATTAATTCATAGAATAAAACATAAAAAATTTAAGGCGTCTAGAATATATTTGACGCTAAATTTAGTTTATACTTCAATTTGAAATCGCTATTGAAAGAGATCGTTATAGGTACAGGTTCGACTGTATCATAAATAAAGCATGAGCCTCTTTGAAAGAACTCAATTAAGGGAATAGAAGAACCTACATTTGAATAGCGTCTTCGATTGGACATGGAGCTTTTTAACGAAAACCGAGTTCTATCGATTGACTTAAGGATCTTTTACGACCATATAATGGGTTCAATCAATTAAAGTCTGCGACACATTCTTCTGATTCAGATGGGGACGGACACAATTTTTGCATAAAACTTCGAAACTGGTTCCAATAATGTCGAAACTCGGTGTTTGATAATATATATCTAGGTATATATTTGCGATAAAAATTATACGCTGTAATAAATTAAATCAATTTTTCTGAGCCGTTTTGCTATAACAAGTTTCGCTTAAAATGTTTCCAAAGACTAAAATGCTTAATTACTGACGCCAATTATGTAATTAATTCATATAATCGGGGAATTCCAAAGTGCAAAAATTTATTTTGTCTCAAAAAAAAATTAATAAACTTTAGATTTTTTTTTTGGCATGGCGCAATTTGACAAAAATGTATGCGTTCGAATAAAATTATTTGGTTCGCCCCTCTGGCCATTTCCAGACTATGATTATGTGTAGTAAAAGGACTCCTCGAATTGCAAAACAATTCAAATGCGTGCTCTCGAAGAAACACATTACACAGAAATTCTCTGAATTCTAGTAAGAAAAGTTCTTTAAAGCACTTTGGATAATATCGGATGGCCAAAGACAGGACGAGTGTCGGAAAAGAGGATTTAAAGTCTCTCACTGAATGTTTAATAGGGAACTAAAAATGGAGATATCATCTCTAAATGATAAGCCTTTCTACTAACAAGTCGACTAGTCGATTCTGTGAAATGGATAATTCCTTATCCAGCCGGAGCATATTCTATCCTACTAGCTAGCGCTAAGCAGCCACTTCGGGAGCGCAACAGTCGCCATTTACATCTTTAATCCGTCCTCGGTGCTTAAATGTGCTCTCAGGATAGAGAAGTAAACATACATACGGATCAGTACAATAGAACCATAAAGGCAACGCTGTGCTGTCCACAGTAAAAGAAAAACTTCGGACCGCACAAGATCATACAATTTTTAACTAATTCATGTTGTTGCTGGGACAGCGCGTTGTATGCGTGTTATTTGTTGCGTATACGCCACAAATTCGATAAATGAAATGTTCGTTTCATTAAAAAAAATTTATTTGGCAAATTTTCTCTCTGAAAGGGAAAAAATTAAGTCTCTATTATGGCTAAAGAGTCTTTTGACGTGATCAGGGATTGCTGCCGAAGATCCGATCGATTTAATACGAATCTTGAGGACTGTGTTGGGAACGGTTTTTTTTTTAGTAGATATTCACCATGATAAAAGTGATAAAAGTTCTTCAACAAGAGAATGAAAAAACCCTCTTAGGACACATACTATTATTCCTCCCAATATATAAACATATATATTTTTTTTTGCCGTATTTTTTTATGAAGAAACCCCACTGTTTGGGCTGTTTACACATTTGTCTGCAAGTGACTTTTTAAATTCGAAGAACGCGTCATTGAGCCTGCCAGAAATGTGACTTCTTACATTGGCAATCATTTACGAATATTTGAACAAGTGCATTGAGTAAATTATATGCAAAAATAAAAGCACACACACGCACATAAAAAAAAATAAATGCTTTTAGTTGAATTCGACTTTGAAATCGTACAGTTTTGAAATTTGTTTTTTTTTTTGCACTCTTATCACGCTTTTGTTTCGAGTGTCTAGAAGGAAGAGACACGCGTTAAGGGAACGAGCGACACAATCTTTTAAAGCGTTTATCTATGTAAAGCAGAAGTAACTGAAGGAGCCAGCGGCAGCGCGTCAGAAGAATTCTCTAAGATCGCCGACAAACGACTGAAATTTTCGGATAATCAAAATGTTTAAGTGACTCCGCTATGGAAGCAAATTTTCGATAGGAATAACTCGTTTTAATGCAAATGATTTTTCGATTTTTTATCATCCTATTTTAAGTTTGTTTTTTCTGCTTTTTTTTTTGGTAGCAGAAATTAATTTCTTCATGTTTTAGAAGAAAAAATGTGAAAATTTATTAACAAAATCGTAATGTTCTTTCTTGTTTGTTTTTTTTAACAAGTTAAGCTGGTCCGATGCGAGTGACGATTGTTTGAAGGAACAAAAATTCGCTAATTCATAATCAAAATGATTATCATATTTTGATTTTCGATATTTAATTAATTTAAAATTTAAATTTAAATTAGCAAAAAGCACAAGTACAAAATGCAAACGTCGCGACGTTGCTCCGATTGTCAGGTCTCGATAGCGTGACGTCTTTGAATTAATTTCTTTGTCTACACTGTAACTTTATTTGAAGGCAATATGATTTTTTCGATGGAAAAATTGAATGAAAGATTGTTTTCTTTACACTTGGAAATGGTAAAGAATTTTCAGCATTTAAGACGTTAAAAGGACACGGTGCATTTGTTTAAATTTATTTTGAAGTTTTTCAATTTTATCTTTTGAATTTCATTTTATGTGTTTTGTGTTTTTCTTTTCTTTTCTTTTTTTTTCGCAAGTTGAAATGATGTTATTGAACGCTCGAGTAGCACGGAAGTATTTTGAGAAAACAAATCAAGTGTCAACATGGCTTTTGCGTGTGAAGCGTATTGATAAATTCATACACGCGAACAGGTAGAGAGGCCTTTTCAGTGAATTTTTTTTTTCATGCTTCAGCTCTTCTGTATCATTTCCAAGAAATTTCGTATGCGGAAAGGAAATGTCTTTTTTTTTGAAAGTATCAAAAAATGTATGTATGTAAAAATGTATGAAAAAATGAATTTTTGTATGAAAAAAATGAAACTTTGTGTAAAAAAAAAATTTGTATGAAAAAAGAGTTTTTATACGAAAAAAAAATTTTTGCATGAAAAAAAAGAATTGTATAAAAAAAGTATTCTTGTGTGAAAAAAAAATTAAATTTTGTATGAAAAAAAGGTCTCGGCGTGGTATGAACGTGTTTCATTGCTTGTTTCTCTGCAATTATTTGATTTTGATTTTTTTAAAGAATAATAAAAGTTTTTTTTTATTGAAATAAGGATACAGTTATCAATAAAATTTATATGATTCGACACATCGATCTTTAATCTTTCAAATACCTTTTCGGCAAATGTTAACAAGTTGAATGAATGTAAAGACGAAAGCATAAAACTACTCGCAATAGGTAACAACCTACTCCCATCGTCATGAAATCTATGACAATAAATCGTGCATGTACCCTATAACCCGTTGTTTAGCTCTGACGTAAAGTCGAGGAATAATTAAGTAAATATTTAAACGAGTTCAATGCGTTCAGACAAAGAACACGAGTTCCAACCGTACGTACATATCCATACATACATATATTGTTGTTTTTTTTTTGACTTGTTTTAAAAGAAAACAAGAAAGAAATGAAAAGCCGGTCCACTCCGACTATGATATACTCAGCTTCCGAATCTTTTATGTCATAGCCCATCTTTTTCTCGCTATCATTGGCTTTCAGGACTTACATAGGTTAGGTTAGTTTAGGGTAGGCTAGTTTAGGGTAGGTTAAGTTAGGTTAAGTTAAGTGAGGTTAGGTTGGGATAGGTTAGGTAGGTTAGGTAAGGTAAGGTTAGGTAAGGTTAGGTAAGGTTAGGTAAGGTTAGGTAAGGTTAGGTAAGGTTAGGTAAGGTTAGGTATAGGTATAGGTAAGGTTAGGTAAGGTTTAGGTAAGTAGTAGGTTAGGTAAGGTTAGGTAAGGTTAGGTAAGGTTAGGTAAGGTTAGGTAAGGTTAGGTAAGGTTAGGTTAGGTTAGGTAAGGTTAGGTAAGGTTAGGTAAGGTTAGGTAAGGTTAGGTAAGGTTAGGTAAGGTTAGGTAAGGTTAGGTAAGGTTAGGTAAGGTTAGGTAAGGTTAGGTAAGGTTAGGTAGGTTAGGTAAGGTTAGGTAAGGTTAGGTAAGGTTAGGTAAGGTTAGTGTAGCTGCCACCATTAAGGGGGACACACTTAGGCCTCGTAATGGGAAATAAAGAAAAACAGAAAAACATTCAAAACCTTAGCTGGGAGTTGAACCAAGAGCTTCTCGTTTCGTAAGTGGGCATCTCAAACAACTTCGGTACAGAGGCCGTCTTTCAGGACTAAAGTAACAAACAAATTTAGCATCTTATTTGCCATGGCAAATCTATAATTGTGATCAAGAATATAGCAGTTAGCTCTAGCCGTTACAAGATCGATATAAAACTAACATATGCTTCAGAAGTTTTATAGCATAAACAAATAAAAATTCGTGAATAATTCTTTAAATATTCCGTCCGAAAAATTCGTGATACCAAGTGATACCAAGGAGGTTTTCTACATAGGTAAACATATTGTTAATGCATATTTTCGAGATACATACATAGATTTAAAGGTCCCTGAATATGAAAGGCCTTAATTTTATTTTTCTCAAATTTTTTTCTCGGGGACTTCCCCGATCAATGAGCAAACAAAAAAAATAAATAAAAAACAAAAAGTAATAAATTATCGAAAAAGCGAAACGCAAACATTTTCATTAATGAATTGAAATTTATTTGATGCGCTCAATTTATGCGAGCCAATATTTAACTAACTGCGACGACAAGTCAAACAAGATCTCAACCATCCAAACCCAAGAGACCCAATTTGAGGGCAAAAACAAAAACAAAAAAAAAAGAGGAAAATTTACACCAAACTAATAACCTTTAATCACAGCTGGTAAATTAACATATTGCCGACATCGCATGCCTGTAGCAGCAAGCAGCAAGCACCAACACCAGCACCAGAACCGATACCAGCACCAACACCAACGCATACGCACACGGAACTTGTCTGCTCGTTACATTGGTAATAAAATAATTTTATGCGATTGATAAGCCAAGCATGATTCCAGCTGTTTCTCTAACCTCATACCTATAGCCCGACGAAACAAACTATCCGAAAAACCGCATTCAACCAGTTCAAACCGGCATGCAACACTATAAATAAAGCGAAAATACGAAAACGTTTTAAACAAACAACGAAAACGACTTAAAGCCGTGAGCTTAATCGAACAAACCGGGTTTAAGAAAACAAAAAAACCAAAAAACAAAAAAAAAACAACAACAACAACAAAACTAATAATATTAATAAATAAAACGTGACGCTCTCGCACGGGCTTCTGAGAGAGAAGTAGCCAAATTCTCTCGACGTCACTGTTGGCCACAATTTGTTGCTTATTGCTGCTTCTCGTTGTTGCGCTTATTGTTTGTGCATTTCATTATGCTCAAATAATGGCGTTTGCGCATGCGCATGCCAAGTGTCGAATCGATCGATAGTGAGTAAGAAAGATCGAAAAAAATGTGTGACTGCAGATTGCAGTTTGGGGACCAAAGAGTTTGTTGTAAGCCCAGTTTTGGCTGTTGGCACGAGATTTGCAGTTTATTTTTAAACTTGCGACAGGTTTTATTTACTTTTTGCATTGTTTTTGCATAGTTTTTTTTGTTTTGTTTTTTAGTTTGGCTTTGTTTTGTGCACATGCATACTAGCTAGCGGCTTGAATCGTTTGTTGGTTCGATTGCTGGCGCACATACAACACACATTTCGTGTTCTCCGGCTTCTAAGTGCTATTTGCAGCTGTATAATTGCAGTGAAGTGCAATGCAAGCTAAAATTGGCATCTGCGATTCACTTTGTGTGCATTTATTTTTACACATTTCAAAAAAAAAAAAAATCAAAAAAAGGCGGCTTGAATACCCTCAGACAACACCTGAAGCAGTTTATAGCTTACGGACGAAATACAGGTTTTTCGATGGCAATACTCGATTCGATTCGATTTCTGTTTGGCATTTTAATGCCTTTTCTTACATGCTTGCGCGAATTGGAATCGGAATTTGGATTTGGATTTGGCTTTTAATTTCGATTCGAATTCGTGGAAGAAACTCTCCTCCTTGACTTAAGGCCGTTTAGGCTTTGAAGTGGTGGAAAAAAGTTTTGCGTTCGCAAGTTCGTTGAGTTCTGGTTTGGCTTCATTTGGTTCTAGTATTTTTTCTCCTTTTTTCAATTTTCTCTTTTTGCGTAGTTTTTCTATTTGTATTTTTAAAAAAAATATTTTTTCGTAAGTGATCTTTCCTGTCTGAATGAGACTTTTTTGATTTTATCTTGCGATAGCGTCTACCCCCCCCTCTCTCTCTCTCTCTCTCTCTCTCTCTCTCTCTCTCTCTCTCTCTCTCTCTCGTGCTGTAGGTTTGTATCACGTGCTTATGGCATGTTCCAATTGAAATTTTTCTTTTTTTTTTTCGGTCCGTGAAAGTTAAGTTCAATGTAAAATAAATAACAAAATAAAGCAAAAAAAAAAAATAAGAAAAACAAAAAGAGGCCACTCTGTAACGGCCTCACTCCTCCCATCGCGAATTATTCAAATTGACATGCCTCAAGATGGCTTCAGCTGCCGACAAACACGGAATTACTTTTTATAATCGGTTTTATTTTTGGACCGCTCAACCATTTTGAGTGGCTCGTAAGGCGCCACATTAGCACAGATACTTTTTTTCTTATTTTTATTGCGCCTTTTGAATTTGCAATTTAGGTTAATATCGACTTTGGAGGTTGAAATATTTTTGAGATAAACTCAGAGTTTTGAGAAAAGCTGTTGAATTTTAATTCACGGAACTCACTTTTGTTCTTTTAACTTGGAAAAAACCATAAAATTGGCGTCTCTAAATATCTTAAACGGCCGCTCGTAATCTAAAAAAAAAAAAACTCTGAATATTTCAAAATTTATTTGTTCGGCTAATGGTTTATTTATCGCTGTCAAAAAAGCATTTCTTTGCCAGAGAAAATGCATCTACTTTTGAAATGCCCACAATTTGGTTGTGAAATAGGCTTTCAGCCTGATTTTAAATATTTCCGAGGGAGTTTTCCCTGCAAATCTGAAATAAAATCTCATATTCCAAGCAAACTTGGAGAAGATATTCTCCAAGAATTTCGAAAATTTTTTAGCAAAGGTTATCACATTATTTATTTTCTTGGATCTTACAAGACTTGACTGTAACATTATGAAAAAACAAGTCTATGTAGTTTCGATAAATGCTCTTACAAGATGTAAGTTACAACTCTTCAAGCTAAATTGAAATTTTCTGGCAGCACTCTATCTGATTAAAGCCTACATACACGCGCCTAGAATGGAAAATGTATGAGTTTCGAAGAAATCGAATGAAAGTTCGATAAAAAAAATTGAGAAAAATATTTTAAAAATAAAAATTTACTATTTTCTTTTTAAGGAGCTCTCTCCAGATCTGTCTGAAATAAAAAACCTTATTTAAAAAACGCTTCAGAGATGAATCAGAAATTGTCTGAAATGTTTTTTTATATGAAGTTTTTCATTTCTGTTTCAATTCTGACAGAACTGGAGAGAGCCCCTAAATATTTAATAAAACTCTTAGTTCCGTTATATTTTAAAATCGGTCTCTATGCTGTAGTTGGCTGAGATGAAAATGTACGAAGCGAAAGGCCCTGGGTTCAACTCCCAGCTGAGGTCGTGAATGTGTGTGTCGTTTTTTATGTTTCTGTCTTTCTTTGATCTCCCATTATTAGTGGTATCGCAACGGGCCCATGTGAGGCTTAAGTGTGTCAACCTTAATGGTGGCAGCCCCACTAACCTAACCTAACCTAAAAGACTTCCTTTTCCGTAGAGAAAAATTTCTAAGATCCGGCTTAGACCAAGCAATTCTGGCTGAAGAGTTGCTCACATATGTCGACAAGTGGGCGACATGAAGTGGAATCGAGTTGGCAGCTCTTCAACCGGAATTGCCTAGTCTAAACCGGACCTAAGGAAAAAATGCCCGGATAATATTCATTTAGAATAGGGCTGGCTATCGATCAACTTTGCACATCGACTGTGTATGTCCCTGTGATCCTTTACACAAATAAAATAAAAATGATTCCAACAAATCTTCTCAAACTTCAGAAGTATTCTTCTACCTTCAGAAATGTTGGTACTTTTCTGTTCAGCCGCATACTAGAGTTAATGCCTTGCCTTTTTAACTCGTTCGTAACCTTTCCAAGCACAATCGCCTACGTCATAGCTGGCTTTACTCATAGCAAAAGACTCTCGTTTTTTACTTTTTAAATTTATTTAAATTTCATCAATTAAAAGCATAGCGATCGGCAGAAAGAAATCAGCAGAAATCGTTGTTATGGTGTCTAACACTTGCAGAATTTATGAATAATTCATTCGAATGAAATCGGTTTTACTTCCTTCATTGATGAAATATGTATAATATCTTTAAGACTTTTACGCTTTCGTCTCCGCAGTTTTTTTCAATTTAAATAAATGTGGCAAATTCTAATTTATACAAGAATGTCGTTTAAATCGCATGAGTTTTCTGTGAAGAAATTATTGCATATTTATTGAATTGAAACATAATCGGGTGTGACGTATCGTTATTTATTCCTAATTCCTAATATGGAGGCTTTTTCTCAGGCCTGCGAAGTGAAGTAATGCTCTTGAGCTCGATGGATGGGCAAGCATTTTGAATAAAAATACGGTGAAGGCTTTCTTTTTATTCGGAGCTAAGAAATGGAAAGACATAGAAAAAAAAAAATGTTTTACATATTATGAAAGTTGATTCAAAGGTCAGGTTGTTTCATTGGCATTAAAAATTGTATTATAAAAATACAATATAAAAAAAAGAAGTGATATTGTGATACTTTAAGTGTCGGTAATGACGTCACAATAACTTTCTTATGTAAGATTTTGAGTTGCCAATGAAAGGGAATTTACCCTTTGTACTTTTATGAGGTAATAGGCTTAATTTTCCCATCAAAGTTTTGTTTTTTTTTTTACTTCTAAGTTTTGGTTTACATATTGCCTCGTATGCATATAAATGAGATGGATCTCTGACTCTGAGTCAATAGAGATAAAGCTTAAATACCTAATTTTAAACTCAGAGATCAATTATTCTTCTTGCATATCAAACTAAGCAATTGCGCAAAAGCTCGAGAAAAGGCTCTGATCTCATCCTTATGCATACGAGCCATTGTTTTCATCTGTTTACTAACCGAAATTTCGCATACGTGCATACGTGCATGTGTACCTTAGCAGGAAAAAAAAAACACCGCCGATATACAATATGTACTCTGGCAGCATAATAAATTTATCGATTTTACGCACAGTGGTCACAAATGTGAGTAGCAAAGGAGAGACTGTTCGTTTGCACAATTTCGGCTTTGAATCGTACTCACGCACGGCAAACAGAATAAAGACGACGAATATATTGAAAATTAAATAAAAACCGAAAAAAATAAATAAATAAATAATAATCACCTTCACGGGTTCATCGTTGTCAAATGCAGCGTTGCTGAAACCAGTCATTTTCTTCCTTGTTGGATTTAGTTACGTTGCTTAATTAATATTTTTTTTTTTTTGTTTTTAAATTTTAAATCGATTTTCAAGCAAAAAGAAGCTGTAAAAGAAAAAGAGAAAAAACCATAAGACTTCGGTTAGCCAAAAAATCAAATATGTATGTATATTTTTATATAAAAATGAAATAATATAAAATGATTTGTTTATATAAAAATGGCCTTCCGAAATGGTGATGTGCTGTAATTATCGAAAAGTTGGTTGAATTCTGAGCGACAAAGCACACTAATTGTCGGAACTTTTTCGTCAATTTTGTTGTTTTGTTTTTTAATTTTCAATTTTCATTGTTAATTCATAATTGTCTGTCGGCATATGAATTTGGCTGTCATAACGCTTCGTATTGATATCCATCTACTGTATTCAAATATGTCTATATGTAGTACAATAAATATGAAACGAGAAATATTTGCGAAACTTTACATCAGAAGCACTCAACTGTAAAACGGTTGATTGGTTAATAATAAAGATTTGACAACTCGAAAATTACGAGTCCGACGAGTCCATCATATATTCTAGGGACGGATGATCTGAATAACTAATTTAAAAAAAATTAAATTATTGTCATTTGCGTGCTATGGGCTCAAGTTCAAGTTTTTTCCTTTCATTTCGATTTATTATTATATAAAGTGAATAAAAAACTCGGGTCATTTTCTCTCACTCTCTAGCTTCAAATAATGTGAGTTTGTCGTTTGAAATTTTTCGATAGAAATATGGTCGAATCATTTGTCAATTGTTATAGACGCATATGTGAAAAAAGTACGTTAATTGTGTGATCAAAAAGTTATTTAATTTAATAAAAAAAAAATTAAAAAAAAATGAAATAAAAAGCAATAGGCATAGCCGGAACGGAACGGAGCGCAAATATGAGGAAACGAATTCGAATAGGTCAGATTTACGGTGAAGCATCTGACAATATAATTCAAAAATGCTATCAAGTAGACAGGTTGCTCCTTATATAAGTACATATTTTTCTCATCCACATCAAACCCATAACTTTTTCGATATTTTTTCGATTTAAAATGGGTATATCGGAACAGAAGAGATTTATTAAATATTTGAGAAGAAAATAAATTTTCTTTTTTTAAATATTTTTCTCATTTTTTTTATTCGAACTTTCATTCGATTGCTTTGAATTTGGTGAATATTCCATTCTAGGCGCGTGTATGGAAAGCTTTAATCGGATAGAGTGCTGCCAGAAAATTTCAATTAAGCTTGAAGAGTTGTAACTTACAACGATAAATGCTCTTATATCGAAACTACATAGACTTCTTTTTTCATAATGTGACCCGAGACTTAAGCCTGAATTCCAATTGTGCAGGAGCTGCGTAAAGTGAATTCCTGCAAACGTTCAACACATGAAAACATATGGAACTAGTTCGAATCAATTTCCTGCATGCTCACGCACACGCACGAGTTCGAAAAATTGAATATTTCCTGCGCGTGAGCTACATGACAGCTAAGTATAACAGTTGAAAAAAGGAATATAACAGTGTTGTAGAAATTATTGAGTACTTTTTTAAGGTACTTGGTACTACAGGGGCATACTTTTCTTGCTCAATAAGTAATATGCATTAACTTTTATTTTCTTTTAAGCTTCGATGTCTATATATATGATTTCTATAATTTATTTGTTAAGTAAAAGGGAATATTACATTCCGGTCATAGAAAATAAGAGGAGTACAAGAGTAGCTAAAAATGTACTGAGTCAAGTTCAGATCCAAAACCGCAGCAATGGCATGCTCATGTACACGCATTATTGGAAATAGCATTTTTCATGCAGCTCCTGCGCTATTGGAGTTCCCGCTTTAAGATCACCATATGGGCATTTCCAAACGGACGCGACACTTAAATGAGCAATTTTAAACCCCGAATTCAAGTACGCGGTAAATGGTACTTTTGCTTCTCAATACTTGCAGTCCCGAATGGCAATCAGCTATATACGGACGCGACAAAAAGTTTACTTTTTCTGGAAATGCCCATATGTAGACTTTCCGAGGATATTAAGACATAAGCGATTTTCAATTAAAGAATTTATTTTAATGAATTTTTATTTGAACAAATGAGCTGAAAAAATTCATTTCATTAAAAAATCCGAATACTTTCGACTGTATTCCCGTTGATTTTGCACCTTCCTTTCAATTTGTATTTGGAAATGTGGGAGAACTTCTGTTTCTTTAGCAATTAATAGAACATATTTGTTTTTCTTAATTGTCATTTGAAGCTTGTTTCGCTGCAAGCACGGGACCCTTCTGCGCTATAAGCTTTTGAACATTAGTAATTAGAGCTTAAATCTACCGACTAACAAAACGAATCTTTTTTCCATAGACCGAACACTAAACAAGTAAAAGAAGGAACTTTAGCCAGCAGAGTCGGACAAAATTGTACCACATCCGTAAAATTGAAATATATTGAAGGTTTGAGAATTTTTCCAATTTTTAGAGAATTCATTTTTATATGATGCAGACTTTTGATTCAACCATAGAGGTACTCCGATTATCCTTTAAATGTTTTCGATCAGGTTCGCTCTTGAAATCACTCATGCATATTTGAATTTTTCAAGTTTTGTCACGATAGTTCGAAATCTTAAAAGCGAAATTTTTCACCGACTGAAGAACACGCAAATAGACAGAAAGGCAAGTGAATCTGACCATTCGACTCTCCTGTCTACGAAATGGTCCATCTCGAGTGGTTTCGCTCATGACACACGGAAGCACAAACGCGATATTCCCACCATACCGAGGAATTCGGTTATAATAAATGTGTTTCTAAATTGCACTCCAATTAACTTTTGTACTAGAAGAGAGAAATAAAAACCAAAAAAAAGAAGGGAACATTTTAAGAGAACAAACAAAAAATATGGCATTCAAGTGTTCCAACTTTTTTGTGGCGAAAATAAAAAGAAATTAACTTCGCAATAGAAGTAAACGCAAAACAGATGTTTTGGGTACGAACCCACAATTGTGAAGGTATGTAAATAATATTGCGGGTGAGCGAGGTTCTAGCACAATTTGTATTTAATAAATGAGAAGAGTACAAGGCGAACAGGGTCTGATCTTGAAGACTTCGGTTCGGCTTCGCTAAATTGATAAGCCTGAAAAGAGAAAAAATCATAATCTTTCCGCTCTCTTCTTTATTTGTTGAACGTGATCGGAACAATGACACTTTGTTTTGAATATTTCCTTTCATTTTGTTTTTTTTTTTTTTTCTGAATTAAAACTCACATTTGAGCAAAGATGAGATATTTCCAAGTATTGTTGTGCTTAGCAAAATATAAAAAAAATAAAAAGAAGAAAGAAAAAATTTGCGTAGATATTTCAGTGTTTACTTAAGTGCTCCGCCTTTCTTCTCGTTGAACTTTGTTTTGAGCTGAGACGACGAATCTTTCTTGGCTGGAAAATTTTGCATAAAAAATTTGATCAAATTAACATCAATTTGATTTATCGTTTGATTTTCTATATTTCTTCAATGATCTCACACTTTTTTTTTAATCGCGAGAGAGTCTAGTAATCGCATTAAGACCGTCGAACCACTTGAAACTTATCAAAGTTTTGGGTTTTTCCAGCTCTTTTGAAGTGCGCTCTCTTTGTTTTTCTAACTCACGTTCATTCATAGCTACAAAAAATTCCGCTCCTGAGTACTGATTAGGATTAATTTGTAACCGATTTCGATCGTAGGATAAAAATGTAAAGTAATTTAATGTTTTTGAAGTCGATACATTGCTGTGGGGGGTCTAAGCACGGCCATCTAGTTGTAATGGACGTAATTTCAAAACGACAATTGACTTAAGACCACAATTTGTCGAAGGGAAAGCTGTACCATCGTTAACTTTTATCTTCCCAATTTGGACTGCCTTAAATGGTATACAGTGTATTCTCTATTATGCGGACAACTGCGGGACCGATAAATATGACCGCTTAACAGAGGTGTCCCCTTAAGAGGAAACTATTTGAAAAGCAAGAATACTACAGGTTACCCAAAAAGTGCTTAAGAGGAGTGTCCGCAAGGAGAGAGCACACTGTAAATGGAACCGTTGATGGAGACCTTTAAAGTTAACTCAATCGCAAGGCAACGCACGTTGTCTTTTAATGAGGCCCATGCCTAAAGCTCACCAAGTAAACCATTCCAAAGAAAAAACAAGTAAGAAAGCTAAAGTCGGTCAAGCCCGACATTGAAATACCCAGCGTCCCGACATTATTGGCGCACTATGTTTCGAAAAATCTCCATTTGTGGTCGTGGCAGTGGGCGGGCTACATCCATTTTTTTCCTGCACCTTTCATTTGACTTTGTCAACCTATGTTGCGAATTTGAAGCTTCTACGCCTTTTACTTCGGAAGTTACGATAAACCCTTATTTGTGCGCTTATTTGTGGGCGTGGATCGAGGAGAACGGCGTCCATATATTTCCAGGATATGTCCCTTTTCGCATGGGCGGATGTCTCCCATTTTTACTTAGGATCATACTCGGATCCCGATATACCTGTGTGGCAAATTTCGAGTTGGTTGTTCCAGCCGTTTCGGAGGAGATCCGACCACGGACGGACGGACAGACGGACATGTCTAAATCCGTTCATTTTTTGATCCTGATCAAGAATATATACAAATATATGTCTGTATATACGGAACTTAGTTCTGGCTGTTACAAGATTCGCACCAAACTAGTATACCCTGCTTACGCTGGATATAATTACTTACATAAAAAATTGTCCGAAAAAATGACCATCGAAATAATTTCCAATCGAAATGGCGTTCTTTCTCCCAAATTTCACAAAAGACAACGGAAGCTTACCAAACAAAATCTCAACAATTATATAAAGCCCACGAAAATGGGAAATAAAAAAGAAGAATGAAGTCACTGCAATCTTTCAACCTGAACATTTGTGTTTTTGAGTGCCGAATTTAAGAAATTAATTGCTTTTTATCATTATTACTCGTTTAAACTTATAATTAGAGCAATTTAACAATTAATCTGATTATGTTTTCGTTGGTAATTTTTCGCGTTTTTTTTTATAGCAAAAAAAAAAAAAAAAAGAAAAAATATTCATGGGATTTTCTCGTGCACCCGCATTGAATGTTTTCGAAATCGATTAATTTTATTGAACGTGTGTTTTGGGCTTTAACGCTATTTAAGGTTATTGAAGATCTTTTTCTGGGGAATTTTATGAAAGCTTTTTTTTCGCTTAATTTTTTTTTTTTATTTTATTGAACGAGTAAAAAAAATTCTACTTTTTCATAGAAAATTCACGAAAAGTCTTTGAACGGCAGCTGTTTTTTGGTTATCGAATGACTGCACTCGTGCCTGGATTACAGAATTGGAGAAATTCCTGTGTAACTAATTATCCCTGCAAATACAATATATGTACATACAATCAAAAGCTCTATTAATTGAAAATGCTTCCATATGTTTGAATGTGTCGAATATTTCCACGAATTGTTGCGCAGAAATCCATGCACAGGTTACCCAACCGTGCCCTACCCAAACGCTGCTGCTGCTTACAAGGGTTTACTGTCAAAAAAAAAAAAGAAAAACAAAAACCTCTAGACTTGTCAGACTCGAAACTATAAAGCGCTAAACCTTACATCAAATAATTTCGAGAGTCAAGCATAAACCAACAAAATAATTAATAAGATAGTTTCAGTGAAAATCAGATATCTTGAAAACAATTTTTTTCTAAATTCAACGTGTACAATTTTCCCACAGATATACTCATTTACGAGTATGTGGACGGAAGAGACCTATTGTCTCTAAATTATAATTTGTTTGAAGTCATTTTCAGGACTTATCTGCCCAGCGATCTGACAGAATGCACGTGACTGCATCTATCGAAGAAAGCTAAACAGCAGTCGCCGCTTAATTGAGCAACAACAATTAATGATAATTAAAAACTTCTCGATTTTTCTTTTTCATCGGAAAATTTTCGTTCAGTTGATTGAAGGCAGCCAATCCTTGCAATATGATTCAATAAAAACAGGGACTACTGTATAAAAATGTGAAAAGATTTTAAAACTTTTAAAGAGTTATCGTTTTAAGGGCGTGTTTCGATGCACTTTATACGAATATTTATCAAGCATTTATCTTCAAGGCTTTTCTGCTTTTTGTTTTTTATTTTTTTTTTATTTTCAAAACGCGCAAAATTTTATGCAAATTTTTCAGTTTTCTGTTGAAATTTCAGCTTCAAATTTATTGCTTTACAACTTTCTTGTTTAAACAAAACAAAACAACTAAAACAAAAAATGCATACAAAATGGGTCTGGTTTCTGGAAATTGAAAACAAAAACAAACAAAAAGCGATAAAGTCTTAAGAAGATGGAAGTTGGCGTCTGAATACCCAATCGATCCTTGGTAATCGTTAACACCTGAAAAATGCTATTAAAATGTCAGGCTTTAATGATCTTAAACCTGTGAAGATGTCTCCTTCCGAATATTCTTTGTTTTGAACTAATGAGGCTGAAGCTCGGCTATAAAAATAACCCAAAAAGGTTTCGAATTAATAGCGATTAAGTAAATTTATTACACCTCAAAGTGGTGGTCCAAAATTAAACCTCCGCGGTCTTATGGGAGCGGACGAAAGTTTACATCAATTTAAAAAATCCTAAAGCAACTGCAGTCCTTGTTTTTTTTTAGACTCCATTTTTTATGAAATATTTTCGCTGATGGTTTTTTCGTTTGATTGAAAAACTCAATTAGAAAGTATTCCAACGTATTTGTTAAATTAAAAAGTGCTCGAAGCTCTCGATTCGAAATCATTTTATCGCCGCAAAACGATTGACACTGGCTGAAAATTTGAAAACTCTTCAACTCAAGAGCTTTGATTATGTGTCGCTAGCACAAAGTTTTTCAAAGTTTGCTTTTTAATTAGTGATAACGTTCTTTTCACCACGCGTCTGCATGTCTTGATTTGAAATTTTTGATAAAAAAAATTTGGCTTGTTTCTGGATTTTCTTCAGTCACTTTTCGAGAGAAATTCGTCGAAATAATAATAGATTTTGTTAATTTTTACAATTTTTTTTTTTGGTTCCTTCACCGCAGTCTTGGCCGCTTTAGTAAATTTTCAATCAAAGTTTCTTTGAAAGAACAACTTTCGAGCAATGTACGCAATAAATTGTAGTACGATTGCGCGAATATATTGCGCCAACGTATTGGATAAGCAACATTAATCGAGCAATCGTTGCGCGTTCGTTACGTTCTAGCAACTCTTTTTGTGAAATCATGAAAAGATCTGCTTTTACTAAAGTAAAAAAAGAATTTTTTTTTTAAATTTAAACATAATGGCCGTTAAAAAGGATACGTTTTAAGCTGGGTTAGGTTAAGCTTAGTTAGGATAGTGTCCGCCACCATTAATGGTGACACACATTTAGGCCTCACATGCACCCGTTGTGATACCACGAATAATGGGAAAACAAAGAAAAACGGAAACAGAAAAAAAGAAACGAACATCCACAACCTCAGCTGGGAGTTAAACCCAGAGCCTCTTGGCATTTCAACCAACTACGACAAAGATTCCGACATGTTTTCAGCTAGCTTTATTTCACTTTATTGAGCTTTCTTTCGATTTATAACTTACTTTTTTGGATGAGGTTGCAGCATTAAATTTAAATTGCATATAAATTATATCAAAAATGAAAAGGTCATTGTTCACGCACCCAGACACACACACACTGATATCCACAGTCTGGCACGAAGCATTTGCGTTCAGTGTGGCTGTGTTTTTGCTTTTGGCCACTTTCCGTTCAAAGTTTCTTTCTAATAATTGATTTCTTATTTTTTCTACTCTCTTTGGTTTTTTTTTTATAACAATTTTTTTCTTTTTATTGAAAATTCATAACGAAAACAAAACGGGAAAAAATTGAAGTTTCTTTCATTTCCGCACGAAAAATATACCGAAACGAAATTTTGCAACCTTTGCTTGTAAAAACTTTTTGTTTTTTTAAATATTTTTTTTTAAATAATTTTTTTTTCTTTAATTTTAATTAAATAGTAGAGTAGCTTCGAACTCTCACTCGACCGTATCCGCAACGCGTGTGTTTCGTGTATACTTTAACGTGCCGTATCGATTCGTTGAACCGTTGAGGAGTAGATTTAAAAACACAATGCCAAGAAGTTGCGACAATATGCGAATTTTAAATAGAAAATCCGACATGACGAGCAATTCATTGACGGCGCGATTTCAAAAGATATGACCAAGACGAAGCCGAAGAAAAAGTAGCATAAGAGAGCACTATATGGTTGGATCGAAAGTCCAAAAATACATTTTGATCTAGTGAAAAACAAAAGATATGAAAGGCTATCATAGGCGCAAGAGTTTGCAAATGGAACCACTAGAAAATGTCATCGGTATGTACATACATATGCATGTATGTTTTAGTGGATGCCACTCAGGCCCTATACCGGCCCGTTGTGATACCACGAGGGGGTTTTCTTCTGTTTGTGTGAGTGAGATTTTGAGATTTTGATGAGTTTTTTTTTTTGAGAAACCAATGCTAGGCTTGAAACACTGCAATCCGTTTCGCCTATGTCGGGAATCGAACCTCGGATGAAGAGCATAGCACGCATCCCCTCACGCTATCTCAGAGCCAAGTTATCGGTATGACTTTGAAGTGAAAAGAACAGCGATACTAAGGGACATTTTTTTAGATGATTATGCAAATTACCGACAGCAAGTGATACATATGATTCTGTCTGTCTGTCATCTTTTAAATTACAGTCAAAATTCCATAATTCGAATTTTCTACAACTCGAACTGAATCGGGTGGCAATAGCGAATATTTGCTATATAAGATTTCTTTTCACTGACTCATCGATCTATAACTCGAACTATTTCTTCGGATGATGGTGATTGGAGCTATGGAAGTTTGACTGTATTTCCTACTGGGAATGTTTGTCATACTAGCTTTTAGTTCAGTTCTCGGACATTTTATCTGACGTTTAAATTAGAAATTATAAATTTATAACTCAGCTGGCTGGAATGATAAGTTTCGCTTTGAGAATCTCCTAGATGACGAAGCTCTTGTCACTTTCTTTATTGAAAAGGCTTATCTTGAGATTTGATCGGTTGTAACTTAAGAATTTGGACGTAGCTCTTGGTTTTTTTTTTTTTTTTTTTAAATAGCAATTCATTCTCAAAACGTTGGCTACTCATCGAGACCGTTGGATCGCGAAAAATGAAGAAAGTGCGAGAGCTTTGTAAAAATCGCAGCGTCTCGTTACGATAAGATAACTTCGAATTTATAAAGAATTTTAGTTTGAGCTGCATTATAAATTTTAAACGCTGAAAGGTCTATGTTAACGTTTCAGGCGATTTAACATTCTAGAAATTCAAGGGAAAAAGCCTTCATTGTAAATATATGTATATGTGTGTGTGTGTGTAGAATTTTGTATTATAAAAAGGGTGTAATAAGGTTAAAGCGAAATTGTTATAAATTCTAATTAAGCCGCTCATCCAACAATGTCGCTTCGTGCTTTTGTTGATCGCCAATTCTGAACGATTTCGAGCAACATTCAGTTTTTTTTTTTTTTTTTTCATTTTTTTTGTATAGTAACAAAATATGTGCGATTAAAGTTTATTGCAGACTTGCCTACAGCAGCTTCAAAAGCTTTGAAATGTTATTAAATTTGGCTTTGAAAAATATATTTATATTTTTGCATACTTATAACTGGAAATCTATGGCAGGCGTTTCAATAGACGAGCTCAAACGTGTTTGAAATTGAACATTATTTTCTATGATTTGGAATTTTCTTGATCGAAGGCATTCTTTCAGGTTACTCTTTAGTTCATTTAGTTGTGCTCAATAGTTCGAATTGAATCGAAAATGTAATTTTTTATAAATAAAATTCAATTTGGAAATCGAAAAAGAATTTTGATTCCGATTTTTCGTTTAGCGATTGTGCAAATTTAATTGAAATAATCAAAATTATAAAATTAAAAGAATTCGCTTATTAATAGCCGTACAAATCGCCAGCGATAAAATTAAAATGCCTCGTGCCATATTTGAACGTGTGGCTAATTGAAATCGATAGACGCGAACCTTAATGGTCAATATAAAAAATTTCAAAAGTGAAAAGTGAAAATTTTTGATTGCATTTGCACTAACGTTCGAGAGAGATATTATGAAATGAAATTCGATAAATTAAATCTGAAATTCAAGATGAGAGCCACATTTTACTGGGTGTTTTCAATTGTGATTTGTTCGGCGAACAAGTGTGCAGATAGGCAAAGTGAGAGACGGAGTGATGACCTTCATTAAAAAAACTTCTAGGCTTGGCATCTTAAGAAACAAAAGCTGGTAATTTTCCCTTTTTATGCTGATATAAGAAATGATTCATATATCTTTCTCTTGTTGCGTGTCATTCAAGTGTCCCGGCCTATTATTCGGCAAAATGCGACGAGTTCCACCATTTTGTTCTGTCGGTTGCATCATCCGAGGTAAGTCCTACAGCCTTTAGGTCCTATTTTATTGTGTCCATCCAACGCTGTTTCGGACGCCCTTGTTGTCTGCAACCTTGTAATTTTTAGCGTGTAGCCCTGTTTTGGCCAGCTGTCCTCATGTGCTCTCAAGACGTGGCCATACCACCCACATACCCACATACCCCTTACCCTTGTTTCCCGCAATTTCCCAATAATTGAAGTAACTCAATAGCTGCTGAGAATGTCCTCATTTAGAACATGACCAAAGAATGATTCATATATGAAAAAAAAAAGTTTAACCCCAAAACCTGAAAAATTAATCCTTAATTGAGTGCTTCACTTAGTTTTTATATCATTTTATTGGCCAAATAATACCCGATACTTGATAAGATAGCTTCTGTTTTTCATCAATGAACACGTCGATTTCTTATGCTCCACTTGAAAGCTCATTCATTTCTATAAAATAAAATATTCCAAAAAAAAAAAAAAAACAAATCTTATCTTTATTTTTTTGCAAAAATAGACAAAAGGCGGTGAAGCAACGGAGAAGTGGGCTCATCGCCCCCCAAGTCACTGCGAAAATTTAATGACAATGCTTTGAGAAGTACTAATTTGGGGTTTTTTTGTGATCTCTATCGAATTATTTCGAAGCTTATAAAACAAAATAATTATTTTTATTGCATTCAATTAGAAGTTTTATTACTTTCCAATTTCTTGAATCACGTTCCTATCGCTTATAAGTTTTTTATTCTTCTTATATTATTGTAACTGAACGTATGAAGCAATTAAAATTTTACACTATTCAATTATTTTTATTGCAATTCAATTATATAGTTAATTACTTAAGACCAATTTCTTTGAATCACGTTCTATCGCTTATAAGTTTTCTAACTTCTAAAATATATCTTATTGTAACTGAACGTATGTCAGCAATTATTCGTTATATTTTCCATACAAGAGTCATAGACACTCTCGAAGAGGAATTCATCGCTTATGCCCATTCGGATTTTTGTGAGCAAATGTGTTTTTTAGAACTGAATTTTAACTCTTTTTCTAAACTTCTTGATTTAAAGCATATCTGTTAAATAATGATTATTTAATTCATGATAAATATTTACTAAGATATGCAGTAAGCAAAGTGCCCATAAGAAACACGTGCCAAAAAATCGTTACTTCGAAGTAAAATTTTTTCTTGCGCCTATACTGAGCTGGCAAGCAATCGAAGAGTATCAAAAGCGCAGGGTTGTATCCGACTTTTCGGCTTTACTCCACCAGAGACACAAAAATGTCAAATTTTAATCCAAAGTAAATGGCAGAACAACTGATTGCAGCTCATTTTTCAGAGTGAACACTATTTCCATCTTGATATTTGATTCCTTCTCGAAGTTCCTTATCCTTTTTTTCCGGTCTTCTATGTTTTTTGTTTCGTCCTTTTAATTTCGACTTCGAAAGTGTAAAATATTTGGCCTATTTTAAAAGCCTTTTCGAAGTTGTAGAGAATAGGCTCCTAAGGTACACTTGTTTAATTCATATCTCGGTATAGTCTCTTATTTGTTTAATATTGTATCTTTTCAGCAATTAAAACCCTATGGGGAAGCTGCATTAAATTTTTTGTTGAAATTCCCTCAAAAAATGTTAAAAATTAAATTTAAATAAAAAATTATTCGAAATAATTTAAATTTATTCATCAAAATCATTAAAATCATTCTTACTTTGAGAAGGTTTACAGAAGTCTTCACATTCTTTAATAATTTTTTTTTTTTTTTATAAAAAAACATTTTATTGCACAATAATGTAATTAAAAAATTTGAAGCTAGCGTAATTCAAATTATTGATGGCCTCCATCCGCTTTGATTTGACTATAGAAAAGATTCAAGGCTGGGAACGAAGGCGTATTTTGCTTCCGAAATTGGAAGGACAGACGACCTTTGATTACAGCTTAAAGCTCTTTAGCCTTAATGCTGCGGCTCTCTTGAAGCTCTGCCCAGCCATTGAATATCATTTTTTGAAATATGTACTTATCGCTTCGAAAAAAAAAAATCGTTTCCCCCAAATGCTTAATCATTGAAAACAGTAATTTAACAATGAATCGCATTTAACTGTGCTCATTCAATGCAATTTGTGTAATTATTAACTAACTATTGTGCGCAAAGAGCTCGTTTTAATAAACTCGAACACGTAAATTCTCACCGGACAAAGCGCACTCGTAAAATTAACTTTCAATTACGGTGTTTCCGAAGTAATTTTTCGAAAAATTCGTTTTGAAAGTTTTCGCAAAATCTTTTTGAAATGATGAAAACACACTTTTTTTTAAAAAAATTCCCCGCTCCCTCTTTGTCACTCGCTCTTTCTCACTCCCTCCCGCTCTCCCTCCCTCTCTCTCTCCCTCACTCTCCCTCACCCTTTCTCTCACTCTGAGCGAACTTCACATTCATCCGAATTTCCGATGCATCCGTGATCGATGGACATTTCATTAAAACGTAACAGTAAATTGTAGTCACTTAGCAGTGAGCAACAGAGTTACCACCCACAGCGAACACGAATACGAATGTGCTTTAGCTTCTTAAAAGAGTGCATGCGAAAGCTAATTCCGGTTTCTATTTAATTTAGCATTTTTCAAAGTTAATTTCTCATTATTTTAAAGGCAAGTGTGGGAAACTTTTCCCTTTGAAATTACAGTATTTTTTGTGCTGAATTTTGTTCTTTTTGACGTTTTTCAAATTCGCTTACAACTGTGAGAAAATCGCGAATTTCAATAAAAATATGAATGCAGCTTCCCCATAGGGATTGTTTTGCTCATAAGATACAATATTAAACAAATAAGAGGCTATACTGAGATATGAATTAAACAAGTGTACCTTAGGAGCCTATTCGCTATTCGCTACAACCTCAAAAAGGCTTTTAAAATAGGACAAATATTTTACACTTTCGAAGTCGAAATTAAAAAGACGAAACAAAAAACAAAGAAGACCGGAAAAGAAAGAACAAGGAACTTCGAGAAGGAATCAAATATCAAGATGGAACTAGTGTTCACTCTGAAAAATGACCTGCAATCAGTTGTTCTGCCATTTACTTTGGATAAAAATTTGAGATTTTCGTTTCTCTGGCGAAGTAAAGCCAGAAAGCCGGATACAACTCTGCGCTTTTGATAGTCTTCGATTGCGTGGCAGCTTTACTTAAAAGTAAAGACTTTTTTTTGCATGTTTTTCTTACGGGCACTTCACTAACTGCATATCTCCGAATAGGCTCTAAGAAGTTGACTTTTTGTGTGTTTTTTTTTCTGTCTGAAATTATTGAAGGGGCTTTTTGTTGAACATTAGAGACTCTTAGATTATCGGAATTAGTTTTAGGAAGGCATACATTGAGTTGCAAACGCTTTTTTGAGCCACAAAGGACATTAGGAACCTAAGGAATCATTGAATAGAAATGTGAAAAGTTATCTAAAGCGATTGCTGAAGACTAATCCGAAACCTGTTAGATGAAAAATTACTATATCTTTATGAGCACATGGGGAAAGGCGACTCTATGCTCTAAGCACAGGACGATTGATCAGGACGATTAATCCAAAATATTTTAAACAGTTTTCTTTCACAAATAAAAAGAAAGAACAGAGGAAATATTGACGACCTTCTCCACAATAGTTCCTGGTACATAAGATTAATCATTCAACTGCATTTCAATTGTGGATTGTTTCTATTTCTCTCACTTCATTGAAGTTGAGTTCATTAAACCTGGTTCTCTTGTTAGTCACTTCTCAGGTTATACTCGTACCTATGTATATATAAAAAAAAGAGGGAAAAAATTGGCTAATAATTAAGAAAAAAGCAGTTAAGCGGTTGCAACATTGCAATTAAATAAAACCGCTAATTAAACAGAAAATGCTGCAAAACATTTGTTCTTATAAACAAACAGAACAGAACAAAACAAAACAAAACAAAGCAAAAAAACCATAAATATTTTTTAGAAAATTGCCACAACAAAGAGACTAGAGTGTTGGGCGATTGCAATAGTGCATCCTTGACTGTGGAATGTTTCAGTAGCTTTCAAAGGAAATTCTTTTCTTTTTTGCTCTCTTACACTTTTTTGTCGACAATGTAAGAGTTTTTGTCTCTTAGCACAATAAGAAAAACCCATTAAATTGGCTTGATTGATTTTTTAATTTATTTAAAGGTGTAAATATTAGTAGAAGATCGCTTATTTAATCGTGAGCGTAATAGACCTTTTTTTTGTATTGTCAGAGGAAAATAAATCATGGAAAAAGACAGCTTAAGTATCATAATTGCAACAAAAAAAACAACGGTAATTAAGCTTGTCACTTCTTTTGAAAGTTAATTATTTTATTATTTCATAGGCCCTTGTGTTTCTAGAGAGACGTAAAGGGTACATCTCTCTCTCTCTCTATCTTCTCTCTCTCTATCTCTCTATCTCTCTATCTTATATATATATATATAATGTGTAACAGGCTCCGAGGCAATATTTGTGGCATTGTGAGTTATATAGTAGAAGGGCGATTTCACGAAAAACGGTCCTAAAGTCCCCACCCGTCAGAGCCATTCTGACCAGAACTTAGGTAATTTCATTGCTTAACTGTTGTCAAAATTTTTCATAATTATAAATCCTTTAGAATGGCATCCTGTTTGCCTTAAATATTATGAGCTAAAACCTAAAATGAAGTAATTGCGACGGGTGTGTCTAAAATTAAGACTCTAAATGGAATTGCCCAGAAATCTTTTGTAACGCTGTAAGGAAATTTGTATAAACTTTTATTTAACTCTTATGGAACTGGTGAAGTTGCAAATATCGAGTGAAAAAAACCGCCTAAGGTGTGCTACAAACGTCTGGATCCCACATGCAATCGTCCTAGGCGTCTATTAATTTCCTAAAAATAATCGAATACAAAAACAAAATATTATTTTCAACATTATTAACGTTTCCGCAAGGGGAATCATTTATGATTTACGGGCTTGGCAAACCCGCGGACCCTAGCCAAATTTTCACCAATTCATGGTCGGGTATGAGTTCACATTGGAAGTGCAGGAACCTCTTGGGGAATGTACGCAGGGTTGACCCATACGACCCGCAATTAGTGTTGGTGTGGGACAGCTACACTATCCTGCAGTAATGAGCCGGTAATTTTCCTAACAAGGACTGGCCTTTTACTGGTCCAAATCCTACCGGTTATATTATGGCAGTTCGGTGTATGGAATACTGCTAGCCGTCGGTCGGTAATAAACGGTTTGGTCTAAGGGTAGCCTGTAAATGACACTTTCATCAACTTGGAAAATCAACTAAAAAAATGGGTTTTTTATTTTCCTTATTTGACTATCCTAAAACCAGACGAAATTACGAAAATTGACCCAAAAATACTGTCTGCCGTTTTGCGGACTTATCCCTCTCCAATGAAGCGGAATTATGTCAGGACTAGTACTGGTAACATGAAGGACTGACCGAAGGCTTCACTTGGGTCAGTCCATATTACTGCAGGGTAGCTATAGTGGTCCTCACATCTTAACCTAAATATAACGCAAAAATCGTACCACGGGGACCGGGAGCCCCAGAATTCGTTGTAGAATTCTGTCTCGGTCTTTTGGGTACGGCGCCTCGGGAAGTATTGTGGGGGTTATGGTACCTATGAGGTGAGGATAGCACCGATGAAACCTTTTGTATCTTGTGATACTGCGATTGAAGCACCCACGTGTATAGAATCGCATAAAGCAATTTCGTCTCTCTTGTTATTAACGTTGCCATTTTTCTGGTCGAAAGTCTACAGTTCGAAAAACAAAAAAAAAGTGTTCTGCAGTAAGCTTAGAAAATTCTACAGCGCAATAATATTTGCAGATTTAAGTAGAAAAAGAAAAAAATAAAAATAAATCAAAATGAAATATGACGCAAATAAATGTCAACAAAAAGGCCATAAAAAGTAGTACAAATATCGTGATAAATTAGTCTAAGTACAACAAATTGTCGACGCGCGAGTTTTTATAGCTTAAATTTAAGCTTACAAATTATTTTCAGAGCCCCTAGAATCATCTTTAGGAATAATCTTATCTATTCCTTCTATTCCAGAGAAGCCACAACAGTGTTTCATCAAAAACTAGTCAATCGATTTCAAGCTAAAAATGCGTTTTGAATAATATTAAACAATTAGCAAAAAACAAAAAAAAGTATCTTTGTTGAAATTAATCTTCATGAAAAGTAATTGCCAAGGAATCATGAAGAGACATGCAACCCGATCGATCTAGTTTGCAGCCAATCGTGTCGGATTTCTTTTAACTTTTTGTTTCTGTTCTGTTTTTGTTTCTGTTCTGTTTCTGTTTCGGTTTCTGTTTCTGTTTTTTTACTGCTTTTGTTTTGCTCTTATTGGAAATCGAGTGCGTCGACACA
Source organism: Chlorops oryzae (assembly GCA_020466095.1). Taxonomy (NCBI): domain Eukaryota; kingdom Metazoa; phylum Arthropoda; class Insecta; order Diptera; family Chloropidae; genus Chlorops; species Chlorops oryzae. Next base: position 26,376,862 of record CM035808.1, on the reverse strand, counting down.
AGCGATGAGTACAAGCTGGAAATTTATTACCGATTCCAATAAAAATAATGGCAATAAAGAAAGCATACCAATAATGAAATAAAGTCCAAACGCATCAAATTTTCCACAACTGGCGAGTTCTAAAACACTTCAACGCGAACGGGTTTCATGTTGTATCATGCGGATTGAATTGAATTTTTTCAGAAAGAATTTTTTTTTTTTCATTCGCGAATTCTTTCTTCGAAAAGACGCAAACGCGAAGGCAAAGATCGCGTTTCAATTTGTCATTATTTTTTTAATTGAAGTCTAGCTTCGGATGAAAATTTATTCGAGAAAATAATTAAAAAAAAAAAAAAAAAAAACTCAAAATTCAGATTAATGCGTCATTAGGAAGAGATCGTTTCATAAATACTCCGATAAATTATATAGTAAGTAGACACATATGGACACGACAATCGATCGACTAATTAATTGTTTTCGTTTTTATGGCCATCCCCAGACTTTTGCGGCTCTTTCATCCAAAATAAAGTTGGAGAAAAAAGAAAGCAACGCAATTGAAAGGGTTAAAGTCAAGCATATCCATCATAGCTCGTTGTTGTTCGGCTTGACGTGAAAGAATTAAAAAATAAGTAAATTAAAAAAAAAAAAATTGTTTTTAAAATTAAAAATTTCTTTTTATTTTATTAAAAATTTTTTTTTCAAATTTTTTTTAATAAGTAAAATAAAAAAAATTTTTTTATTAAAAAAAATTTTTTTTTTTTTAATAAAAAAACTAAAAAATTAAAAAGTAAAAGAAATATCAACAAAGGCCAATAATAATCTTTCTAAAATGCTTTGCGAACACCAAAAGCAGTAACCTTTTTTTATTTTTTTTTTTCATTTTCTTTGTTTGCTTGATAAAAAATCGATTAGTAAATTGCTTTGATTGACTGGTAAATCAACACGAATTTGCCAATAGGTAAGGTGGAAAAAAAGTTTGCTTGCAAATTGCGCATTTTGATGGTACAATTTTCGGACGGTAGAAAACCAGTTGCAAAAGAAGTTTTTGAAATTTCGATCTTGACATTCGAATGACTCAGAAACTATTTCCAAGTGTTTCGATATTTGCCTTTAATTCTAATTTGAAATTATAAAAAGAAAGAGTCTCCAAAAACACGAGCTAAAAATGTTTGCTCTAGAGATTTCTAAACACTTGATTGTCTACAATTTTTTCCGTCATTTTGATACGGACGTGCAGATTATTAAATAGATAGTCAAGAATTTTTTTTTTTGAATATTTTTGGCACAAAAAAAAATCATAGATCTCTTTAGAATCGATTATTATGATTGGACAGTTGTAAAGGCTCGGCTGATGGTGATGAAGATTAATCGATTTCGGTGGCTTGAAGTTCTTGAAAGCAATTAGATTCATGGTCTTAAGTCGATGCTCGCTCTCACACTAGTTTTTTATTGCTTCGAATGTTAACGAAATTTTACTTACTAAACAAAGTAAAATGCTAAGGCTGCGGCCACACCGGATCAAACGAAACGAAACAAAACGTTTTCGTTTCGTCAGTCAAGAGAAACCCTTTTCTTTCTTAGTCAAAACCATTACCATTTCGTTTCGACTAATCTGGTGTGTTCGCTCTCATAAGGCACAATGTACTGTTGTTTTTGAAAAACCGTTTGTTTCTGTTTCGTTTTGTTTCGTTTGATCCGGTGTAGCCGCAGCCTAAAGTAATATTATCAAACCAAATAATCGAAAGTGCTGCCAACAAAAGAAACTTGAGATAAAACAGAGTTGATTTATTACTTATAGAAAGTTTAATGGTCATTAACCAAATTATCAATGCAGCTAAATTTATTCGTTTTGAATAAAGGTTTCTCCCCGTTTGGCGTGTAAAGCGCTTTTACTTCCTAAAGAATCTCGTTTTGTTGGTCAAAAACAATCTATCAAGAACAATTTTGCATGCTGAAAGTGCTTTTTGATCAATCACACTTGGCAAGCGAAAGTAAAATACTTGTTAGAAGCGCTTTAATTTCCATGTGGGGAAGCACCTTAATAATATCTAACGAGAAGCCTAAACGCCCGTTTAACAATAATTAAGACGAAGTATTCGAGGGGGCTGTAAGTTATTTTGACAGACTGAAAGACTGCAATAAATGTTAAATATGAATGAATGTATTTATTAATTAATTAAAATGTGTAAAACACTTAAAAACATTTCTCGTCTTTGCTGCAAAAAAAAAGTTCATTGATAAAATAAAATAAAAAAGAGAACTACGAGGAAATTCCAGCCCTTTCGAAATGACGATATTTTCACATTGTAAGCAATCAACAGACTTTCAAAATCTTTATTGATACCGTTAATTCCGGTTGTAACTGGTTCATTGGCCTGTTTAATTTGGAAGCAAGCAGTTAAAAATATTAATTTTTTGTTTGTTGTATTTTGGTTTTATAATTTTTATTTAAACTACAAAAAATTTTCATCATCATTTTTCCATAAAGTGCCGTCTTCTCATCCTACTTTTAAGCTCTATCTGCCACTTAAATTTCATTTTCTTTTACTTATTAATCAAATTTGTATGAAATTATCATCAGGATAATTTAACGATGAGAAAACGGCCCTAAGTCTATCTGAAGGCAACCAATCTGTTGAAGAATATTTTTTTTTCTTTTATACTTATTTACCGTATGAAAGGGAGTTCATTATCATGATTATTGACAGACTATTTGTAGGTAAATTTAAAATAGATGAAAGTTAGATAACCGGAAACGTACTTCAATTTCTGGAACACAAAAGTAAATACAAAATGACACAATCTATTGAAGTAGAATGTATTTTAAGTCACCTCCACTCAAGTCTTTTGCCTATCGCTTTTGACTTTTTCGAAATTATTGAATCTTTCTAAAAATTCTTCCTTTCAAATATTTGAATTCAATTTGAAACAAACAACTAAAGCTAAGTCGATTGCCCACATAGCTTTTCCTCAGCTTAAAATATGTTAAAACATTACCCTCCTTCTGTCGCAGTCGGGTAAAAAGAAAGTGTGTGTATTTTACGTGTTTCGTTTAAGTTAATGTGCAATTGGGTAAATTCTTGTCTTGTCCAGTGTAATTTTAACCGCAACAGGATATTATATCTGTTTTATATACAAATATGAGAATAACAGAAAATTTTTTTTTTTAACGTGTAAGATGGTGACCATAGTTATAACGATGTCTCACTTTTTTTCAGCCAATGCTTAAGTCTTATAGTAGCTATACCCACTTCAAATTTCAATAGTCTGGGATGTATAAAACGTTAAAAATTGTGATTTTCGAAACTTCTCAACCACTTTCCGCAACCCTACGGACTACGAAAAAAATGTGTATGCAGTTTTTCAGACATCTACCAGGGGTAAGTCCATGCTAAATTTTAATATGATATTATTCATGGTTTTGCAATAAATTACGAAAAACTTATTTGTGACGGACAGACAGACAGACATGACTAGATCGAACTCCTCTCGTCACCTTGATCAAGAATTTATATATAAGTATGTAGATATATCTATCGCGACTCCTTTGGCCTGTTACAAACTCTGTGCCAAACTTAATATACCATTGTCTTTGGAAAAGGTATAAAAAAGCGGAAAAAGTTCTTAAGCGACATTGCAATTGAAATGGGGAGAACAATTTCCTATTGAAAGTTGAATTTTGTATCATCTTGGAGATGTAAAAATGATTCAAATATTTATGTCATGAAAATGCTTAGTCATCAAGTTTTATGAATGAAGATTAAAAAGCAGTTCGGTTGTTTATAACAGTTTAGTGTGTGTACTTAATTACTGGCACAACTATGATTAGACAACAGAGTCTCGAAGTTGGGCATAAAAAATATTGACGACCGAGAAAGATTTAAACCCAGGATAACGGAAGCCGTCAAAATTCACAAATTCTTCTGTTGAGTCGTAAGAGAGAGAAAAAAAGCAAAAATTCATTATATTCTTTCTTAAAATTTATTGAAAACTTTCCTTTTGGGGAATTTCCCAAAGGTTTTAACAAAGTTGAACTTTTTTTATCATCTTTCAACAAGCTTTAAAGTTAAATTGAGTGCTCAACACCTCAATGAGATTTACATCTTTATCTTTATATTTTATTTTCTTTCGTGTCATCCAAAAATTAATATTTATTTTTTACTTATTTTTGTAATACCTATATAAAAAAACTTTACATTGTTTCTGCAAAACATTACTCCAGGGCAAATATCGAAATATTTTCTGTCTGCTCAGCTCTTTGCAACTGTATCGTTTCTGTCGTTTTTGTTGATTGCCAGCAAATTTGTTTTCTTCTCTTCACATTGAAGTGAATGTATGTATGTATATATGTAAATGAATATATATACATACATGCTACATCTTCGTTACTTTATAATTATTTGAATAATTATTTGCGACATTTATTACCGCCATTGTGTACCTACGAATGCAAATTTCTCATGACATGAAAGTGATGTGCGATAACAGGACTGCGTGTCGTATGAGTAACATTGTCAATACACAAATCAAAGCAGCAACATACGTACGTATGATCTCTTGCGTATGGCGTCGTTTTATACTCAAGTATTAATTTTGCTTAGGACAATGCAAAGTACAAAAGCCAAACAATTTTGGCAAGCAGGGGGATTTTTTCTTTGATTTTATCGCTTTATCTCTGAATATTTTGATTACTACTCACGACTGCTTGGAATTCGTTTGCATCTCGATTGAAAAACTCTTCTGATAATTTTAGTTCCTACTTAATAGTTGTTGTTTTACTTTGTAGTAAACCTTTGGGCTTTTATTTTGTCCTTGTTGTGTGACAAGATAATAATTGCTTCTGTGTTATTTCAATTGAAATATTTTTCATTTTACTTATCGCACAGATCAATCGTTATTTATGAATGTGGAAGCTATGCTTTTTTATTGTCTTTAATTTTATGAAACGAATTTCACACTTTTTTGCAATCGATTTTTTTCTCTTCTTGTAATTAATTTTGCCGCTTTTGCGGAAGTGCATCATTTTCATTTTCATTTCCATTATTTCATTCGTTTATTTCCTCTATTTGAAAAGTGTTGTTTGTAATTGGTTGGAGGGCTTTTTTTCCAGTTCGTTCTCTTTTCGATTGTGGGAACGGAATGATTTGTGCCTTCGGTTGTTTGTTTTTTGTTTCTTCAATATCTGAAATAACGAAACTTTGTTATCGCTTAAATTGAACGATTGTTTAATTTTTTTTTTTTTTTTCCTTTTGTGTTTGAAGTTGAAGGGTGTAATTATTAGACGTCAATACACGGACAATCTCTTGACTCGTTGCAACGAATTCATTCATAAAAATTTGATTTTTTTTTTCTTTCTTGCATATGACATAAAAGTTTTGCATTGTAGGTTCGAGATGACGGATTTTCTCAAAGGAAGTGCCCAATTATTGTTGAGTTCTCACTTTAAAGCTAGTTTAAAAGCTTTTCGACCAACAATTTATGTGCACTTAAAGTGGGAAGCTTTATAGCTGCTTTGCACTTAAGTTTACGTAGAAATGAATGTAATAAATCGACATTTTTGTTGATAAAACTTGTTTTGGAAAGCTCGTTTTTTAAAGGATAAAATACAGAAAAACTTTTATAACTTGAACTTCTACAACTTGAAAGGAATCGGGTGACAATAGCGAATATTCGATATAGAATTTTGTTTCCCTGACTCATAGGTCTATAACTCGAACAATTTCTTTGGATGATGTCGGTTCGAGCTATGGAAGTTTGACTGTATCATCGGACGTGATTTGAAATGATCGAGTCATTAGGTCAGAGGCTCTTAAACTTTTTATAATACAAATCAAAGTCATAGATCACAATGTGGTTTAAACCAATGCCGTTAATTAATTAGGCAATTCACAAGGTCTTCTAAAATCCCTTTAAATTTTATCCCCAGCAAAAATCAGTATTTTTAGTGCTATAATAGAAGCCAAAATAGAATATTTCGACTGAAATAAGTTAAAAAAAAAATCTTCAAAATGAAATTGAATTCCTTCTTGAATGAAATGCCTGATTAATACTCTTGTATGCAGACATCTCAATTCGACATGAATCCCATATTATTAACCTTTTGATCTATTAAAGCCCCCCTCGCAAAAAAGTCGAGAGATATTGTCATAGAAGACTCATCGGCGAACGGAAATAGCCAATTAAAATTTTGTCTTAATTAAATTCAAAGCAGCCAACTGGAATGACTAAAGAAAGAGAAACAAACCACTTTTCGATAAGATCCGAACGATATCGGTGAAACACTAGACGGAAAATATAGTAATAATTGACATAATCGTAATAAACAATATGAGTAAGCATAGATTTCACATGGCCACTTTTGAAAATCACGTAATTTTATTATTTGTTGACCACTTTTTATATTTTTCTTTTTAGCTTCTTAAAGAATGCAATAAAAATCAGAACGACCTTCTTACGATATAAAAAATTATTGGCAAAATGGATTTGATTTGGTTTGTTTTCGTCAATACTTATTAAAAAGGGGAAGTGACGAAATGAGCTCAATTTTATTTTAAGAAATTTTTTATGAAATACTTAGATAAGCATTTGAATTGAAAGGTACTTCAATAAAGTATGGGATTGAGCACAGATAAAAGTGGGAGCTTATGCCGGTTCTGCACTTGTTTCGATGTCAATATATGAATAAAGTAAGACAATTCAATCTACAATAGACGTTTAAACTACTGAGCACATCGTCGTCCTAGAGTGTTAACCTGCTTACTTAGAATTCAAAAATAATCGGTCTGTTCCCGTACTGCACGAAGCTACCCAAAACTGCCAAATATTTTGAAAGCTGTATGAAAATTGGGCAGTTTCGTGCAGTAGGGGAACAGACCTAATGTAGGGAAGAAAAAGAACTGCTTCAATTTTATAATTTCATCTTATGGACTATCTCCAATTCTGTTGAAAAACTTCAAATAAAAATACGCTTCAGATATGAATAAGAAATTTTCTAGAGTGTTCTTTTATATGAAGTTTTTCATTTCTGATAGCCCCTTTATATGAAACTGTAAATTTGAAGAAGTTTTTTGTCTGCCCTGTAAAATTTTTCAAACGCGAGTTAAAAGGTTTACGCTCTAAGCTGACGATATTTTTCATTACAAAACATTTGATTGTGTGTTCAGAACGCAGCGTAAGGTCGGCTTGAATAGAAAATTGTTTTTATGATAGAAAGTGAATTGAAAATCCAAGGAATTTTTCATAAATTAATAATAAAATCTTCAGTCTGATCAATGCGAATCGATTTGAAAGCCTTATAAAAATAACTTCTTCAAATATCAGTGCATGAAGTAAAAGATTTGTTCATGAGTTGAATCCTTAATGAGCAGCCTATAAAGTGGCATGAGTCAAAGCACGTTATTCACACGAGCAACTTATTTTGTTTCTGCAAGAATGCATCGAATTTGAAAAAAAAAGAGAAAAAATATAACAAAAAGAATATAAAATATTAAAAAAAAAAGAATTCTCAACAAGACTTCATTAAAACTAATTAATAATATTGACATGCAAGCCTCAAATTATTTGTCGAAAGGAGGGGGCTCCAAAGTTTTTGATGATTTTTTGTGCTATCGTCTCTTCGAATGCGCAATTCTCTAATTATGATGGGGCAGCTTTAGAATAGAATTTTTATTTTATCATTTTTACTAATTTTGATCCGGAGTTTTTTCTTTCAATTATTTAATTCATTATACCCGAATTCATTGTGATGCCGTGGGCGATTGAATTCGTCCAATCATATTTGCGTGATTTTCGCGATATCACTTCGATTCAATGTACTTTCGAGTGGTCTTTTATAATTTGGCAAAAAAAAGCTTCAAAAACTGGACGCATGCCGGGTCCGGGCAGATCGTTTTGTCTTCTCTTCTCTTGTCTTAACTCAATTCATTTATCCTCTTTCGTACCGGTTTCATTTGTTTGTTCTCTGATCGATCACTGTCGTGTCTCTGAAGTATGTCATGTACATTTGAGCATTTTTTTTTATTGATTTTATTTTATTTCGGTTTTTCGTTTTGTTTGAAAACATTTCGCTTTGTAATGATTGTGTTTGACGTCAAGCAAAATAATAATATTAAAATTTAAAATAAAAATAAAAATAAAAAAATTGCCGTTCGGCGTTTTCTTTTGTCTTCAAAGAGTTCTTTGAGTGAATAGAAAAAAAAAATAAAAAATAAATAAAAAACGAGACACATGCGAATAGGTTTCAAGTGTATCCGCATTGCTTATTGCCTTATAATGAGCCATGGCCTTTAAAAAAAAATCTTAATCGAAGATAAAACTTAAGTCCAGCCAAAAAAAAAATTAATTATGATTCCGATTTGTTGCAATAAAACCTTCGCCTTTTTCCTCAATTACTTTTTGCTAATATTCATTGCTTTTGAAATTAACCTACGGACAATGGATGGAGTTATCTTCAAAATAGAAAATGATTAGTTTTTCCTTAATCATTGAGACGTGAATTTCGGAAAAATACTTTGAATTGCAGGAAATGGCCAAATCAATAGGATAAGATAATTATAATGTCCGTCCTTAGATTAGAAGACTTTTGTCGCAGCAGCTTGGACTTTGTTGGTGAGAAACGTACGGTGAGGCTAGAGGAATTTTTTTTGACCATACCGCCAGTGCATTTCGCGCTTCACAAACTGACTACGGATTGCGGTGACAAAAGTTATCTAGTCTAAGCACGAACAATCAAGTTAGAAAAAGTTCGAATTAGTTAAAGGAATGCCAGACTTTGATTGGGGAGGTCTGAGTATCGTCTCTGGGCCGTTATCTTTTTGGTAAAAAGGAAACTGTGATATTCAAAAACAGTCAAACTTCCATTACTCGAACCACCATTATCCAAAGAAATAGTTCGAGTTAGGGAAACGAAATTGTATATCAAATATTCGCTATTGCCACCCGATTCAGTTCGAGTTACTTATGGGCAATTCCATGAATACTGTCCCACCCGTGACACTTATTTTTTAGGTTTTAGCTCATTTTAATGAAGAAAAAAGGCCGTGCTTTCAAAACATTTTAGTTTTTGAAAGCCCTTAAAACTAGTTTTGTCACGAGTGGGATCACTTCTCGTGGAATTTCAGTAATACAGTAGTTTCGCTATATAAGAAACTCGTATATAAGAAAAGCCCGCCTTTAAGAAACTGATTACCAAAACCAAAAACTGTTTTTGTATGGAAAAAATGTTTATATAAGAAACTAGGTTTTTATCAAAAATTTAACACCCCTATTTTCAAATATCGGTAGTTTATACTTATAAGAAAAATTTTTCTTATAAACGGTTTTTTTTTATAAGAAAGAATTTTCTTATAAACGGGTTCTTATATAAGAAAAAACTGGATATAGAAATGCAATTTCTTGGCAAAATCGACTTTCTTATATAGCGAAACTACTGTAGAAAATTTGAGTTGTAGAAGTTCGAGTTATGAAAGTTTGACTGTAATGCACATTGGAAGGGTCTTAAAGAGTGCTTGTTTTTTTTTTTTGAAAAGAGCCCTTTGAAGTTTTAACCCTTTCGCTTGCTGCTTTCACAACGGGTTTTCTCCTTTGCCATACGTCTTTTTTTCAAACAAATCGGAAATTGGACGGAACGGCTTTCGAATGGTAAACGAAAAGGCCAGCAGCCGACAAAGAAACGATCATCAGAGACTGTTGAAAGTCTATCTAAGTATGTTCTTTTGCCGAGAAAACGATGAATTGTTGTGCACGGCAAAAAACAGCTTAAGTCAAAGTACAAAATAGGGGGGTTATTGCTACCGCCCATCTTTTCACAACGTCGCATATTTGAGTGAAATTCTATAGTTTGAACTTTTGAAGAAAAACAAAAAGCAGAAAAATCCGAAAACATCTTTATAAATAGTTTTTTTTTTTTTTCTCGTGAACACAGAACGGATATTTAATATCCAATGTCAAGCTACACCTGAAGGTAATTTCAAAGTGTCATTGGAATTATAACATCAAAATATTTCAAAATGTTTCGTAACAGGTTGAATAATTTCGAGTCGTTTCGTTGCCGTTCAAACGATTGTACAATAAGTCAATAAAATTTTGGTTTCTTTAACTGCATTCATCTTTTAGAATATAGGTGGAAAAAAATCAAAATTAAATAAATCATAGAATATATAATTATAAAAAACTAAAAATGATACAATTCCAAAATTCCTTTCGAATAATCGAAACTAAAGCACCCCTTGCACTGAGGTGTAATCATTATGCGACAGAAATGGGCAATGAGCCACATTAGTGCTCCCGTGCACGCATCAAGACCTTATATGTTCAACTTGGAAGGCTTTATTTTTGCACGTCGGCTGCGTAAAAAAAGTGCATTGCTATTTGAATTTCCGAGCGAGTTGTGGATATGCATGATCGTATGTATGTTTGTATGTATGTGCGTTTGTAATTAATGCGTCGAGTGTGCGCAATAAATTTCGATCATTTCACGTAACTTGATCAAATATTGTAGCTTTGGGCAAGCAAATATGCAGTTACATATGTTCGAAATGGAAATATGTAAAAAGGGGTAAAAAAAAACCTACTTATTCCAAAAGTACGTACCGTCAATGCCTTTCGTTAATGGAGCTGGAAATCCGATTTTTATTGTCTTTATATCCTTCACAGCGATATTATTCTCTTTTAATTTTTTTTTTTTTTTTGGAGTTTTATTGTTTTCTAAGAAAATCCGTGCTTGTCGTCGCTTGAATATGCAAATGCGAGAAAGATATGGATTTTTCTTGTGAAGAAACTTTTGTTTTTTTCAGAAATTTTTTACATCGAAATCTTTTCACACAAATTTCCTTACATACAAAGAAAAGCGATAGAACAACGCGTGGGCGAATAATTTACATTTCTGGTCGAATGGTTTGACGAGATTGCAGAGGAGAACAAAAAAAAAAAAAATCAAAGTTAAATGTTTTTAAAGAAAATTTCGCAGGATACGCTTTGATTTGAGCTTTTGTTCATTGGATGCGAAACGGATGAAAATAATTGAATTTGCCCCTTCGAACGGAATGAATTGAATTTGGTTTTTCAATTAAATTATTTATTTTTTATAGAACGGAAAGAGTTTTTGTTTTTTCTTTTTTTTAGGTTCACAAATGCAACTGTTTTTTATTTTTTTTAATTTTATTTGGTACTATTATTTTTCGTCTACTGTGCTTTGACGAAAATTGAAAATTTTTTTCTTCTTTCTTTTGATTTCGAAACAGTTTTGACTACCCGAAAAGCACGACCAACTCGAAAAGACGCTAAAACGTTAATAAACTCAGTTAAAAATTAACTTCGCAAGTTTGCCTCCGATTGCAAGAGAAAACGAGCTCTCAAATGCGACTCGACTTCGGTTAAAGCGACGGCAGCGGCTGCGGACTGCGGCCGCGGAGCGGCTGCTGTCTGTTGCTGATCTTCGCTGCTTGCGTTGACGCGAGCGCAGAATGTGAGAGGGATAATTGTAATTTACAGTACTTTCGGCTGTAAGCTCTCCGTGCGTGAGTGTGTGTGCGTGTGTGTGTGGTGTGTCGGTGTGTGTATGCAGTGCGACGTCAGTGCTGGAAAGATCACAGCGCGCCTAATGCCTTATGATGCGATAAAAGCTGTAGAGCAGAGAAGTTCGAACAAGCGAAGCACGAGACTTTTTGCTTTTGCTTTTTTTTGGTTTTTTACATTAAACACTTTAAGACGAGAGTTCGTGCCTTTGCATGTTCGTTAGAGCTCGGCTTAGTCTTTGCCTTTGTTTAAGTTTTGTTTGTTTTTTTTTTTTATATAAGTAAGTATTTAAAATATTTACAATTTTCTTTTGTTTACTCCGTAAGTGCGGCACTGGAGTTAATTGTTTTTTTTTTTTTCGTTTATAAGTTTATGTTGTTAAACTTTCGGAACGTCTTATGCAACGGAGCCATTACTCAGCCGAATCGAAGAGAGCTTTAGATAACAAAAGAAGTTATTAAAGAATTGTTTGATTTATTCATTAAAATTGCCGAATTGTTTTCCATATTTTCGCACAATTTTCCCGGCTGTTCGCTGTCCTTTTTAGGTGCACTCAATAACCGGTATCCAATGATCCATGCTAATTGGCAAACTGTCAATTTTCTGTTTACTGCGTAAGCGTTGTAAGTGGGGCAAAAATAATTTTGCTACGCTCTTCGGCATACAGCCGACTAAGGGGTTTTCTCTTTTCGAGCTAGAAAGTGTTCGGGATGGCGATTTTGAATATTTTGGAAATAAATTAAATATTCAAATGTTCAAATTAACAATGACTGAATGTGAAGTGAGCGCTTTAAGCCGGACATACACGAGACTGAAATTATACAAAAAAAAAAAAATAATAGAAAAATCGATTACACTAGTGGCTAAAAAACGCAATATATTCAAGTCAAAATTGATAGATAGAATCGGGATATGGTGAGGGTAATTTAACGGGCTTGAGGTTTTGGGCGTCTTTTTGTTGTTTCTTCTGAACGATTTTTCAAAGATTATTTTGCTGTTTGGAAAAATCTAATTAAGAGCAGTTCATCCTATTGTTACGATTTTTTTTTTTTTTTACTAACGTCAATTATTATTGGTTTTTTTTGTGCCTTTTTCTCTAATCTTAACGATAATTTCAAAATAAACTGTTTTTGTCAAAAGCTATGAAGTCTCAATTAGTTATTCAAGTCCATTTAATATATGTTTTCAGAAAATTATTGCTCAGAGAATGCATTCAAAACGTTCTAGTTCCTATGTATGTATGTATGTACAACGTAAAGCCGATCGGGAACTTTCAATGCGTGCTTCTTTTTCCATAGAACTCTTAATAGGCGGGATTTCCTTTGAATGTCGAAGAATTTTCTTCAAACCAATTATAGCAGAAAAATTAAATGTTTAATTTTAAATTGACTGCGCTCTTTAGGGCAACCTTAAAAGTTTTTCTACGTGATTCGAAATTGAAATGAAAAATGAAAATTTTTCGAACTTAGAATTTTTTATTGGAAAAACTGAAATCGCTTCAGATTTCCCCATTTTCGAAGGGAAGTTGCATGAGACACACTTATGAGCAAGGAATATACATGAAACCTACTATTGGTGAAAATGCATCTCTCTGATTTCAAGCAGCTAGCTCAAAATTAGCCACGTCGGAGACTTTTTGGGATTAATCTTTCACATTGTGAGGGCAATGCGGCGGGCGAGCAGCAAAAAAGTGATTATTTCAAATAGAATAATTTTTGTTTGATGTACGAGTACCTTTTTTTTTTAGATAAGTGACCATAAGGAAAGTTCTTAGTTCGACCATGAGCCAGAGGATTATTAATTCCCCTAAAGCACATGTTCATGCCTTCAGGAAATACCTTAAAATCTCTTGTCCATAATGGGTTATATATGCTCTTGTTTGAACAGAAAATTAAAGGGCTTTTCTAACTATGAATATGGAATATAAGATGATTTCTCTATCAAATACGATTGAAAAAATAAAATCATAAATAAAACATGAAAGGGTGTTATAGTTAGGCGCACCTGGCAATACAAAACCCGGCACAGAAACACATGTTAAAATGATTTTTAAAACGCGCCCAAAGAACCGGACCATTAAGAAAGAATATTCAAGAGATTTTTAAGGCCATAAGGGGCCCCATATACCGAATCTTGTTCAATTTCTTTATGAAAACCGCCCCTTCGCTACGCCCACTTTTCAAAAAAAAATTTCTGGATGTGATGTTTATGGCTAAAAACGAAGCATACGTGCCAACTTTGGTTCAAGTCCCATTTGAATTTCGGGTGTAGTTGACAATTTTCGAAAAACGATTATATGCCACGCCCAGTCTTACAATTTTTTGATATCACATTATGTATTTGACTTCGAATAAGTTGAAATATGAAATTTCATCAAAGTTTGTTGATAAATTTAGATTTTAGAGCAGTTTTGTGATTCTCATAACAGACCCTAGTACAGGAGGTACCCCTAAAAATGGTCCGATCCCGACAGATAGACAGACAGACGGATGCGGCGAATCTACTGGTGACACTGATCATTTCTATATAAGTACAATTGGTATGATCTATCTCGACTGACTCTGGGTATTGAACACGTACGCACAAACGCAATATACCCTCGACACAGAAAGTGTCGGATGTAAAAAGCACTCAAAATGAAGAAGAAAAATCTTTTATTATTTTAATAACGGCGCCACCGAATGAAGAATATAAAACTTTGCTCTTCCTCTTTGATAAAGGTGCCGAGACAACAATAACTGGCAGGTTTATTTTTTATATTTTTTATCAAACTTAAACCTGAAGATGTCATTATTATAAGCAAAAAAAAAAAAATGTGTTAATCTCAATGGGCGTGAAGCATTTTCATAATGTTCAAATTTGCAAATTTGAGTAAAAAATTTTAATATTTTGTGATCTCCTCTAAAATGAAAAACCGTCTCTATGTTCCTAATCGCAGCGGAGAGAGAGAGAGAGAGAGAGAGAGTAAATATCATTGAGTCTGCTATGCACGTTGGAAGAAGAACAGCACAAGACGCTTTAGATATACAACTAAATATTTAAATAAAGTTATCAGCTGTTGACTGGGAACTCGATTTATGTCTTTTCGCCTGGCTCAGAGCAGGCACTTTTAATTGCAAATGATTCCTGGCATCATCTGATTCCACACAAAAATTTGGCGTACGTGATATTCTGATATAACCAAGACGATTTGTGCACGGTCAATGTGTTCCACTTGCTCTGAGATTGTATGAAGTTTTTCTTTTCCTTTTTCTCTTTTCGTTAAATAACGAAAAGTAGAAATCTTGTTTGCTTGGGCCAAATATTTATTTTATAATAAAACAATAAGTTTTAAGAATCCTCAACATTTGGGAGCATGAGCAGAGGTAGTGATCGAGCTGATATATGCAAAAATTGGTTTAAAAAAAAAAAGAAAGGAGGAACTGTTTTGTAATCCCACACTTTACTGCTGTCTACTTCCTATCCTCAATTCATCGATTTTTCAAAATTTCTTCAGAAGGCTGAGGTAACTAAAAAGAAATATATTTATGGTGTTCATTTGAGAAGCATCTACAATATTCCTGGTTTGAACGTGAGTTCAACCTGCACGCTGCCCGCTGGCACTTCCATATTATTCTCATTAATTGCATTTATAAAGATCTTAAATAAAATTTATAGAGAAAATCGAATAATTTAATATAAAATGGCTATTAAAGAAGATAGCATGAAATGTAATCTCTCCGTTATACGTATGTATATCATTAATCGCCATACGGCGGCTGAGTCATATCGGCGAATAATTAACTAATCGGAAATAAATCTTCTTCCCTATTAATTCAAACACGATTTATTGAATTAAAATTCAAATTTTCAATACTCAAGAAAATTAATTTCAATTTAATTACCCGCCTTCTTCGAATAAACGATCGGAAAGTTCTCTTCTCACTTACTTAAAACGTAGAAGCGTCATAAGAAGGCATTCAACAGTTTAATAGCGCCACCTTTAAATAAATTCTGACCTCTTGCAGAACGACATGGAAACGGATGGGGTCATTGACAGCTGTAAAAGCGTTGGTATTTTGAACTGAAATTATTTAATACGCTTATAATATAATAATGTCATAGAATTGCTCTAAGCCACAGTCTTGTGATGTAAAGAAGACGTTTAAGAACACCTTGACTTGCTGCGGCTCAAAGCAGAGGTTTTTTCGACCAATTCAAAAAGACTACAGAAAATAAATAGGCACACTATCAAGGACCTTCCATCTGAATGCATTTTCATCATTGAAAAAATATATATTTATGTAAATATAAAAAAAAAAAAATTTGTTTTGGGTCGAAATGAATTGTTTGAAGCACGCTCCTTACAATTCCCGATAAACGATTTCAGAAATCTAGCGCAAAAAGCGTTAAGTTGGCATCACTGCTTAAATCTATGTCTCGTAAAGTCCGAGGGCTGATTTGAAACAAGCCATGATGGGGTTCGTGGGACATGGAAGATACAGAAGAAGACTTCAGGGCAATGACAATATCACATCTTATGTGATATTCATCATATATCATCATCTCTTTGTTCGTCTTCGACTTAACTGTACTGTTGTCCTACTCGACTGACCTTATAGCAAAAACAAGCTGAGCCTTGCACACTCAAGCACACACACACAAATTTTTCACAGCAGGCACGAATTTTTTACGATGATGTATATAAATATATACATTTAAAAAAAAATCTTGAGGGAGATATTTCCAAAGCCGACGGAATGAAAGTCATTCAAATGAATTCTACCCTGGCCCACTTAAACTCCTCGATGCCTTGATGCAGCCAGCTGGAAAAATTGTATATTCGTATACCCTTCTTATATGGGACCCAAAATGGTAAGGAGATACAAGCTATCATGAGTTTTTAGTTGCCTTCCGACACACACCGACGCAGAAAATTATTTCGGAAGAGGTTTAAGGCATAAAAAACTATCCACCGAGATCATTTGCTCAATCCCCTTTGTAATTCCCCACATTTCTAGGGGGGCTTGAACCCCCAAAAGCACCCTCCGAATACGCTCATAGTTCCCTTTGATGGTATTCGTCCTGAAAACAAATATCCAATCATTATTTCCCTCCAAATGCAAAACTACCCCGAGAAATGGTACTTTTTTTCAAAAAATTCCTAAAATTCTCACTGAATTCATGATTTCGGAAACGTCATCTCACTAGAGCTAGAGAACTGTCGGAAGGTATATTTTCAAATTTGAACACCATCATCATCACCATCAACGCCATCATCATCAACATCAACACCATAATCTCCATCATCATCACCATCATCATCACCATCGTCTCCATCATCATCACCATTATCATCATCACCATTACCATCATCATCACCATCATCATCACTATCATCACCACCATTATCATCATCATCGTCACCAACATCACCATGATCATCACCAACCTCACCATCACCATGATTATCATCATCACCAACATCATCGTCACCAACATCATCACCATCATCAACAACATCATCACCATCAACAACATCACCATCAACATCATCATCACCATCATCTTCGCTTACTTCATCATCACCAACCTCACCATCATCATCACCAACCTCACCATCTTCATCATCATCACCATCTTCATCACCATCACCATCATCAACGTCATCATCATCAACATCAACACCATAATCTCCATCATCATCACCATCATCATCACCATCGTCTCCATCATCATCACCATTATCATCATCACCATTACCATCATCATCACCATCATCATCACTATCATCACCACCATTATCATCATCATCGTCACCAACATCACCATGATCATCACCAACCTCACCATCACCATGATTATCATCATCACCAACATCATCGTCACCAACATCATCACCATCATCAACAACATCATCACCATCAACAACATCACCATCAACATCATCATCACCATCATCTTCGCTTACTTCATCATCACCATCATCACCAACCTCACCATCATCATCACCAACCTCACCATCTTCATCATCATCACCATCTTCATCACCATCATCATCACCATCATCAACGTCATCATCACCATAACCATCATAACCATCAACACCATCATCACCATCAACACCATCACCATAATCACCATCATCATCACCATGATCGTCATCATCACCATCACCATCAACAACATCACCATCATCATCACCATCATTCACTATCATCATCATCACCATCATCATCATCATCACCAACATCATCATCACCAACATAATCATCACCAACATCATCATCACCAACATCATAACCATCATCATCACCATCTTCACTAACCTCACCATTATCATCACCAACCTCACCATCATCATCGGTAGTTTCTATTATCGATAATACAATCGATAATTTTGATAATCTAAGATGAATTTTCGAGCGGCTCGCCCTAATCTAAACTAAGGAATTTTTAGGAGTCTTTCCATTTCAAAAAGTAGACAGCCCTCTGTCACCGCCAGCATCTCCTTTCTAATACTAAGGTAAATGTCCATGAATCAAAACCATCGATAGTCTTCAAAAACCATCGATGTTTTCGATAGTTTTAAACCATCGATAGAATCGATAGTGCTATCGATTGTTTCTCCAGCTCTACAACCTAAGTATGAATAAAAAATATTTTATTTTTAAAGATAGAACAATCTTCATGGGATCAGTTTTGGGTTCGTTGAATTTTAACTGTCGAAGAGTCATCAATGACTTCCGTTGTTTTGATGGAAAAGCCTCATCGTTTTCTTTCACTTATTCATCAACTCCGTCAATCAATCATCATTGAGGTTATCTCTTGTGAATCAATCAATCAATCAGTCAATCCATAATTTCACGCAATCAATCATTGAACTTAAAATTTTTCCAACCATTCAATGGTTTAATCATTTTTTCAGTCAATCATCGATCCATCGATTAAATGGTCAATCGATAATTTCATTTTGCAGTCAGTCAAACGGTCAATCAATTAATTGATCACTCATTAAATCAATGATCAGTAAGTCAAACAAATCAGCTAAATTAAATTTTTTTTTTTTCGGAATAAATTGCAATTGCTCCAAATAAGGCTGGAGTCTCCCTGTTACATTTGCTTACTCCCAGTGGGAATTAGCTATTGTTCTATGTGATATTCGATAAATCGAGAATACAAAATCAAAGTCAGGTATTTGTAGCAACGAAAAGAAAAAAGAAAAAACATTCCTCAACTCAATCGTCGACGATGCTTGAATTTAAATTTCGACTTCAAGTTCACTGTCAGCGCGCAAAAGACAAGCGCCGCGGCGACTGGACGCTTGGGTTCTGTCTTGCGACAAGTGCAGGCATAATGGGGGTTAAGTCTAACAGAATTTCGTCAACTAAGACAACACACTTCAAAGATATAGCCTTAGAGGAGAGCATAATCAAGTCGGCATATACAAACAGAAATTCATAACAAACAAACATACATCCGTGCATACATGTGTGTACATGTTGTCTTTTCTGAGCTTGCAGCTTGGAACTCGGGTCTTTCGATTCGATTCGATTTAAAAAAAAATTAAATAAAAATAAAAAAAAATTTTTTTCGAATTTGTTTTTAACGCATTTATCAAGAGTTGTATTGTTTTTGTTTTTACTGTTTTGAGTAAGCTAGAAAACTACAAACAGCTGCGACAGACGACAGTGGAAAATTTCTATGCGCATATTTTATAAAAAAAAAAAAAAAAGGTTGCATTGGGTCGTTTCATTTGTTGTGAATTGGTTAAACAGTTCCTCATAACCATGTTTTTTTTCATTTTTATTTTATTTATTTATTACGTTTTATTTTTTATTTTTTGAAATAACATATTAGAGACGTCTTGGTCCAACCATGAGTAATTCAGAACCACTTAATTCCGGTAATTTTCGGCTTGAGCCGGCGGCCAGCAATCGCTTCTCTCCGATTGATCGAGTTGATCAGCGAATGCACGATGCAATCGTAATGAAAACAAAAACAAAAACAAACGCAAATGCTCCATCGATTGTTCGATGCCGCATGGAACTGCTTGCAGTGTAAGTTTGGTAGATCAGTTGTTCGAAATCTGCTGCAGCGAAGTGTGAAGCTAGAGTCACCTCAGGAATTATGCTTTAAAAAGTTCAGCCAGTTTAAATCGATTTTCATCGAAACAGGTTTTCGAAATCATTGTTCATTCGAAAGGCACTCTCCGTCGCGCTGTAAACTCTATTTTCCTCCGTCTATCGGTCATCGGTTCTTCTATCCGTCCGTTTGTCTGTCGCTCCGTTTGTCTGACTATCCGTTGGCCTGTCTCTCTGTTTGTTTGTCTGTCTGCCCGTTTGTCTGTCGGTGTATCGGTCTATTCACTTGGTTGTTTTGTCTGCTGCTTAATGCCCTTCACATATTTCTGCAAATTGTGGATTAGAAGGTGTATAAATTAAAAATTATTGCTGGCGGTTTGTGTTTTTTTTTTTTTTTCTTACCTTCGTATAAGTATTTCTCATGGAGCAATTCAAGTGAAGCGTTTGCCTTTGTTCGCAGAGAAGGTAAAAAAAACAAAAACAGAGTTGGACTCGATACGAGTATATAACGGGTACAGCTATAAGTTAGACAAACGAGTAAAGACACTTGGCTTGGATCATTCATTAGTCCGCCATGGACAGGTTGTTCTGCCACGTTTGACACCAAAAAAAAAACAAAAAATATTTTGGAAATTCCCCTCTCAGTTTCTCTTAATTAAAAATTATAGGAAATAAAAAATCGTATATCAATATACATAATTAATTTCGAGTTAATCTAGAAGTTCGGGAAGCTCAAAAAAAAAACTTTTAAATCCTAAGAAACCGCTCTCTGAAGAATCGCTTTGAACGGGAGATATTTTCACGAAACTCCAAATGATGATCGACGTATTAAAGTCCCGATTGAACACTTTCGGCATGGTATTGAAAGTATTATCTATAGTTTCTTTCAATCAAAAGGCCGGGGGTTCCTCTATAGTCCTCTGCCTCAGGATAAATTGCTTCAACTTTGGCCTGTTCATACCATACCTCGAAGCTATGCCTATAAATAAACTCTGCAGCTTTAGACAAATATAGACATGTACAGTGCACTCTCTCTTAAGCAGACACCTACGGGACCGGAAGACACTATTTAAGAAGCCGAAATAGTAGAGCTTAAGAGAAGTGTGCGCCATTAGAGAGAATACTGTATTCTTGATCAGAATCGAAATCTAAATCGATCAAGACCTTTCCGTCTGTCCGTCCGTCTGTGGTGGGATCTCCTTTCAAACGGCTGGAACACAGGTATATCGGAACGAAGCTAATTTAAAATCTGTCTACTGCCACGCCCACAAATAGAGATTTTGTCTAACTTTCGAAGTAAAAAACGTAGAACCTTTTCAAATTCGAAATATTGGTCGGCCAAGAAGATCAAAAGGTGTACGGGAAAAATGGGTGTGTTTCGCCTACTTTCAAGCCTACAAAAATTTTTGTCCACTTTTCGTATATAAAGGCAAAACATAGTGGGCCAATACTATCGGATATATCAAAGTCCGACTTTAGCTTTCTTAATTTTCTTAAGCCTGCTCTAGCACTCTTTTGAGTCCGAATTTATTTGACGAAAATCCATAAATATCACCGATGCAAAAGCTTTTCCTTACTCACAAGATAAGTTTTCCATTCATCACCAGACTCTGTAGTTCGCGTCTTCGGAAATTCATAGTGTTCTATCGCATGCGATGCTCTCGTCATCAGCAGTGTCTATCTGACATTCAGAGTTAGTTTACGAGAGCGATTTCCTAGTCATTTGAATGATATCGTTATCCGAACAGACCCTTAATATTGCATATACAATATTATGTAGCTTTAAAGCAGTCCTTAGGGCTCAGTTTTCAATGTGTCCTTTCTCGAAAAAAATGATAACTTCGAGCAAATCGATTCGTTAAGTTCAGTTCGTTGTGTTAAGTCAGTCTCAATTGAACAAAGTCAGTCTCAATTAAACATAGCATGATATTTCTAAAGAATACACACATATGTTGTATTGATCGTTTCGACTGATTAACCTCATTTAAGTTAAGTTCAGTTACGTTGAACGAAGACTAAGTTACGAGACTTCTGCTAAGTCAATTGTTTCTAAATTTCTCTGAATTAATCTCCGCTGAATTGATTAAGGAAATATATGGGAGAAAGTGTCCTCCGAGTTGATTTCGTTTGTACTTTTCCATTCATTTGAAAGCGATGCCTCGCGTCTCTGTCAACTCGAATTATGTGAGTCGCATAGTCAAGCATTTTATGGTCTCCTCGCTCTGCGATGCTGTGCACTTAAAGCTGCGCTTGCAGTTCACCTTGAGTGCAGCGCTACAAGAAGAGCAGCTAAAATCGTAAATGAACTTTAGCACAGATTATATCACAGCGCGAAACCAGTTGCTCAGAACGCTATGATCCTGCCCGAGAGTGACAGAGAGAGAAAGAGAGATAGGCTGAATGTGCGAGAGAGAGAGAGAGAGGGAGTGAGAGAGAGTCAGAAAACCACTTGGTCGTGCAAATGTTAAGTAAGTATTCATGTTCTGAGGTCTTTGCACCCAGAAGTTTGGGATCGAACGATTGCTTCGGCATCTTTTGGGACTCGCTAAGAAATTGCCTTCAAAATGTAGGTTAAAAGGGAAACGTTCGCTTGCCTAAAATGTGATAAATTGTCGGAGGACTAAATTTCTCATAAGCAAATGCGAGGGCAAGCAAAAACATATACAGTCGACTCTGGTTAATTCGAAACTCGAGGGACTCTTAAGATATTACGAATTATCGAGTGTTTGAATTAACGAGAGTCGACTGTATAGAGAGAATTTGTAGGGAGCTCGTGATCACTTTGAATTAAAGAGAGTATCGAATTATCGCAGGTTTCAATTAACGAGAGTCGACTGTACATGTAAGTACAAGTAAATATATCAACAAACGTATACGTGTATGAATATCCGTACAGAAAAACGTATTCGCAAGAAACTCAGAAAACAAAGTCAGCGACTATAACTTTCTCAAGAAAAGATGTTTACCACGAAAATTTTGTTAATTAAAAAATATGCAAATTGTTGCAGGATCGCGTCGCATTGAAATTTCGTGCGTCAAAGCGAAATTTTTTTTTTTTTTTTTTGAGATCCGCATGAAGAGGAAGAAATTTTAAAAGCATTGAGTTTACCTCTTAATGGAATATTCGGCATAATATTTGACAATCTCATTATACTCGTTTAAATAAATCTGTCTGCGGAATGAGCGTCTTTAAAAACCATTAAAAGATTTCCAAAAATATACAAACCTCTTATTTTTAAATCAATTAACATAGCAATTAAATAAGAGTCCCACTTTTGATGCAAGTAAAAGAAAAAAGCCACCAAAAAAAACGAAACAGTTTTTTATGTATTCGATTTTTTCTTTCTTTGTACAGCCATTAAAAAGCACTTCAAACATTCGGGGATTCACTGTTATTTTAAGCTTCGTTGACCTATTTTTTTTTTTTTTATAAATGTTTTCCAAAATAATTAAAGAGACAATTTTTTTATTTTTTATAAACAATTTTAATACCGACGAGATTGCTCTTTTCGGTCAAGGCCGACTGTTGTGCTCTCACATCCTTTCAGAGATTGACTTGAGTAAAATAAGGATTGAACTAAGATACGATCATGCGCTGAAAATATGAAATACATAGTAGGAGTGGCAGAGTCTTAACCACGCCCAGTTTTAAGGAGGAAATTCTCATATGCAAAAAATGTGAAGCGCATTCCAGAGTATAGAAGGCTTAAGCCGAGATCGCAGTTTCCCCAATCAATGCGGCGATAGTGTGAACTAGAGTTGCAACGAATATCCGGCCACTATCCGGCCTATCCGCCCTTAAATTTAGTATCCGGCCGGATATCAGATACCATACTTCGATACTTCGAATGCAGATTTGAAAATGGAGCGATTGGAGGAAACCGGATGCAGTTCCGCTAACATTTTCACAAAAAATTTCCATTTATAGAGATTTTTTTATTGCAGTTCGGTGCAACCGCTTGAAAAAATCATTACTAAAAAGTGTTCTGTGTCAAAAAAATACCGTTCGAAATTTTTGCTACCAAACGGCAACGCTCAGGATCATTGCTACGCCATTAAATATGACTTTAAAAACGAAAAATATATAAAAAAAATATTACATATCCGGCTATCCGGCCTAGCAGGCAGCCGGATACACTATCCACTGCAACACTAGTGTGAACGCAATTGTTGGTCTCCGATGCTGACAAGTGTGATCGTGTTGAACAAGTTTTGTCCCAATTTTATTGCTCCCTTTCTCTTTTCTTTTTGCCAATATATGCGATGATAATATGAGCCTCAACAGTGATGGTTGGAAATACTTATTTACAAATTTCCTCCTCATGGTTTCTGCA
Organism: Chlorops oryzae; assembly: GCA_020466095.1. Classification (NCBI taxonomy): domain Eukaryota; kingdom Metazoa; phylum Arthropoda; class Insecta; order Diptera; family Chloropidae; genus Chlorops; species Chlorops oryzae. The sequence goes on along the minus strand of CM035808.1, from coordinate 26,352,972 downwards.
TCAATGCATCCTCAAAAAGAAAATTTTCTCTTAATGATAGGAAAACGCCGGGAATGGTGCGAAAGAAAAAATATTTCATAAAAAACTGGAAATATACAAAAAGAACCAAGGGATGAGAGTCATGACGCAGCATGATTATCGTGTAAATAAAAGAGAATTTCATTGTCATCAAGTAAACAATGGAATGATGAGCTCTGTCGTTTTATTTATTAAGTGAGCCCTTTTGTTATATGCACGCGTCTCACCTATTCATTGGAACAAGGCTAATTATGGGGTAATAATATTATATTATTCTGTGATATCAATGTCACTGGCGAAAAAAAAAGAGAGAACAGAAGAGAAATATCTCAACGCGAAATCGTGTAAAAATTTAAATAGCCACTTTAAAACATGAGAGATGAACGTACTTTTTGAAAAGCCCGGGCTATTTTTATTTTTATCGATTTAAAGTGAAAAACTCTTTTATTTTTTTTCTTCTTTTTTTAAAGAAAGGATTATTTTTAACCATAAATTGAAGGTCATCGAAGTTGGATCGGTCGTGTGAGTGGTTCTTCTTTATTTATAAATAGTGAATGTGAAATAGTGGGGTAGCTTTCATAACGTTCGGAATTCGATTCGAGAAGAGAAGATAACACGATTCAATATTCCGCATATTCCAGCTTAGAGAGCTTCACAGTAATGCAAGAACATTCCAAAAGTTATGATTCGTAATGTAAAGATGGATTCTAGAAAAGAGATTTAATGGCTTATATGGAGATTTTTATGGACTGAAATGGCTGGATATTGAAAAAGTAAGGATTTTATAGTCCAGGCGAGCCTCACAATACAATGTCCGACACAGATAAAGGGTTAGCTATATAGGTTCGAATAATTTTTACAAAAGAACCCACGACCATTCAGGCAAGGTATTCTGAAGACTTTCAAGACAATAAGGGCCTCATATGACAAATTTTGTTCAATTTCTTTATGAAAACCACCTCAAATTTCAGCTCAAATTCCAATTTACATTGAATCATCTCGAAAAACTCTGATTTTTGGGCAATTTTGGGATTTTTGTGACAGATCCTAGTACTGGAGTTACCCTAAATAATGGACCGATCAAGAAAAGGACGCATTTATGCCAACTTTCGTTCAAGTCCCATTTGAGTTTTATGTGTGGGAGACAATTCTCAAAAAACGTCCTTCTATCCCGCCTACATTTTCAAAATGCCTTATTGTATGTTCAAATATCAAATTATAATATAAATTACAAATCGTCCGATCTGGTCCATTCTTGTTCTTGCTCGCAAACACGCATACCAAATTTCGTCTAGATAGGTCAACTTCTTCTTCTAAGAAAACTGTATGCGGGCAGGCAGGCGGAAAGACAAGACGGCGAAATGGAATCTCGCTGGTGACGCTGTCTCGACTGGTTCTGGGTGTTACACATAGCACATGGCTGGTCTATTTCATTGCATATAAAAATCTGTAATATGAGCCTCATTTTGTACCGATTTAGCTCAACGTACATCGCTTTTCGTTGCTCTTAAAAATCTCTTTAGATGGAAAAGGTCTTAGCTCATTTGGTGTCGAAAAATTTAGGTACATCGTAGCTTTTGGAAGCTCATTTATCCCTTGAGAGTATTTATTAGAAAATGATTAAAATTGTTTTAGTGCCCATTTTGAATGGCAGGACGACAGTAACGTTATGTGGACTTAGTTTCAAGATGTATACAGATTTTTGGTGAAAAATAAAGTCGGACTTAAGTCATTTTCGGAAATCTCCAAGTTGGTTATTTCGAGAGAAAATATTTGAAAATGTCATACGTTGACGTGTCATGTCCATCCGACTTACGTAAGTGGGCTGGAGTAGGTAATTTTTTTATTTTTATTTTTATTTCAGGTGATAAGTGAAAAATCTAATTCAATAGAATCGCATGTCATGAAAGTTATCCGAAAGAAAATCACTGATCGCGTGTAACTATGTATCTCTAGCGGTAGGTTCAGATAGATCTGCTGACATGTTACTTCTCCTATTGTTGGAATAATTAACGGATTTCGTTATCATACCTCATTACAGTGGAACCCACTGTACTAAAAATTGGAAAGGATTTTTCGTTACGACAAGAAGCAGATTTAAATATCACTGATGGCCCCTCGATGACTAAGAAGTGACGTTATATCCTATAGGGCCTTGTCTTTTATTAATCTCTTTCTTTTGACATACCCGAAGGACAAAGTATTCATTCTGATGGCATTTTTCACCAACATGGTTGGAGAGATTTCCGATTGCTTCTTTTAAAAATAAAACTTTTCACTAATGACTCACTGATGACATTTTCATGCATGAAGCTAAGTTGTGCATGAATTTATTTGGCTTTGCTGATGAATTTTAGTATTTTTCATAAACAAAATTGCCCTCGATGACTGAATATCGTTGCGATATCTTAAAGCTCGCTGCGACATAAAAGTGTCAAAAAATGTGATAATTGAGAAAAATATTTGAAAAAAACAAAAATGATGATAATAATAATAAGAGCATTCAAAAACATGTATTGTCAAATTGGAGCAGGCCTTCTTTGCTCGATGAATTTCGTTCGAAGCTCAGTAAAGCTTAAAGTCAGTTGGGCGGGCGCATGCGCAAACACGACCGAGGACTGCTAAAGTTTTGTGCATACAGTTTTCGAGTATTTTTGGCAATTCAGACGATCACGTGAGTTTTTTATTTATTTTTTTTTTTAATTAGATTCACACTCAATTAAAATTTCTTTGAAGTTTTAAAAAATTTTTCTTCATCGTTTTTATAGAAATTGTGCCGGAACACAAAATCGATTCGCTGTGGGCTTCAACTCCATCGACCATTCATCGCGCTCATCGTGCGATTTTTTTTTTTTTTTTTTTCAAAAAACATTTTTTATCGATTGACTGTTTTTCCATTAATTTTGATTTAATTGAAAAACAAAACTTCAATTTTGTTGTTAACAGCAAAATAATACACACTTTTTACCTACTGGCTTCTAGAAGAAAAAATAAAAAACACATGTAATTGCTTTTTGTTTGGCAAGACAAAAGCCATTGTTATCGGCCATTTGTATCGGCCCAACGAAGCTTACAACTTGTCTTTTTTATTTATTTTATTTTTAATTTTCAGTTTTCGCTTTTATTTTTGTTTTCAATGCGGTCTTCTGTCTTTATTTTGTTTACTAATTGTCAAAACGATGGCCAAGGCCGTTCAATAACTTTAGTTTTCGTATTTTAAATCACCGAATAAGTTATAAGCAGGCGTCTGCATTTGGACGAAGCTTCACCCGATCGTATTAAATGGGAGAAAATTATGGGTTAAATCGTGTCGTTGTGTGTATGTGTGTACGTTGATAAAATTATCGTTTAGGTTCCTGGGACTCGGATTGTTTGATTTGTGGAGCTAAGAGCTTATGGAAGTCATGTTAAGTAAAGATTTTCAGTCTCATATCGTGGAAAATTTTTTCTGTTTTCGAACTTTTGAAGTCATTTTCGAAAACAAGAGCCACGCGTGAGCAATTTTATCCACTGTGAAATAAAATAATTGGTTCATTTTCGCTTCTTCGTAGAGTACATTAAGTGTTCTTTTGAAGCATATTTTCCTACGCTTGAGGCAGGTAAATCTCCCTATCGTGATCCCAAATTTTGCTGCTGGCCTAGAAGTCTTGATGCAAGTCACAGAAGTTGAAAAGCCAACAACGAACTGATTATTTAAAACTTCACCTGAAAATGATGCGAGTTGTATATTAAAATCGCTGCAGGCATGCATGTTCTGTGCACATTACTTAGGGTATTCCAAAAGGATTTTGTTTTTTGCGCTTGATTTTTCCGAAAGCTTATGGGCCACAGTATTTTTGGGAATTTTTTCAGATTTTTTGTAAAAGGTTCAGAGGCTAAGGCACATGTCCTTCTGCGGATAGGCGAAGACTTACGTATCTGGGGGTAAGAAAAATGGGTCCTCCAACATGCAGTTGTTTTAATCCTTTGGAGATTCCAAAGTTCGTAAAAAGTCTCAACAAACTCTAAGGGAATATACGCAAAAGTGTTACCACACATATATGTAGAAAAAACTATTTGTATGTTGCCAGTCCCTAACGAAACTCTAGATACGCCAATGCATTGGCTGCACAAAAGATCTCTTACATCATTGTACTCTTACAGCTCAAATTAATAGCAATAAAACCTCGCAAAGAGAGGGTCTATTGGATATTTACTCCGGATAATAAACTCGCACAAAAATGAAAGCTGAAAAAATCCCTCTCCTTTTCATTTAAAGCGAATACTTCATCAAGCCCCTATAAAGCACAAAAGTCTTAAAGATGCTCAACTTGTCAACGAAGCGAACATCTCGAATAAAAAAAACCATAAATTGATAAACAAATATGTTGATGTTTTTTTTGGCTGCACTCCAAAGAGAATGCTTGAAAAATTAAAATTTAAAGCGCGTTTGAATATAAAAAGGCGAAAACAATCAAAAAAATTGGCACTGGTTTTTTTTTGTTATTCATGCGCGAACATTTCTGATGCGCATGCGCAGACCAATCGATTAAAGAGCAAACTATAAAATAAAATAAACAAAAACTTTTCGTATAAAGTTGAGTGCAAAGGTCCGAAAATTTTGCGAATTTTGTTCCTACAAACTGCATTGATAGTCATTTCAAAAATCACCCATTTACGCGCTAATGACATGTCCGAAGGTTTATTGAATCAAAGGAATCGATAAAAACAAAAACAAAAAGAAAAACAATCGATTCGTGTAGTTTAAAAAACGAAAATGAATTTTTGAATAAAAAATTCAAGCACGTCAGCAACATCAAAAGCTCATGATACCAATATACAAACTGTGTGAAGGACGAATTTCTGATGGACTGAGAGGGTAGGGCAAACAACCTTAGGCGGCGAGAATTTCCTAAGAAAATTTTAGTTCGATTTGGAAGACAATATGGAGGTGCAGCTGAAATGCTGATATTGCGAAAAAATCACCTCCGAAGTTCAGCTGTTATCGTTATTTTTGCCGCAGATATTTACCAGTGCTCGGACCGATATGTAACCAGTACGTTTGTATGTAGTAAGAAACTACACGAAATTACTCCTTTAGTAGCTGGTTCAAAGGGGAATTGATATGCTGTCTGATGGACGATGACGATTGAAGATAACGGGGAGGGAGATGGTCAAAAATTGTGAAAAACCTGCTGACGTATTATATGGAAGGGTCCTAATACACAAGGAGCCGAATTTTAAAGCCTTTCTTACTCAATTCTCCATACATTGTAACCAGCACTGATGCTAGGCAGTATTTTGGTGACTCTTTTCCCTTGGATATTGAAAAAATCTCTTTATTTCTCTCTTTCTTTAGGAAAGCGATCAGTAAAAATCCCTTGTAAACATTTGAAATGATTTTTTTTTAAAGGTTAAATCGAAAAAATTCCTCAAAACAGAAAAAATCCCTCACTCTGGCGTCAGCGAATAGAATAAAATGTTGGCATAACGCCTAAAATTCTTATTTGGTTTGTAAAATGGGAGCATCCTTTTGAGATCTGAGAACAAGAAAAAGTCGCTGGGGGCCAGATCTGGAGAATACGGTGGGTGGGAAAGCAATTCGAAGCCTAATTCATGAATTTTTGCCATCGTTCTCAATGACTTGTGGCACGGTGCGTTGTCTTGGTGGAACAACACTTTTTTCTTCTTCATATGGGGCCGTTTTGCCGCGATTTCGACCTTCAAACGCTCCAATAACGACATATAATAGTCACTGTTGATGGTTTTTCCCTTCTCAAGATAATCGATAAAAATTATTCCATGCCCATCTCAAAAAACAGAGGCCATTACTTTGCCAGCGGACTTTTGAGTCTTTCCACGCTTCGGAGACGGTTCACCGATCGCTGTCCACTCAGCCGACTGTCGATTGGACTCAGGAGTGTAGTGATAGAGCCATGTTTCATCCATTGTCACATATCGACGCAAAAACTCGGGTGTATTGCGAGTTAACAGCTGCAAACACCGCTCAGAATCATCAACACGTTGTTGTTTTTGGTCAAATGTGAGCTCGCGCGGCACCCATTTTGCACAGAGCTTTTTCATATCCAAATATTGATGAATGATATGACCAACACGTTCCTTTGATATCTTTAAGGCCTCTGCTATCTCGATCAACTTCATTTTACGGTCATTCAAAATCATTTTGTGAATTTTTTTGATGTTTTCGTCGGTAACCACCTCTTTCGGGCGTCCACTGCGTTCACCGTCCTCCGTGCTTCCTCCACCGTCACCACGCTTGAATTTTGCATACCAATCAATTATTGTTGATTTTCCTGGGGCAGAGTCCGGAAACTCATTATCAAGCCAAGTTTTTGCTTCCACTGTATTTTTTCCCTTCAGAAAACAGTATTTTATCAAAACACGAAATTCCTTTTTTTCCATTTTTTTCACAATAACAAAAGTTGCTTCACAAAAGACGCTCTATCATCATCATCACCATCATCAGCATCAACACCATCATCATCGCCAACCTCACCATCATCAACATCATCACCAACCTCACCATCATCATCACCAACCTCACCATCATCATCACCAACCCCATCATCATCATCACCAACCCCACCATCATCATCACCAACCTCACCATCATCAACATCATCAACATCATCAACATCATCACCAGAGTGAATAAATGCTTGTTTTTGCATACGTCATACTATTTTTGCATATTTTAGTAGTGCGAGCTACTTTTTACTATTTTTGCATATTTTAGTAGTACGAGCTATTTTCTTGCCAAAAACTATTTTTTGTGCATATTTCCCATAATTTGGGTTAATTGTATTTTAAATGCCTTTTCCTACCTAATTTCCGAAAAAATCAACAATGTTGCGTTTTTTTAGCTGATTTTATTTCTGCTTTATTGCTTTCCTTTTTCAATGACTCTTTTAAGGGCTGTGTCTAATGCTGGCGTATACGTTCGATCCCGTATTTACGCTTGAGTGTGCTTTAAAATTTTGCCCCCTTACCTCTTCAGACGTTGAACGATCTTTTTCATTGTATAAAAACCTTTTTAGCAAGAAGCGCCAACATTTTTTGTTTGAAAATGTAAAAGTCATATATCGTCGGCTTAAAGTGTAAACCTGCTAAGTCCGCTTTTAATCGATTCCGACTTTTCGATGTCATTCGAAAGAAAAAAGGACACTGCATCGTCAGGCAAAAAAATCTTTTTTAATGTCAAATTTTAAATACGGAGAAATTGGTGATGAGTAAAACTGCTAAGTCCAACTGTGGTCAAAGTTCACAGCTAGCACAAACAAGTGACTCCAAGTAGACTTTTTATGGTCCACAGAATCGAATTTAGAAGAGACTTCATATAGGAACAAAATAAACCATCCATATTTTGGCTCTCCTTCCCTACTTTGAAGTCTTGAAAAAAAAGTGTTTTTTGTTTACCCTGTAAAGTTTTGAAATTGTAAGTTAGCAGGTTTACACTTTATGCCGACGATATTTTAATAAGTCCACTGAATAAAAAATAATTTTTAACTACATATTTTTTGGACTATTTTCGTCGTTTTTTCGAGCTTATTATAGCGCTTATTTTTGGGTTTTTTCGGGCTTTTTTTTACTCACTCTGATCATCACCATCATCATCGCCATCATCACCACCTCACCATCATCATCACCATCATCACCATCATCGATAGTTTCGATTATCGATAATTTTGAAATCGTAAATTTTGATAATCGAAAGATGAATTTTCGAGCGGCTCAATAAAGGCATTTTCAGGAATCTGTCAATTTCAAAAAGAAGAAAGCCCTCTGTCACCGCCAGCAATACATTTCCATGGCTAAAGTAAATGTCAATGAATCAAAACTGTCGATAGTCTTCAAAAAGCCTCGATGTTTTCGATTGTTTGAAACCATCAATAATATCGATAGTTCTATCGATTGTTTCTAAAACTCTAATGCTAGTGCCGTGCGGGCCACAAATAGACAAGTGTTTTTAATTTTTTTTTTTACTCTAAAAAACTTTCTTCCCGTAAGGGAACCAGTTCAGTGATTATGGCATTGGCGAACCGACGGACGATTCCTAACCATTCACCAATGAAAAACTGAGGTATTGGAAATAAACAGTAAGTGTTTATAGTCCTCACAGTGCTCAATATTTTAGGAGGAAAACTCTATCTGAGTTTTAGACTAAAGTTTTTAGTAAGGTACCATTGCGTGTGTGTCTCACTGGCTGGGAGTAACACAGAGAAGAATAGTTTCATCACTTGTTTTTATATTTTAGCTCATAACATTTAAATCAAACAGCATGTCATTGTCAAGGAATTATAATTATGGAAATTTTTAACAATTTAGCGATTTTGTAAGAATTCGAGCGCTGAAAGGGTAGTGTACCTCATTTACTGATCACTGCCTTCAGCATTTGAATAAAGGTCTTCTAATGTTAGGAGATTGATTTAAATGTATTCATGCGAACCAGTAACGGACTACCTTCTCTACTGTCGCCATTTACTCATGGGGCAAATTACACTAAGAGCTGCCAAAAGTTCTCAAAATTAACTTTTACAAAGACAGTTTGTTTATTTTTAATCAAATACGTTTTCTTTTTATTAATTTTTTTCTGCGGAAATGCGATTTCGAAATTATTTTTATTATTTTATTTGAATGGCTCAATGTACGGAATATTTTATCAGTCAGAGCCGTCTGATTGAAATGATTTTGCAATAAATAGTCGAAGTGAATAAAAATCGATTCACAAATCGGAAGGCGTAGATGTTTTCCAAGCTCTCCTTATCAAAGTCGAACAAAAAAACGGAAATAAGAATTTTATATCTCATATAAATAAATACATATATAGGCAAGGTATATAAAAATATTCTCATCGTTTTTGCAAAATAAATTTGTTTAAATTAATCGAAAGTTATTGACAAAATGCCATAATATCTCGACTGATTACGATTGATTTATACGTAGCACATGTATTTATAGAAATGAACTTCATTCGGATCGATATCGCTCTTTGTAATTATAGCAATTGACAGAAAATAACCGAAAACAACATGGGAGTTTCCCTATTATTAATTTTTTTGCAATCTGCCGCTGGTAGAAGTGAAACTTTTCGGTTCTCTGGATGTGTCATTTTCCTTTACAAAAAAAAAAAAAAATCCCCAAAAATTGTGCATGCTGACTTGGAGTTAAATTGTAGATAATCTAAAAAAAAATTTCCTCTAACACGTTCAACACAACGCAATAAAATGTTCTCGCAATTCTCACTTATCAAAGCCTCCATAAACTAGTTATTGGAAGTGCGAATTGAATATTCACAATTTTTCACCGAACAATTAACAATTTATTGAGCGAGATTAACGAAAGCAAAACCCGAAAGCATTTGTTTATTTGCTCAAATTCAGCTTCCATGTGTGAAGACACGCACAAAACCATAAAATAGTGATTATCGAGCGGAGCATGTTTCTCTAGTTTCACCTTAATTAACCATAAAAATCATTTAAATGAGATGAAATAAAACCAAATTAATGCTTTGTTATGGTCATTTAATGATTTGTGAATAAAAAAAATGTACTTGTTTCACGGTTCATAGTATAACGTACGATGTAGAACACATTTTTTCGGTACTCGAATCACTTCGTCTACAAATTTTTGTCAATATAACAGTTTAAAGGGCTCTGAGATAGCGTAGGGGATGCGTGCTATACTCCTGATCCGAGGGTCCGAGGTTCGATTCCCGGCACAGGCGAAATGGAGTGTAATGTTCCCAGCCTAGCACTGGTTTTTTAAAAAATCGCATGTTAGTCGTCGTTCATATTATGCGACAAGACAACCATCGTGTCGCTCGCTTGTCTTGTCGCATAATATGAACGACGACTTAGGGGCACACTACATACCCACCGGAAAATTATATCCTGCATGACAAAGTCACCAATGATGTCATCGATTTCATATAGGTGACATTGTCATGCATGACATCTTGGAGGACATGTCATCGTAAAGGGATGCTGTTCATGTGCTTGACTCTCATTGGCTACTGAAATTTAAATAAGGTTTTAGCGTCAGTTCAGCGTTATCATGAAATGGTGTAGATGATGAGTGCTCGACTCAGAATCCGAAGATCGCGGGTTCGATCCCTGGCAGAGGCGAACAAAAATTGTTAAAAATAGATTTTTTAAAATTTTCGAAACATTCAAAGAGAGGGCAAAGAAGAGAGTTATCAAACTGGTTTCTATAAATTGACATTTAGAGATCGCATCCCCTAGCATGACCAGTGACATTTTCTAGTCTTCCGGTGCTAATGTCATCGCTGAAGTCCCTGTCACCTCCTGTGTAAATGTTATACAAAGTGTCACCGGAAATAGCATGCATTCCGGCTCCGAAGTCACTAGGATATCATCGGGGATGTCCGCGGCACATTTCCCGCTGGGTAATTAAGCCATACATACATACAAACACAAGAAAAACCTCCTTGGTATCACAATTGGCCGATTAACGGCCTAAGTGGCAGCCACTTCAACCTACCTAACAGTTTAAAAACATTTGACGGTAACTTTAGAGTCATTTAACAGCCATTTAACAGCGCATTTAACAGTACCTCTACAGATACATCAGTGAAGCTCTTTTTTTTTTTTTTAAACATTGAATAGCTCCGGCTATTATGTAAAAATTTTCAAAATTTATAGTCCATTCGATTGGAAATGAAAAGAACTTTCTTAAATATGGCTAAAGTAATGACGTTACAGTGGAAAATCTTTGTAAAATTCGCTTTCAAAGATGGAACATGAGAAATAATCGAATATGTTGAATTTTTTCAGCTCGAAAATTTTCAGCACATTGATTGGATATCAGGAAATTGTTGACATTTTATAAAGTTTCCGCATTTTGGTTTTTATTCTTTCCAAAAAAAAAAAACATAAACAAAAAATCTTTTTTAAACTTGAATTTTTTCAATGAACAATAAAGTTACAACACGTTAATTAGGTGAATGATCTCAAACAAGAAAAAAGCCTCCAAAATTAGGACTAATTTTCGAAAATTCAAGTTCAGCAATCAAAGTTCAATTTAAAGCGGCTGTTTGTCGCTCAAATGCTATTTTATTTTTCAATATATTCATATTTATTTCCTCCTTTGTTGGCGTTTAATAAAATTATAATAATTCAAATTGGAGATTAAACTTTCCACTATTTAAACGCACAAATTTACAATATCCGCTTTTCACTGGGTTAGACTTTCGGAATGTTGAACGGGCAGAATGCTTGAAATGCTTGTAGAAAAACACCGCAATAATTCATTTTAACATTTCATTCAACTTTAATATTTTTTTCAAATTTTTTTCTTTTCAACTCACAACTTCAAAATTCAACGGGTCAAAGAACCTGACGAGCCAAGAGAATTCATTCGGACCACAGCTGGCTGTTTCAGCCGTTTTCGGTCGTTTCTTGTAAAATTATGCGACTTTGCACAAATTATATATAATAAAATAAAATCGTGGAATGCGATATTTTTTTTGCGTTTAATTATGTTGTTTTATATACAGAAAAGAAGAAAAAAAAAGTCTTGAAAATAATTTCCACAAGGTAAACTGGACCCGCGAATGACGCTTGTTTATGATGCTGTCGTAGAAGTGCGTTAAGCTCGCCTGTTTAATTGCTGGCGCGAGTCTCGCTCCAGGCAACTTGAATGAATTTATTGGGAGTCTCTTTTTTTTTATTTAAGTATTAATTTTTTTTATTATTTTTTTTTTTTTTCAAAACGTCTTGGCGCCAAGTTTGAGTTCTCAAATGGAAGCGAATCTTCACGTTAAGGAGAGACACGATTAATCATCCGAACGCACTTTGAACAAGCAGAAACTAGATTCGCGAAGCTGATTTACCCCTTTTTGATGACGTTTTCAACGTCCCGCTTTATTGGCTGGCTCAATTAAATTGTCGTTTGATTTGTTTACTTCCAAGAGTGTCTCAGAATGTTTTATTCTTTGATTTTTTAACTCAACAACTCGTGATAAACGATACTGTTTGTTGGTCACGTCAGCCATCGGAGACGAGATCGCGATAAACAGAAGAAGATTATTTTCAATTTGGTTTGTTTTTTTCTTGCAAAAAAAAGGGTTTATAAATTTTAAAGAGAGCCTTAGAACGTCTTTCAGTTTTGTGAAGCATTTGCATGTTTAGAAAGTTGCCATAAATTATGGTCGTTAGTCTTTCTTTTTTTCAAATTTTGATAACATTTTTGCAGGTGGGTTAAGGTAATTCCTTAGTAAATTTAATCTGTTGTAACCTGATGTACATATATTTTAAAATATCTATCAATATGTTAAATATTTTTAATCGCTTTTGATTTGGCCCACCTTTATACAATGAAATCTCTTTTGGTGAAAATTTCTGCCAAATCTGAGTTTCATAGTCTTCAAAAAACAAAAAAAAACAACTCATCTTGCGCACTGTGGACACCTCTCTGATGAGGCTCAATGTCAACTAAACACGACTTGCCCTCATATGGGCCATATGTTTCTAGTCTGTCTCTGCAACCCTGGCTTAATTGACGATATGAAAAGAAGTGTTTATGGATGATCGTAAACGGCAAGCCTTGAAACGACTTAAGCTGTTTTTAATTGCAACATGGATTTTTTCATTTAAAGTTTTCAATTTGAAGACCTCAAGTCAGTCCTTAAAATTCAAAATCTCCATATTATGTCGACATGAATATGAGCTCGAATTCATTCACAAACTTTGGCCAAATTCGGGACACGGGCAATCAAAACGGTCCACTCTTTTTTATTATAATCGAGCGGTGAACTCGAGGGCTTAATTCTATTTTTTTTTTTTTGCGCCAAGAAGTGGTCAATTAGATTGAAAGGTTCAAGCCGAAAGTAGTGCTAAAACGTGGTTCTTTCTTAATGGATTCAATGTATGGATATGAATTTTGGATAGTTTTTGGAAAATTTTCCACTCAATTCAAATGCACTTAAAATTAAACTGAAAGAAAGGGGAAAAAATTCGATCAAACATTAAAAAAAAAAAAATATTAATAATTTCTTTTGTTGCATTCGTAACTATGATCGCGAATTGTTAATTATGGAAATTACTTAAATAAATATCCATTAAAAACACTTCACGTATGCCTGTCAAAATTCGCATGGAAAAATCTCGGTTAATTTCAATGAAAAGAATTTGATCTAACACGACAAAATTCCGAACTTAACTAAAACACTTTTTTGGGCTAGATGCATTAAAATGGCAATAGACCAAAACGATCGAAATGGATGCTAATTAAAATTGTAAAGGCCGATTTTCCATTTTGCCCCCGCCCCCCCTTGCAAGTTATCGAGGCACCGAGGCCTGTTTGCCTGTTGCTTCGATGGAAATTTTCCAATAAATGGCACAATCGCTCGCATCGCAGCACACAGAAAAAGTGCATATTTTATCGTTACACAATAACTTTGTTTAATATTTGCAATTTCGCGACATATGTATGAATGTATGTATGTGCATCTCCCCTGTCAACCGATGACGTTTGGGAACAACAAACCGTGGCAGCTGAAAAGCGCAAATTTGCACAACTGACATTGAAATTGATTGTGTCTTACACGGTTAGCTCTCAGGGCCTGTTCGCAAGGACTGCTGCCATGCGAATTTCAATAAAGCAAATATCTAAAACTTTCAAAAAGAGAAAAACACTCTATTCTACTTTGAAATCGATTGTCATTTGCCACGGCGCAATTATTAGTTGACAGGCTTGTTTATTCTTCCTCTTCGAAATTGTATGGAAAATGATATAATTTCGTAATGCAAATTGCGCTAATTTGTGCTAATGTTTGTTTATTTTTTTTTATATTTCTTATTTATTTATTATTCTTATTACTTATTTTTTTACGGGCACTCACTATGGGCACTTTTATGGGCCGGTGGCGAACGAAAATGTATGAAAAAGGGAGCATATTCGGGGGAGTGATTTTATCGAGCTGATTTGGGAGCAATGAGGAATCAGAATTATGGGAATAGTTATTTTATTTAGAATATTTATGTATATCCTATGTATTTAGGTTGGTAGTAATGGCAGCTGCTAGCTCACGTAGGCAAAGTAGGTTGGCCCATTGTGATACCACAAGATGACACGACTTGCCCTTTAATTTTAACAGGGAAACCAATTGGATTTCCTGATGAACCGGGAAATGTCTGTTACTCTGATTTCAATCCGGAGAGACTGATAAAGGAAGAACACCCAAATAGGGAAAATCTTCTTCTTGCAATGAGGATAGATTCTTCCTCCTCCTCCGAGCGACAGCTTCGGAAAAAGTCATAATTTGGGTCTCCTAGCCTTGTTGCATGACTGCCGAAAAGGCAGTGACCAGTGAGTGTATATATCCTGCCCTACATGGGCAAAGAAGATGTACAATGGGTAATTTCCTTACAACAGACAGAACTGACGTAAATGGATCTAGAAAAAGTGAAAATCTTTCTAGGCGCCACAGGAGTGCCAAGAATACTCTAGGTAAAAGAACGGGCTTGGCACAATAGTCTTAACAGACGCAGTGCCATGGACGGATGACGCTCGAAACTATCTTCTAATAATAATAATATCCTAAGAAATTATAATTATTATATTTTTTTTTTAATAGATTAAAAGTTCCTCCAGATTTTTTAATATAATGATGACTCTCTCGGCTACTGTTCTTCGAATACAAATCAAGATATTGAATTTCATCTTCTTCCGTGTAAAAAGTCCCGGTCTATCCCGTGGTCCTTTAAATTTAAATATTAATATATGCACCTTGAAAATAAAAAAATATAATAGGTAGGTACATATGGACATGGAAAGCAAACTGATACGCTAAACTTTTAAGTCCTGCTTGGGCGCCAAACTTCAATTTATTTTTTCGTAATTTACCTTGTTGCTTTATTTTATGTTAAAGTTAATTTTTAGTCATTCTTTTGCGGATAAAAAGAGCACAAAATTTTAAGGCACATTTATCCACTCTCAACCGGAAACTGAAGCTAAAAATGTCTTTCACTTCAACATAAGTTTTGATGATAATTTTGAATGTTCCCTTGTGAACAAATTATAAATTTAAATAATTTATTTTTTGATTTTTTTAAGTATATAAATCATTTTGTTAACTTTGCTCTTCCGTATTCGTGTACGGCACTCCTTCTTCCCGTAAGTTACTCGCACAAATCATGGACGATAGGCAATAGGCAACAGGCAACAGGCGACTGTGAATTTAATGACCGTTAAAGCGATTGTGTAATTTGTAAATATTTTCGCATCCTATGCGTCATATATTTTACGAAGGCTTTTCAAGGGCAACGTTTAACGGAGCATGTACAAAATTTTACGACTTCTCCTTGCTTTTCTTACGCTTCAGCTACACTTTTTTTTTATTAAAACGCGACACTTTTAAGGCGACTGTGTGATAAGGCTGATCAGTCAACTGAGTTTATTCAAAAATAATAAATTAACAGAAAATTTAAGTACATCCGAATGGACGATAAGAGCATCTTAAGGGTATATTCTTTTTATAGGGCAGGGCTTTCAAGTAGACATAATTATGGTTTCCGTGATATAAAAAGCTTTCAAGTTTTTCTAAAAATAAGAAATAGATTCAACAATAGATTTTTAGTTGCCCTCGAAGAGCAAGGAGTTCACTAGAAACTGTTCGAAGTACCAAGTTGGAACTTATTTGGTTGGAGTAAATTTTAAAGGTTTTTCATTTCTAGCTTTTTCTAAACGATACTGACGATCCGACGAGGTCATTTGTAGGTCATCCAAATGGTTTTTCGTATGATGACAACACTTCTGGTTTGAACAAAGTGGCCATTGATAGCGTGATGGATTTTTATCCTTATGTATGGAATTCTAATTTGATGGAAAAGATTGCACTATATTTTCTATGGAAAGAACCTAATTTTTTTTAATACTTTTGTCAAAACCTAAATAGCAAAATACCTTCCGAACATAAGTTACAATTCTTATCAGTAGTGTATTAAGGGGTGTAGAAGGGTCAACCGCCCCTCGCGCGTCAAATCTGATTTTAACTTTAATAAGGATCTTTTTATTTAGATCGGCGGGCGAGGGTGGCGTTTTCTATATTCTGCTCCCATTATTCCCTGGGCGGCGAAGTGTTTCGCTACGCCACTGATTCTTATGATGAAAAATTAGTAAATTGGACCCATGTGACTGAGTAACCTATAAAGTGGTATTTAATCTGACATACTAAAGTCAAATTAGAACTAATCGCACGCTTATAAGATTCATCCATGATTTAACGTTACTATTTCCATTTCACAAAAGTTCACAATAAAATCCGAGCAATTCAATCGAGTTGAATCATCTTCGCACCATGTTTCGAATAAGTCAAACCAGCCTAAGAGTTGCTTCCATTCGTAAACCAAAACTAGTGTTGGGGAATGAGCGAAGCTCTTCAAATATCTACTCCATGCATATCCATGTTTTGTTTCTTTTATCATCCTTGGCAGCGTTTTCTTGCGGCTAACAGAAAGTTTAAAGACCGTTTTATCGAAAGAAAAACTTTAATGTGAAATAATAGGTTCTTATCAAAATCTCTTCCTTAAGCTTTGAAGGAGAATAAATTCGAACATCAAACAATTTGAAAATCGTGTTCGTTTCGATTGTGAATATTCATCATGGAATAATTAATAGCTACATACGTCGAACTGTCGCTTTCTCCAAATATAAATTTCCTCTTAATTGACTTGATAACGAAATGTGATAAATGAAATTTATTATGTCAATATCGGAAGCTCAAAGGGGACGGCGCGAAATCATTTAATTAGAAAAATGTCAAAAGCAATTGCCACTTTAAAGGGAATCTCATTCAATGCGAACGACGAGCGACAAGCGGCAACCAACCAAGCCATTCGTAATTTGCATTAATTTCATAAACATTTCCAGCCGGCCCGACGTATACGTGTTTTTTATTCAATACTCATACGACTGTGGGTAGTCTGGCTGTGTTCAAATTTCTTGAGACGTTTAATGGACATATTAAAAGTATCATTATGAAATCGTATTAGTCATTGGAGATTAAAAGGAACTAAAATCAATTGTATGCTAACAGCATACATTCAAATCAAAATAAGCACAAATCTGATTTAATTTTTTTAAACGGTGCGAATCGAAAAAAACACCTTAATCTTTATACTTTCGAAAAGTGTCGGCTGTAATATAATTTTGAAAACAATTTTTATCAAATTAGGCTGCCTTAAGTCAGCTTGGCACTCCCAAAAATAAAAAAATTATTTATGAGCTGCATGGTGTCTGGATGGTAGATGGTGTCTGCCTTGGGCTGAGAACACACCAGATAAAAAGATTTGAAAATGTTAGTGGAACTTTAATCCTTTTTGTTTATCGCATATGGACTCGTATAACGTTTCCGGCAAAAAAAAAAAATTATAATAAAAAAGATAATACATACGTGTCTACTATTGAAAAATTATATATAATTATTTTTGAAGCCTTAACCCGGCTGGTGGCTTACGACCATTTGATCCAAAATGCAGCATTTGCGAGGCCAATATGGTCATTTCCGCCCCTAGTATTTTTTTCGTACGGACGCAACCTAATTTTTCAACTTTCCTTCTAGTTTTACTTGCAATTTGATAGTATATTGAAAGCTTCACATGTGGTGCAGAAAATGGGTTTCTTTCAGTTTTAGTTTTCATAAGAATAGGAATAAAAATGCGGTCGTAAACGTACGAAAAAATACTGGGGGCGGAAATCCCCATATATGTATATACTTTCAGGCATATAAATTTTTTCGCAAAGAGCTCAAATTCTTATATTTACCTACTATATATTTTGTATGGAAAATAATATAACATGGACCAAATGGCCCCTAAAGCATTTTGAGTGACGTTTTTAAGGCAACAGCAGGGTTAATAAAGCCATTTACTGCGAACAAATTTCCAAATTTAATATAACATGCGGTAAAGTGTTAAGGCAGTCAACTCACTTGCTTGCTAAACGTGAATGAACGTGGTCAGAACTACAAACTTCTTAGCCTAATAATCATGGACTTTGTTCTCTTGTGTGCTTTTGTTTGCCGACTTCTTGCCTGTGCTCACTATCTGAAGAAATCTCTGAAATCAGGAATGGCTCCTTCTCTTTATTGGACTGTCTTAGTCCGCATTTGGCGAGCTGAAGCCGAACTTGCTAATGATACTTATAGGCCCACTCCCAAAGTTAGTTATAGGCCCACTCAATAGTTATTGGTATTTTTTAAAATAATTTTTTTTTTTTAAGTCTAACCGGAGGTGATCGATTTGAGCTAATTGCTCTGTCGTTTTCCTGAAAGATTTCAGGTCAGAAATATTAGCGATTACTCGAATAAATTCATAGCTTTTGAAAGACAGCATGACTCTTTGTGGTGCAAGAAATTGGATAGGTGAACAATAGCGTAGTGGGTGGTCGAAGACTGCGCCAAATCGTGTTTTAATTTATAAAAAAAAGTCTATTGATTTAGGGCGGTGAAGTTCCTTGTTTGAGTTGAGAGTAGATCTGAACAGCGAAAACATAAAGTTTGCTATAAATATTATCCATTTTATCATAGAAAATACTTCTTACTAGCACAATAATTTTGTGTGAATCAAGAAAGTCAAAATGCCTTGACCGTAATCTCAAAGAGATAAATTATTCTGCTTAACAGTAATTTTATGATTAAAAATGTGACGTAGTCTTTCTTCAGTACAGTCGGAACCAGTTAAAACTGACCGCGTTATCTCCAACTCAGCTACCAAGAACAGTTATTTTTTTAGGGATCAAATTTTATTTTTATTCGAAAATGTCGTTAGAAACAATAATAAAACGTCTGTTGTCTGATGGCAAATCTCAAAAAAGTCATTAAACCAAAAAAAAAAAAAAAATAAACTCATATTTACGATATTTTGTAAACACGTTAATCTCAAGAAGCCGTTGGTAGTTGGAAAACAAAAATTTTTTATATGCAATAAAATGAAGATTCGTTCTTCCAAAAGAAAAAAAAAATTAAAAAAATATACAAACCTGAAAATAAATAATCAGAAATCCTTGCTTAATTAAATGTTGCATCGAAGTCAAATCCGATAAGAAAGAGGGTATCCATCAAAAATAAAATTTTGAAAGAGTCGAGAAAAAAAGTCATCGCACGCTGCCGAAGACCCTGAAGATGTAGAACTTCGGGACACGGCAACGGATATTTCTTTGTTAAAATTTGGCGCGTGATTCGGTAGTGATCTTGAATGTTCTCATATATTTTGAAGAATTATATGAATTTATAATCGTTAAGCAGATCCATTTTGTTTGCTCAGAGGTAAGCTTTGCAAATTTGTGGTGAACAAGGGAAGTGCTCATAGTCTTGGCATTGTAAATATGGATAAGAAATTAAGAATAGCATTTTTATTTCTTCAATATCAAACTGAATAAATACTCGCATTATAAATTTAAAGATACTACGGAATAAAAATGTTATGCAAACTTTTTTTTTTTTTTTTCTTTTAAACAAAAGGTGGAAAATTCAAATACCTTGCTAACTTGTTGAGTCTCTTCAAACAAAAATAACTTCTATTTATACAAAATGTGATATAACAAGAAAGCAAACTACATATGTATGTTTGTATGTGGCAAATGCGTGAATTAGGGAAATGCTTATTGATACACGTTTTTGGAAGACAACACCTCAAAAAGGACAGAACTTTGAAGTTTGTAAAACAAAAGGCATAGAAAAGTATGTACAGGCAAATATGGCGCCGGTTATTCTTGTCGTTCAATGCATCAAAACTTGAATAAAAAGCATGTATAACAATATATGTCACTCTCAGAGATATTGCGCGGGACGTTTCGCGCCAGTTAGAAAGAGATGTTAATCGGCAGGCAAAAAAAGAGTAAGAGAGAAATACTTTTGGTGAGTACCTCAGTGCAAAATGCTCATTTTGGTGGGTACCCAAGACCATAGTGAAAAGAGCTAAAATGGAAACGGCTCCTGAGTGACAAGCATGTTTTCGGATTCCTCACACAAATTTTTCTTTCCAAATAATCGACTAAAAAGGCGAGAAGTGCATTGGGAAGAGAAGAATTTTTCCTTCGTCTCATCTGTCTTATCTAATTAACATATATAACAATATATGTCACTCAGAAGCCGTTTTTGGCTCTTCTCACCACAGTCTTGGGTACCCACCAAAATGAGCATTTTTCACTTAGGTACTCACCAAAAGTATTTCTCTCTCGCTCTTTTTTTGTCTGCCGAGTAACATCTCTTTCTAAGTGGCGCTAAACGTCCCGCGCAAAATCTATGAGAGTGACATATGTATATGTATGGTTATATGTGCTAATAACTAAAGAAATTCAAAAGCAAAATTTGTGGATATCGCAACAAAAAGTATTCAACCTATGTATTACTGACTGTTGGTTGAAATGCACAAAATTAATGTAAATTTTTTTTTGTCAGCAGTAGCGTAGTGAGGTAGGTCGAAGGGGCAGTTGCCCCCGACCCCAAGAAATATTTAAATTTATTTAAAGGTCTTTATATTTAAGGCGGGCGGCGGTGGTTGGCCATTGTGCCCCCATTGTTCCCCGGGCAACGAAATGGCTCGTTACGCTACTGGTTTTCGGTCAAAAATGGGTTAAAAATGGTTAAATTGCGACCAATACATTTTAATATTTGATATTATATATATTCGGTCCTCTCAACAAAAAAAATGAATCGTGGATTCTGAGACCGATTATTTTGGCTCTTAACGTAATTTTGCAAAGCAGTCTGCGACTGCCGGACTATCTCAATTATATGGCATTTAAAAAATCGAATATTTCATTTTAAAGGGTTTAAAGATTAGAAGGATCCTAAGAAAATACGACAAAAGTAATAGCTTGCAATTGTGCAAATATCCAATTGATCCAAACATATAGAACCGATTACAATCAAAAGCGCAGTTGATTAGAACTAGTTTCATATGTTTGGATGTGTTGAATATTTGCAATTCCTGAACTATTGGAAATCAGGCATAAGATCTCTATAAAGTAATAGCTGCGACATATATAATACGTCGTACGTCATCCATCACCGTTTTTCACTGACATTGTTCAGGCTTACGTTGCGACAGTTGCTGGATCGCAAAACCCTCTTCTGTCGGTCGTACTTTTAATTCGCTCAGATTTGCATTATCGAGCGAGTGTCTTCCTAATGGCTCAAATACACCATACAAGCATTTGCGCAAGCATTTTTGTAGTGCGTATAAATGTTTTGGTGCTTGCGCATACATTTGCGCGTACATCAAAAAAATTTTAATTTTCGGTTATGTTTGTGCAAGCAGTTTGTGTGTGTAGTGTGTGGATAAAAAGGACTCATTTTAATCGAGATTTCACTGAGATCGGATGTGCGGATAAAGAAAATAGAAAACTGCAAACAATTGACTGAAAATCCATGTTTGCGCGTACCGAGTGTGTCGCAGAATTTATCGATAAATTTTAGTTCGTGCTTCAGACAATTTACGGTTGTATTGAAAATAATCTCGAGAGGCAGAGTTGCATTTTAAACTATTGTTTGACAATCAGCTGTTTGGCCGATTTGGTTCGAGCACGAGCAAGTTTTATATTTATAAATTTTGTTTAAAGCTTGGAGCTGCAATTGATCTTTCGATTCGAATCATTTCCTGAGCCATTGTAGAATTTATAAATCAAATCAACATGACCAACGCCTGGAGAGCAGCAGGAATGACGTGAGTACAAAATGGCAAATGAATTGAATTACATAATCCTTATGTAAACTTGAATTACATTTGCTTTAAGTTTAAACCATTCGCAAACGAATTAATCTAATAAAAGGAACTTCCTCATTGCAGCTACATCCAATACTCCAACATTGCAGCGCGTGTGGTGCGCCAAGCGCTGAAGGCAGATTTGCGAGTGGACGCAGCCAAACGCAACGAAAGCCACGTTAAGTTCACTCCTTGGGAGAACGGAAGACCAGCACGTAAGTACCAGAAGACGAAGCGAAAAACCTTCAATCGAATTCTTCTCCGGTTTCATCATCTCTACTCATTTATATCTAAAACTTTACAGATGAAAAATAGAGTTTCTTTAACTGAAAATCCAAAAGAATGGTTGTAAGTGCAAAACCCGAGTTCCGAGACTGTTCCGATTATTCGTTTGCACGCCGTCCTTGCTTTTTTGCGCGCTTAAAGACAGCTTTTCTGTCTTCTTTGACTTTTTTACTCAACAGAATTAACAATTGTCCTCCATTAGCTGTTCGGCCTTTAACAAAGCCAATTTGCCAACTAATCCAATCAATTGAAAATCGATCTTGCGTTTAAGACTTAACTGTCCTCCTTATCAGCCAGATTCTGAATATGCCAGGGGAACGAATTCCCTGGGAATTTACTTTCCTCGAGAGTAAACTTATTTTTTATATATTTGGGAGAAGAAATTTAATGGGGAATGGGTATTTGACCCATACCTATAATTTTCCTAACCCAATCTATTTAAAAAGGAGAAATTTAATCTCGAAAAAATAAAGTCTCCGAGAATTCGTTGGCTGGGAATATTCAGAATCGGGCTGTATATATCTCAAAGTTTTTGCCTGTTTTTCGTTCGATCTAACACCGCTTTATATTTGAAAATAGAACTATTAAGAGCTTTCTTTTTTTCAATATTTCAGCGCGCCAACAGGCTGATTAAATGTATTGGATAATCCTCGTTTGTATATTGGTGTGTTCTTAGCTGTATGGGCCAACTGGATTACGATTTACCAATTTGAACTGTTCGAAATTTCCAATTAAATAAATTAAATTGTAGAAAAAAAATATTATTTTTTATTTAATTGTTAAAACATCGATCGATTTACTTAAGCAATATGAAGCTCTTCCGAGCGAGCTCTGAAATCCAACAATATGAAGTATTTTCTGAGGCTTGGTTTAAATTCTTTAAACTCTCCAAAAAAACGATACTCAGGCTTGTCACCGCCTCGCCAATCAAGACCTATTCGGTGAATTTCGTTTCCAAGGATTCATTTCCTAACAAATTAGCAAATTGTTTGATAATTTACTCTAAATTGTCATCTTTATTGCTTAAAAATAGGTTTCCTAAAAATAAGTCCATTCAAAAATTGAGACAAAAAAAAAATAAGTACGCGTCAATCAGATCGAAACAGATAATAATAATCGTTGAGCAGGCGCAGTGCATTCATTACTCCTCATCTTCAATTCTGTAAAAGTGTTCCCACGTTTCAAGTTCTTCGTATAATTTTCGACCAGGAGATTCAGTCGAGCGGCATTGGGCATGTGAAATGAGTTTGTAGTCTTTACTTAAATGATCTTCATCGACGCCTCTGCAACGAAATGCAATAAAAATTAACTTCGAACAAAATGCACAGATTGAAGAAACCTACTTTTTCAGCAAATTCTGGCAGGCGTTAAGTGCCACTTGAGTTGGAAGTTCACGCATAAAACAGCCAATGAAAGAAATACCAATCGAAGAAGTATTATAGCCTATAGTGTGAGCTCCGACGACCCCCCAACCACGTCCTTCGTAGATATTTCCATCACAGCCAATTAAGAAATTATATGCGATATCATTCCAGCCACGGGTCTCTATGTGGAAGCACTGCAACAAACGAAAAAGGACGTAGAGAATAAAAGACTGAGTTCGTAATTTTTTCATTGCACCTGTATATCTCGAACGATCCCAATGTTCTTCGACTGTTTCTCTGAGCTTTCAGTGGCCGTATGCGCTGGAATTTTTTGGAGATGACAGTAATGAATCATGTAAATCATTAAATTTCATTTGCAAATAGCTCATCTTACATATTACTACATAACAAACGGGTTCTTTCAGATAACTATGTTTTTCCATTGGTCGCTGGGCAAGCCAAGACGATCGAGGCAAAATAGCGCAGACTTGTCGTGGAATTTTGAATTCTATTTAAAGAGGAATATAGGAAAATTATTTATCAACTAATATAATTTATTCTTGACTCACTATTTCTTCTTAGAAATGCATCTGCGGAAACGCGTTCTTCTTGCTCCTCAAGCTTAGAATCAGTTTCTTCTGTAGTTTCTGGGCTGGGAGATTTTCGATTTTCTCGAACTTTCTTCCGACGAAAATTTCCATTGTGTATGATTTGAATGTTTCCATTAATATTGGTAATGTTCCCAATGTGGACACCAGTCGAATTTTCAATGCTCACATTGCCAACGGTCTGTACACTATTGAGTGTGTTAAATAGTTCCTTTACACCTTCGGTTATGTCAAGAATTTCTGTGATCGCTACAAAACGCCTTAGTTAATCTAAGTAAATATTAATATACTCAAAATGTCATACGCATTGTTGTGCCTAACGCCGTTTCGGTCACCTCCACGTCCGTATCATCAGTATCACTTTCCACTATGGAAGATTCCTCTCCATCGAAACTAGTGCCATCGTCGTCGCTTTCATTCTTCACGCTCTCGATCCAATCTTGTGTTGCAGCATACTTTTGGCTATTCATAGTTACGATCGACTCCAAACATTTGATTTGATTCCAATTAATTCCGACTTATTTTTAGAGTTCTATATTGCAAGAATTCGTAGCTTTCGTGCTAATTTTTTGTTTCTTTTTTTTTGCTTTCAAAATCGCACTTCCGCTTATCTTATCTTTAAATTTGAGTAGAGTTTCCAACTGGCAGTCGACGAACCGTTGAAGTTCAAAGTTGAAAAATAAAAATTTAAATACTTTATATAAAAAAAATAAATGTAACCATGACTAGTTAAATGGATATAGAAAGAAAAAAAAATCAAAATTAAAATAGAAACAGAATAAAGAAAACACAAAATAGAAATCCCCTTTCAAATCAGTTGAAAAGGGACGGACGGGGAGTGCTCCACATTTGTGCTCGTTTTTTCACGGCACGTCTGATGATTGTCTGGCAGCATAGGCAGAAACCAGCTGATTAGCTCCAACGAATGAAATATTAATGGCCCATACTCATTTATCAAGTAAATTGAAGTTCAAGGCAAGTAAGTAAATGTGTTGCAGCCTCGTAAAATGTGAGGGAGATGGCTATATTCATTAGTGAGATTCATGCAGCTTCGCAAATTGTGGGAAATGAGAAATTTGTCACACAACTGTCAAAATTTATATGAAAATTTACGATGGGAAAAGTTTCGAAGGCATTTGCGAAGCTGCATGAGTACCACTATTGTTCTTAAAATCTTCAAATTCTTCGCAAAACTCTAAAGCCGTTTCCATTTTCCCTCTGAAAAATATGCTGCAATGCGCGGCTCTCAAATTTGACACAAGAACGCGGCACGTACATATTAAAGATGCAACGGATATCCGGTTATCATCCGGTATCCGCCATATCCGGCTAAAAATTAAC
Source organism: Chlorops oryzae (assembly GCA_020466095.1). NCBI lineage: Eukaryota > Metazoa > Arthropoda > Insecta > Diptera > Chloropidae > Chlorops > Chlorops oryzae. Next base: position 26,327,631 of record CM035808.1, on the reverse strand, counting down.
TGTTCGAAAATGGGCGAACAAAATGGTCAAAATCGCCCTTACATAATTAATAGACAGCCCCTTAATAGACTGTTTTGGACTGCCCTTGAACTACTGTTGCTAGGTAAGGGCAATTTCCCCTAAGCTAAGAAGTATTTCTGGTCTTTAGGAGAGACGTACGGGAGAACAGTAATTAGGAAAATTGTTATGTAAAATTTTTCTGTTTTTTAAAGATATCAAAATCAAATTTCAGTAGCCGAGCTCCCTAACACTCACGGAAATTCACAAATTCCTTTTCCGTTAATTTGAGTCCAAAAATTTCTAAATTTTCTCGACCTGGGTACAATAGTCCATCAATCTCTTTGTATGTTGCTCTTGAAATCGAGTATTAAAACTACCTTTTCACTGTAAGAAAAAAAAAACGAACCGGTGGCCGGATATCCGACTATTCGGCCTCGCATATAGCCGGATATCTGGTATCCAGCCAAATTTCTGATCTTATCACCTATTGCACATATCTAATCATAAAATTAGAATAACATATCATTCATGTTAGCAACTGACTAAAACCAAAATCGTCGAATGCAGCCATGCACATTGAATACTCTTTGATTACTTGTCAGCTCGGTAGCATTTACTTTGAGGTAATTTCCTTTTTTTCATATGGCCACTTTACTTGCGTGCCACCTGAGTATGAGCCATAGAATATAAATTGTTTTTAAAGAAAAAAACAGCCACTGAAACAATTTAAAAGAAATGTCAGACAAAATAGCCGAATCCTCCGATAGTAGTAGTTCCGACGATACATCCGAGGAAGGAGAAGATGCTCAAAGTGAGACTCCACAAGGCCAAGCAAAACCCGAACATTCGGCAGCAGAAAAGTGCGAGGATGAAGCGGCTGAAGCGAGTAAGTAGTATGGAGGGAGTACGTTGTATGAGCAGAGTACTCAATTTGAATAATATGATAGTATTTCAGAATTTTTAAAGTTGCTCAGAAAAAGTCTGATGTAAATTTATTTAAATACTTCATTTTTTTTTTTTATAAAAACTGAAGCGGTTGGAGGCGAAACCATGCATGTAGTGGCATCCCATTACAATGAACTCAAGGAAGCCGGCCGGAACGAACGTTTGAAATCCCGGATCATACACATGCGCAATTTTAACAATTGGCTCAAGAGTATGCTCATAAACGAGTATTTGGAGCGCATTAAGGATCAACAGAGGATCGGTGATGCTTTTCGCGTCATGGATCTATGTTGTGGCAAAGGAGGCGATCTGTTGAAATGGGAAAAGGCCAATATAACTCATTTAATATGCACGGATATTGCTGAGGTCTCCATTGAGCAGTGTAAGAAACGTTACGAAGATATGATGGAGCGATCAGGTCGTCAGCCGTATGCATCGAAATTCACTGCGGAATTCTTTGCGTGCGATGCGACATTGGTGCGCCTGCGAGAGCGCTATAAGGATCCTTCGTTAAAGCTATTTTTGGTCTCATGTCAATTCTCGTTTCATTATTGTTTCGAATCGTTATCGCAAGCTAATTGTATGGTGCGCAATGCTGCAGAATGTCTTCAGCCAGGTGGATATTTTATAGCAACTATACCAGATGCCTATGAGATTATGCGTCGTTTGCAAGCTTCTGAAAATGGACGCAGCTTCGGCAATGAACTGTATAATATAGATTTTAATTGTCAGACGAAACCTCCACCACTTTTTGGTGCGAAATATCATTTCCATTTGGAGGGAGTCGTCGATTGCCCCGAATTTCTTGTACACTTTCCGACGTTAATTAAATTATGTCGAAAACATGGACTGAAGCTGGAACGGAAAACAACTTTCGCAGAGTATTTCAAAGAATGTCTGCCAAAAGGTATGCATATGCAAATGCAAGCACAGGATATAGAAAGATTATGTACTTTCTTTGTTTTTTTTTTTTTTTAGGACGACAGCTCTTGCAACGCATGAATGGTCTACAAACGGTTTTTGCCAATCGTCTGGAAGAGGACGGCGAGTATGATCATGTAAAGAATTTTGTTGAAAATAACTACACTTCTAACCGATTGGAACGCTATCCAAATCGGAATGGGAGGCAGCTAGTAAGTGAATAATACCAAAGATTGTAAATATCAGTTTGTTCCTTTCGTGACGTCACAAGTGTAAAGATATCACTGTTTTCACTTTCGACGTCACTTAGTAGTGGATCGCACGCATGCTATTCTTTTCCAATCTCCAGCTTCGATTAATAATCCATTTCTTTTTCAGCTTTATATTTGGTTTGTGCGTTTAAGAAATGCAAAAATACCTGGGACAACAAAGGACTGCCGGTCTACGATTTCACTTGAGAATTGTTCGACTTCACCGCGTCTTTAAAACACGGAAATAAACAAATTTTATAAAAAAAAAAAAATCATACGCATGTAGCATTTATTTATTCAGTTAACTTAAAATTAAGGCCTAAATAACAACAGGAATTCAACGATTGCTCTACATCGTATCATTTAAAAGGCGTAGACCGATTTTCTTCTTGTAAAATGGATTGATGGGACTTGGAACTGCATTCGGTTTCAGTAGGCCTTTGCCCGGCTTCTTGTTGGCATCGTAGGGCACATTCGGTGAACATTTAACTTGACGTATGTACTCGCTGGGCTTCTGTTCTGTATTGTTTTTCAAAGCGATTTTGACACGTTTTGCCGATCCTGGCGTTTTCGGCGAGTTTTTAGACAAAGAACTTTGCGGTGACATCATTGCACGGGCTGAGAGCTTTTTCTTCATTGCAAGAGGATTAAGAACGATTTCCGAGTTGGCCTTTTGGAGTTGAATTTTTCTCGATGGTACGAAATACTCAATTTCACCCTCTTTCAATGGAGTATTCCATTCGTTGGAATCTTTTGTTGCCTTCGGTTTTGGGCTAACCGAAGGCGGAACTTCTAAGACTGTATTTTCTAAGACTTCTTCAAGTTTTGCCTTTTGAGTATGCTGTGTTATTTCATTTGAAAATTCATTCTTGATATTCGTTTTTTTCTGTTTTGCTTTCTTTTTGTTTTCGACCTTCGGATTCGGATCTAATGAGCGTGCAGTTTCAGACTTTTGATCTTCTTTAGTAGCGCTTTTTGGAAAAATTTTATTGTCTTTCGATACATCGTTTAATCGTTTTGATTCAACCTTGGCTTGTTTGGCTTTTGGCAGCAAATCTTCATCGATATCCTCTTCAATCCAGCCATTCATAAAACGATCTTTTGCTTTACGCTTGCGTTGCTTCAGCAGATTTTTCGGAATTGCATTATCAATGATATCATCAAAATTCTCCACATCAGCGTCATCCAAATTCAAAGATTTCAATAGCTTGCGTCGTTTTCGTTTGTTTAACTGTTTTAGTTTACGTCCGACACCGTACAGCTCGTTCTCAACTTGGTCCATTTCATCAATTTTCTCTTCGATCAATTCCACTTTAGGCTTTAAATTCACACGAGGCATTCTCTTTATTCCGAGTGGGAACTCTCCGTTTTGAAATGTTTTGAATATTTCAAGAAGTTTTTTAAATTGCTTAACACGTTTCATATTGTTGTCTCTTTTGTATAAAAACATTTCTAGATCTTCAATTATGACGGAAACATCAACAGGTAGTTCAGGCATAAAAACATCAACATTTCCCGCACGCGGATCCAATTCCTTCGTCTTTACATCGGCAGTAGTCTCACTATCATCGTTATTATTAGCATCCTCATCCTCGTCAATTCTCTCCAAATCATTAATAGAAGCCGTTGGAAATCCCATCTCTTTCCAGGCATTGTATTTTTCCGCATATTCCCGTCCAAGAGCACTCTGATGCAACAAATGGTAAAAGATACGCGTCCGACAATGCGACGATAGCTGGCAATCCCGTTGAGTGCAATAATATTCAACAAACGGTCGTATCAATTCTCCAACTTTCTCTCCACTTATGGCAGTATTAGCTACCTTAGCTAATTCCTCGCAGTAAATATCCATAATGTGCATAGTCAGTCCAGACGCACCAATATTATCTCCAAAAACATATTCTTTCAATTGTTGATTGAATAGTTCGATGCTATCACTCGACCAGGAAGCCTCTTTCAACGCCGTAAACATATAGCGTAGCATTCTACGGACGAGCATCATGAATTTATCAATACGCCATTGATCAACGCCAAACCATTGATGATACATAGTAAATAGAAAGGCGCCAAAGAAGCCTGTACTCGCCTTCAGATTTCCATCGAAGCAAAGCAATAACTTTCCCAGCTCTTCGGCTAGATCTTCCTGTATCAACGGCTTGTCGGACATCCACATCATGTAGTACAGTCCTTTCCACATACGACGGAAGTCCTCTTGAGTAAATGGAAAGCTGCTGCCCGTACGCAATGTTAACCATTTTCGCAGACGCTTCAACTGCTTTTTTCGTTTGCTCAAATCGTTGCCTGCTAGGCCTTTGACTATTTGTATCTCCTGCGCAATCACGAGCACTTCTTTTGAGACGTCCTTGTCGTTTGGAGTCTCCGCTTTGGTTGTTCTATTTCGTGGCATTGTCTTTACAACCATTTTAACTTAATTTAACGCTTCCAAGGAATGCGCGTTCTTCCGCACGTGGAACAACAATACTTCAATTGTCAAATGTCATAACAATCGTAAATGCAACGGTGTTCTCTGTGTGTGTGTGTGTGTGTATCGTTACTGCTTCAGGGCTGCATTTTAAAAATGAAATCGCAATCATCTGTTATTCATTTGAAGTAAATGCTCGAACAGACTATACAAGCACTTGCACAAATCCATTTATCGATAAATCCTCCGACACACACGGTACAAGCCAGTGATGCCAGATTGTGGGTTTTTCCCCATATTGTGGGTTTTTTCACTCAAAAAACGTGACATGGGGAAAAGTATGGGTAATTTTATATCGAAATTTATGCACTACATTTAAGGTACATTTACTACTACAATTTTAAGTTACTTTTATTTTTTGTTATTTTCTTGATATTTTTATTAAAATATTGAAATATTGCGTTTAAATCCAATGTTCAATTTTGAAATCGGTACGCCCATATTTTCAAAAAATCATTCTGGGTTTTTTCGTGGGTTTTTATTTTTTGAAAATGGGGAAAATGGGGTTTTTTCCAATATATGAGGGTTTTTTTATCGATAAAATCTGGCATCACTGGTACAAGGCATGCACAAGCGCAAACATGGATTTTCAGTCCGCATTCTCGAGAGTTGGACACACGAACAATGTTTTAAAACACTTAGGTAAGTGGATGAATGATAATGGCGAGTAATTTTGAATATGATTGAGAGAGACTTTTAGAAGATGCATTAAATTAAGAGGTGAAACCGCGTTTTTATCAAATTAAATAATAATTTTATGATCTTGAAAGTATGTATATAGGCTAATAAATCCTTTATTCATAGACACTTCAGCCCTGCAGTTAGCCTGAAAAGTAGGGGCACCCTTGCATTGATTCCCAAGATGGTAAAATTCCAGCAAAATATGAAAAATTCAAAACTTGTAGATCATTTCATTCTCAGCAAAATGATGTGTTTAGACACTTTAGAATCGTCCTTTCAAATGATTCAAGCGATTCTGGGATTTTGAGATAGGGTCGCCGGCAGGGTCCCGGTCGTAAATGGCCACCACAGCGCTTTGAATAGCAGTTAGGGCGTACTGCGATGGCCTCTGTGCCGTAATTGGTTGAAATGCCAACTTACGAAGCGAGATGCTCTGGGTTCAAATCCCAGCTAAGGTCTTGGATGTTTTGTGTCTTTTTTTCTTTTTCCGTTTTTCTTTGTTTTCCCATTATTCGTGGTATCACAACGGGCCGATGTGAGGCCTAAGTATGTCACCCTTAATGGTGGCAGCCACACTAACCTAAATTAACCTAACCAAACCTAACCTAATAGAGGGCGTGCCGTAGAAGTCTCGTCCTGAATCTCCTTCGTAATAAAATCTCAAGGATTGCAAGTTTTTTTTACATGGATTCGCTATACAAGTTTACGATTAAAGGCTTCATATTTATCATTCGAAAATAGTCTCAAAGCGGAGTGAAATGCCAGGCATATAAACTCACCGAAACCCACTCTTCCAGTAGAAGAATTTATAAAATTTTTGGAACAGATAAAGAAAGGACAGAATATCTTTAACTTGTCGCGAAAATGAATATTTATGCTTCTGCATGCATAAAATTAGCTCTATTATTCATTAAAGGTGAATGAACTCTGGATAAAAATCTCTTTTTTTTTGTATCAGCCCCACGTAAGGGGCGCGCCTTCTAGGTGTGAATTTCCTATTTAAATGCTGAGGTGCTTATAAAAATTTTTTGTTGGGATTGCGAAAAAATGTTGAGGCTTATTTCATCAGAATTGCGTTTTTTTCTTACCTGAAAATATTTAATATTTTTCTTACCCAACTTCATCAGCCGTGAAATATGCGTTGCTGTTTGATATTGCTGTAGAAAATCAATATGACCATCATTACCCACACCTTTAGGTAGGTAGGTACAAAATTCGCTTCAATAGTACAGAGTGGAAAAAAAAACATGTACCTACCGTGAAAGTCAAAGAAGTCAACAGCGGAAAAAAACTCAATTGTTTTATTAAGTATTTCAAAAAGACATACGAAAATAGATCATTCCATTCTGTTCCATTCCATTCCATTTCCATTTCCATTCGTGTACACAACTCTTTGCAACGTTTGCATCATCATCAACAGTAGATATCCACGAAATGCCAGCCGCGACCTTTTCTTTGACTTTAAACTTGGTAGAGACGACGCTAGCGCCGATAACGACGACACGCGCAGTCGAAAAAATCACCCACGTGTGCCCCCCTCACTCCTTCATTCGTGCCATCCAACGCTAGACGAGCCTTTTCTCATGACTGTTATACCAGCTGATTAAAAGCCATGAGAATGAGTACTTCTTCTTCTTCTTCTTCTTTGTTTATCGCCAAAGAGGCATGGCGAGATGGTGCACTAGATACATAGGTACATATGTATGTATGTATATGAAACTGTATGCGGCTTTTCGTGACTTCCAATGAAATTGTCTTTACTGCCCGATAAAAACATCCAAAGGACAAACTCAAGGGCATTTCAGCTTGGCTAGATGCGATTCAAAGATTTCATGAATATTCTCAACATTTTCAAAGGAAATCTCGTGGTGCGGGTCAGTCTTAGAGATGAAAATGCGAGAAAAAAAAACTGCTGAAAATTCAAAGGGAATTTTGAAATTCATAACCCGAAAAGTCTCTCTTGCGTAATAAATTCGAAAATTGCACAGAAAATCGATTTAGCAACGCTCAAATAAAAACAAATTTCAATATATGGCCATTTCCATTTTGACGTGACGTGACATTCGAACGAAAAACAAAATTTTTTTTAAATGAAGAATTGCAAATTTAAAAAAAGTTTTTTAATATTTTCATACTAATAAAGTAGCACTATGTTCAGTAAAAAAATTAGACCAATAGACCAAAAGGATTTGAGTATTGAAGCAAAAAAGTGTCCTAGCGTTACGTTACGAAAAACAGAAGTGGGTTTTTGACTTAGATTACAAGATTGCAAAACTCTGATAATTTCGCAAAACTTTTCGTATTAAACTTATAGCAATAAGATTGGAAAATATAAGAGTTCATTTTCCAAGTTTTAAAATTGTAAAATCGTTTGTCGTTCGTTTTTTATTGGCCTTAATGACCTGGCGTTACGTTACCTGGCGTTACGTTACTAAAATTTCAAAAGGGTTTTAGTCATGAAAAAAGTCTTTTATTTTAACCTTTTTTCCTTTTAATTCATAAATTCTGGTATTATAAATAGAAGGGCCAATAATAAATTTTATCAAAAACAATATTTAATTGAGCTTGCGTAATTAGAAGATAATTATCAACTTATTCGTTAAAGAATTTTTGTTGTTGTTGTTTTGGTTGATTCTTCTGAGTGGAATTATTAAGGACGATAACTTCCATTGATCAGGTTACTAAAATGGCCCAAATTGCATAGATAAGGAACTTTTAAAGGTAATTTAAGAAATACAAATACAACAAAATAAGCCTTTACCTATGTTTTACAGAAATGAGGGCTGAATATAACCACCAATCTTCTTAAATAGTGGAATTCAGATGTGTTACTATGATAGTACATACCCAAAAATTGTTTTAAGGAACTGGGGCATTTTCATTTCCGGTAGACCTTTCTGTGGAAATGCCCATATGCAATAACATAAATACTAACGCACATTGCTTTGAATATTGAAAAGAAATATAACAGAGGTACATACATTTTCATGCTTGAATATTGCAAATGCAGTTTAAACGATCCAGTCTAGGTGCATTTGTATGACAAAGGGACTGACGTAACTGTTTCTGGCGCTGATTTGGAATGACAAAAACTCAACTATGAGTGTGCGATTGGGCAGACAGGTGACCAGTGAACATATCAATTTGAAAAATTTTGAGTTGTGACACTCTTGATGTACATGTGCGATATGTGTACACATATTTCCTTTAAAGCACAAAATTATATATGAATGTAAAATATGTTTGTTTGTATGATAACAAAATTGCTTGCTATTTAAACCGAAAAGTTGAATTTTTTTTCTTGGAAAAATTAATTCCCAAAATGCTTACGTGCGAAATTCGGAATTTCGCTTCCATCCTTCTATATGCATGCGTCGGTTTGCTCCCTCTCGACTCCCACACGCCACCTTCTAGCTCTTATACGATTCGTATACATACATACCTACATACATATTTGAATATACGGATGTTGACGGTGACTGCCACTCCTACGTTTTTGGCCAATCACATTCTTTTGCTTTTGCCTTCAAGACGGCCCGTGTCTCTTTCGGTGCCTTTCAATGATGGAAATATGTATTTCGGGTAAGAGCGGAAAGTGTGGTTCAGTGCCGTGCAAGAAGAAAAAAAAACGAAAGGGGGTCTGATCCACCACGTGATGTTGATTCACATTCATAGCAATGACGGCCTGTTGGCAGCTGCCAACGCACGCGCTCATATACACACGCACACACCTAGAATACATGGAAGAAAAAGACGTATTTACTTGTTCCGCTCTTGAATTTATTTGAAATAAGTATTATGGTCTTCTGAAATACCTCGTGATGAAACCGTTCCGTAGCGTAACGAAAATAATAAATCCATTTCTTTTCTCAAAGCGCCTCAAAAAAAAAAAAATGTTCCATTGAAGAAAGTCAAATCATTTAAAAACAGAACAAAAGAATTAAACTCTATATTATATACATATGTATGTATGTATGTACCTACATACGTAGCTAAACTTAGCTGGAGCAGTTCTCTTATAACTTCAAAGCAATTATTGTCTATCAATAACATTACAGGCGACTCTTTTTTCTCGTATTTTCGTAAGGCTGGGAGCGACGCTATCAATTTTTCGATCGATCGAAAATAAAAGTTTGTCTGTGACACTCCCGCTTTTTTCAATAATGAAATTTTATGCTTTATTTTTGTCGACTTTTATGAATGTTTTCTAATCTCGAAAGTTGGAGCACCTGTTGATATCGCAGCTATATAATATCTGCGCTCTATCATTGTCAATTCGACGAAAAATTCACTCTCAGTTTTCCAAAAAAAAAAAAAAAAATTCTAGGTATATAATAATAATAATCATAAAAAATAGGTCGTAAACTGATAAGGATATGTATTTGCACCGTGAGGTTATTATCCCGTAAAATCATTAAAAGACAAGGATAGAGACGCTGAACAATTCTGATAAGATGAATCTGAACGCCGCAATAACAATGCCCGAGAGCAAATAAATATTATAAAATTGCCGACTTTTCAAGAGTTTCATTGTGAAAATGATAAGAAGAACATTTAATTATAATGAAATATGTAGATATGTATATATTAATTGCCAACATTCGCTCGACAATTCTTAAGGTAATTTAAATACTTGGGGTAAACAAATGGAAGCGCTAATGAAGCAGTCCTCGAAATAGGCTCTCGACAGCCCAAAGCCCCAATACTCCACTATATAAATAGAATCGTATAAGAGCGCACGAACTTTATCCATTGTAGACAAGCCGAAAAACTAATCCTCTTTGTGCTCTCTTTTTCTCGGAGTCAAGTGGAAACACGTTTCAAGGAACAATCCATTATATGTACCTACAACATATGGACTGCCTCAAAGTGCTGGGGGGAAAATGCCCCAAAAAAGGTTATAAATCCCTATTGGGGTCGTAGTCTTCGGCTCGGTTTAAGCGCTTCGAAACTCTAAATTCTCTAATATATTCCTATAGTCTTTATGCCAGTTTAAGTCAAAAAATACTTTGGCTATATTTGAAATTTTCAAAAATTTTCAATTAAAAATTAATAAACCTGGTTTAACTCCCCTGAAGACTGTCATTTGAAAGGTTAAACCTTCAAATAGTTTAAAATAGGTAAAAATCGGTTATAACGATACCGCTTATAACGATTATCGTTTATAGCGATGAACATTTTAGTTAAAGTTTGGTTCGCTATTCTAAAGCTGCAATCATTCATGGCATAAGACGGCATAACAGAACATAACATAACATAAAATAACATAAGCGCTTTTTGAGTAGTCAGTGAAGACATAAGAAAACATAAGAGCACAGAAGAGGCAATGTTGCAATTTGCGCACATTGCGGAAAAGGGGAAAAAATTATTTCCACAATCTCTCAAGAAATAATTAACAAACGCTTGTAAATCAGTTCGGGACATGCTGAAAAGTTAAAAAATATATTCTTCTCTAATAAAAAATTATATGCTTAATACTATTTTAATAGTGGGACTCATGCAGCTTCGCGAATTGTAGGAAATGAGAAATTTGTCACACAACTGTCAAAATTTATATGAAAATTTACGATGGGAAAAGTTGCGAAGGCATTTGCGAAGCTGCATCAGTACCACTAATATATTATAACATTAGTAATTGTGGCTTTTCGAGAATTTCATAAAAAGGGCAAATGTGGCAGCTTTGGGAAGGAGTTGGCAGCACAAATTCAAATCAGCTGACTCGAACTTACATAAGACGGCATAAAGGCTCAGTTACTCTTGATTGAACGTAACTTGACTTAACTTATTTAATCAGCTGACTTGATGTGCTTAGTACATTTTCTATGGGAGCAGTTACTGAAAACTTAATTTGACTTAAGATAAGAATCTGTGGAAAACAGATTTCTATAAGTTAAGTCAAGTAACGTTCAATCAAGAGTAACTGAGCCTTAAGAAAAATCTGTTTTCTACAGCTTCTTCTGTTCTGTTATGTTATGCCATTACTGACCACTTGCATACAACATGTATTGAATAGATAGAACCAGCTGATTATGCTATGTTATGTTATGCCATGAATGATTGCAGCTTAATTCTTCTTAATTTCTGTTAACGGATATAGCGACTATCGGTTATAACGATGGATTTTTGCTGGTCTCTTCGACATCGTTATAACCGATTTTCACTGTAGTTTCGATGTATAAAACTTTTTATCAACTCACTTCACGAAGCCAAGCCGGTGACGTCCGTCAATATATGTATGTATGTGTATGGGGTTTTCTGTTTGTCATTCTTTTTCAAAAATATAAAAATTTTTTTTTTCTTTTATCATTGTACTTTACTTTATGGGTAAATGAGCGTCTATAAAAAAAAATATAAGCAATTTCAATCGTAGAAGCAGGAAATTTGAACGTTTGAATGGCTTGAAGTCGAACGATTGATAATAGTTTTGGACTTTGTCATCGTGATGTTTCCTAATGGGGTAGTTTTGATCTTCAAATTGTCATCTTGATTTGTTCATTTAACCGCAAAATGTGGTGTGGTAAATCAATTTTACGGTTTTAATGTAGTCGGAAACAGTTTTTTTTTTTCGCTTTGATATATTTTTATTGAAATAATTTTTTTTTTTGTTTTATTGAATCTCATAGAAAAGCTGTTTTCCTCTTTTGATTGATTTAAAATTGAATTTCGGTTTTTATGAAGAATTTTGCCTTTTATGATTCCCAGAAATAAATGATTTTCGTTATTTTTAACCTTAAAAATGGTTCTATTAGAGCACTTTTGATTGATCGTTGGATCGTTGGCCTTGGAAAGTTCTACGAAGAAATAATTTAAAGCACACAGTGGACTCCCTTCTTCTAAAACGGACGCACTTTGGGAATGGTCAAGTGTTCCTGCTTTTCAAATTGTTTCCTCTTAAGCGGACATGTTTTTCGGTCTCGTAGGTGTCCGCCCGCGATTCTGAGCAACTTCAGTATACCTTATAGCAGCTTAAAAGCACCAAACTTTGGTAGTGTCCCATTGAATTGAAAATTCCCCGCTTCATGCATATACATACTTACGTGGAACGGCTGTAACTATTTATTTATTATCATTATTCTCATCCACAGAGTTGAAGAAACTTCGGGAGTTTCCCGATCTTTTCATAAGCTGCGGAATGTCGTTTATAAAATTTAAAGGCAAAATTCTTCGAAATAAACACACACAAAAAAAAAATTTTTTTAAATCGCATGAAAGATATTTTCTCGCATGCATTTTATTTTATTTTATTTTTTTTTTTTTTTTTTTGTAAATACTCTGGCTTACCTTTCGAAAAAATGCTAAAGCATTCGTAAAATCATGATTAAGCAGTAAAAATATAAATGATAGGCGCATGCAAAGCGCATGTGCGTCCACGCCAGTGAGAAACTGAGAAGTTGGAAAGGAAAAATGCATTGCATTTGCATTGCATTCCGGACTAATCGGTTTTCTGTTGTCATAGCAGGCAGTGTGTTTTCAGTGGCGTAGTTAAGGAACCAGAGAGGGTGAAAAACCAAAAACTACGAGTATTATAGAACATAACATTTGGAGTAATAATATCTCTTTCAATTGTTATCCTCTACGATGGGAGCTGCTGAGCGCTCAAGTGCTCCGCGCAGCACTTTTATTACTACGCCACTGTGCTGCGCAGGCACGTCTCTATTGAAAAGGCATTTAACGCGAAGGGACTTGTTTTTGAAAATACCCGCCTGTTACATTTTGTATATATTTTATATTGCATATCGTATATCATAAATACGATTACCTACGTACATATATATTAACGATTTGCTAATTTCCGTCATTTTCGCAACATTTTCTAACTGCGTAAATCGAATGGCGGGAGGCATATTCAGCTTGACTGAAAAATGCCATAATTTTCATTTTCATTTTCATTTCATATTGAATGAATTCCCATTGAAATCAAATTGATTGCGAATGAAAGTAGCAAAAAGTGTTCTTTTTTTTCCCTATAAATAACTTCGTGTGTCAGCAGAAATTTTAAAGGTTATTATTAGTCAGAGACAGATGAGGCGATAAAAGTCCGATAATTCCAAACTAAATTAGAGATATGTATTTGAACTTGAAGTTTCCCATTTCATACATACAGATGGCAATAAAACGAATCCAATCGTGAGTTTCAAAGCATATTGTTGGTTTTTTTTTATTTTTAAATACCCCTTACTTTCTTCGCTGGAAACTAGCATTGAAATAGAAGCACAACAACAACAAAAAGTGGAGATAAAAGCTTTTTTTTTTTATTTCAATAGAACGTGCCTCCAACTTATCGCCTATTGAAAATCTATTAGTTTTATTATTTTTATTTACTCACATGATTCGAAGTGATAACTTTTAGCACTTTTGCTCTGTTTTAAAGCCGGTTTTGGGTTTTGAAAAGCACGCGATTTCGGCGAAATTTCAATCGGTTTTGAAGATAATATTTCAAAAATAAAAGGGGCTTGGAAACCGGAAACACTTTCGTCTGTGATGCTATTATTAGTTTTTTTTTTTTTTTTTTTTTTTTTTTGGTAAAATTTAATGAAACCGGAAAGCTTTTTGCTGATAGATCACACTGATAGGCGGGATGGATAATTAAAAATATATAGGAAATAAAAAAAAATGCTTTGCCTTTGGAGCGTGCTACAGTGGACTTTCGTTTATTCAAACCTGCGATAATTTGAACCTCTCTACAATTTAAAGTGATCACGAGTTCCCTACAAAATCTCTTTATACAGTCGACTCTCGTTAATTTAAACACTCGGAAATTCGTAATATCTTAAGAGTCCCTCGAGTTTCGAATTTACGGGTGTCCGACTGTACCTCATTCAAGCAGAATTATATAGCCGTATTCTAAATGAATATTCCCTGGGAATTTTTTCCCCAAAAATATTCTTTCAAAGAGGGAGTAATCTTAGTGTCAATTAAAGAAAAAATGTGATGAACTTTCCTTAACAATGTTCGAAGTTCTTGCTCTTTTCGTATTATCGTCCCAGTCTGCTTAGAATGGGAAATTTTTCCCAAATCCGCAGAGAGAAATTTCCCAGGAATAAATAGAATCGGGCTGATAATTTGGCCAGTAATTTTCTTCTTTCAATTGTTCCAAATTTACCTCATAATGTGAAATATTAATTATTGAAATTAAAAAATTCCATGTTTAATTTGAAAAATTTTTCCATCTTTTCTTTCAGTGTACTCTTTGATGTAAATTTCTATCGGCGCAATAAGCGAATGCGACCAAAGAAAGGAAAATACGTGTGACCAATTTGCACTTATCGGCGACAGGAACGTGAGCAAACACATTTGCTCATGCGGAACGGAACGGAACGAGACGGAACGGGACAGAACGAAGGCAGCTACTTCCACATTGATTGTGGACGATGAAATCAATAATTGCATTTCACTACAGAACATGCCATATAACGTGTTTAAGCATTCAAATGTAAGTACATACATACATACGTACACAAATAAGTATTGATAGGGAAAAGTGCATGTACTTCTGAACTTTTGCCTTCTTTCTGACTATAAAATAATCATTTATTAATTTCAATCTCTCTTATCGCTAATTTCGTTTCGTTTCGATTTTTTTGTTTTGTTTTTTTTTTTCCTGTTGCACACAGATGCACTCATGCATTTATGGAGATCATTTTATTGCAGATAGCGATGGAGGGGGTGTGTCATAGATTAAAATTCTCTTTTTTGATATAAGTACAATTTCTTTTTCTTATTTCATGAAAAAAAAGTTTCCTTTTAAAATTTTGATGGTGGCAAAAAAGGGTCTCTAGGGTTTTTAGCTCCTTATTATGTCAATGTCAAAGTTTTTTTCTTCTTCTTTATTTAAAACCAGTTCACACTATACAGTGGCTTGATTCGATTGTAAACGAGAGGCATAAAAAAACCCTGCAGGAAGCCTGTCGCCACATGGCCACATGTCTATACTGACGTCAATATAGACAAGAGAACTAGTTCCAACGTCAACAGTATTTATAGGCGGTCTCATTAGAGAAACTGTACTGTCAAGAGGTATAGTTCATCTTTATTGACCATGTCAACAACGTGTCTCCTTATAAAGCGAAAGAGTAATAATTTGGTCTACATAATAGTACCGACATCAATAGTTTGTCAATAGTTCGTCAATAGTTTTTCGGTCTACTGTTGACATTCAATGACAAATCAATGTTAAATGTCAATAACGGAAAGCATTGCGACGGGTATAACTGGTCAGTAGTACTGTTGACGCAGTCAGTAGAGAAAGAGTATAGATTCACTATTGACATTTCCTGCAGGGAAAGAGCTTCAACATCAATACGATACAAGAAAACATAATAAAATCCTTTGTCCTCGTCTTTTAAAAATCTGCCATAAAAAGCCAAACGATCTGAACAGGTTTCACATTCAACTTTTTTTTGTTTTGCAATTAATTTTTTTTTTTTTTTTCCACCGAATTGTTTATTATTGTTATGAGGCTTTTTTTTGGAAATTAATTTGTAATTTTGTTCATGCTTATCGCAATGATAGAGCAAAATAATAATTATAATAAATTGATTTGATTCTATTTGTCAGAATTCTATACTTTGATGTTCTTCCCGAAGTGCGCAGAACTCGATGGTCCGTTGAACATATCAAATCACATCTTCCTTGCCCACAATGACATTCAAAAATGATGCTGCTCCATCGACATAACGTTCAATGACTGCTTTGGAGCGATAAGAAGATAAGGGCCCATTTTAAAGTCCAAATTTAGCGTGGAGTCATCAGGCCACTTGGTCGATTGTGCTTTAACGGTTTCGAATGTGGGCCAACAACGAGAGAAGGCAAAAAGGCAGCTAAAGCAGGAATGCCTTGTTAATGATGTTATGCGAGACATTCATGGATTAACAGGAATTTTTAAGCAAAAAAAAAAAAAAAAAATGCGTTAAACAGAAACACCTTGAAGTTTTTGAAGTGAGGGAATGTTAAAAATTTTTCAAGGAAAGGCTATGTACCTTCAAAAGTAATAGCAAAAACACTGGCTTCTACAGTGAAACCTCGCTTTGAAATGAAATGAAAATTGTTCTCGCACTTTGAATATCCTTTGATATTTTATACCGCAATGCTTCAAGAAGGCAGAAACTCTGAGCTGTGCAATCATAGTAAACACGATGAAGGTAAGCCTTTTTCTTTTCTAAGTTAAAATCGTGGGATTCATGCAGCTTCGCAATTTTGGCGAAATGGGAATTTTTTCGAAATGAGAAATGAACTGTAAGAATTTGTATGGAAAAAACTTGACGACGCATGACAAACTCTCCTATTGGGATTTGCAAAATGTAGTAAGCTTTTTCGCAAAACAGGTTTGGGCTGATCTTCACAGCCTATCGAGCTTGAAAAACCTAAAAAGTAAGGTTATATGGGTTGAAGCCTTAATTCGAAAAAGGAAAGAATTTTTATATAAATAAACATAAATTTCGCAAAACGCCGGAGATCTACGAACAAATTTTGCGAGGCCGCATGAATCCCCCAAATATGACTTTAATTTCTGATTGATTTTTGTCCCCCTTATTTTTTAGGAAAACATTCACTGATATTGATATTCATATTGAAAGCTAAGTTCTTTCAATATAACATCCCTCGATCCGATGATATGATGCCAGACTGTACTCTGTTTCTTCCGTATGTATGAAAAGTTCTTACTATATTTATTGATTCCTCCATTGCGACACATGCATTTCGATTTCTTTGCAAATGCTTTTGATAAAATTTATTCATTCTTTTTTTTTATAAGTTTTGTTTTGTTCTCTTTTTCGTTCGACAAACGCGAAACTCGGTTTTTATTATTATTTTTCTTTTATTCGGTTTTTATTTTTTTATTTTTTTTTATTTTTTTTATTCCGTAAAACCGAAACCCGTTGCAATTCAATATGCGTATATGGAGCTTCCGAATAAAGCTGTTTTTTTTTGCACTATTTAGTCAGCTCTATGCAATTTAGTCGCGTTGCCGCATTCATTTCTGTCACGTTTCAGCATATTTGGTCTTTATTTTTTTCTTTTCTTAGTGTTTTCGTTTTCGCTGTCGTTTTCGCTGTCGTCTTCTTGGAAGTTGATTTTGCACTTTCTTTGTTGTATAGACAACAAATTGTTTACACAAAATAATAAAAATGGAAAAATTATAGAAAATGCATAAGATAAGAACTATGCAATGTAGCAAAGTAAGAAAAAAAAAAAAATAAATAAATATAAAATAAAATTAACAACTAGAGTCAAGTTCAACGTAATGATTCATTCATTCAGACTTGATAAATGCTCTAAATGACTCATTTAAACCATATTGAATGGGTTTTAAGGTTAGGTAGAAGAGCATAATTTTGTTTGCAGCAATTTTTCTTTATACCCGACACACTCTGCGTCGAGGGTATAGTGCGTTTGTGCGGTCTTGTGTAACACCCAGAACCAGTCGAAAAATACTTACAAATTATATCGAAATGATCGTTTATTTAAAAAAATTCAATTTTATAGAAGAGCGTTTTTTCTTCTATTCTTCGCATAAGCTTAAACTAATTTCGCATTATTTCCATAACTATAGTGCTAAGGGTTTTCAATTTCGGAATTAAGGCTAAAATAATTGGGGTTCCCCCGGACTTTTTCTAGTTAAGAAACGATATTTGAAGTGCATCATGATGATAGGTGAAACGGGATTTACAAATTTGAAGGGGAGTTTCATCCCGCAATTCGGCGAATCTGAATAACTTTTTCGCCTGAAAGGGAAAACTTTCAATACCCATAAATTTAGGTAATGCATGGAAGCTCATGCCTGTTAAATTGGAATAAGTATATAACATTATTTATCGGCTCGTATAAAACTGTCTTCCAATAAGTCTTTCTCGCATGGGAATCATACAAGTTCTTATAACGAAAGAGACTTTGGTCATAACCGTACGGACCTCAATAGTCTCAATATTTTTCGTTACGTTAATAGGCGTAAGTTAAATGCATACAATAGCTTGGGAATGATATAACGTCGTTTTTCCTAGTAAGGGAAAACTGATTCACTACCCGTATACAATTTAGGTTAATTTACGGATCATTTTAGGTACACACTGAAATTTCAATTTTCCAACACATTTGTCGGATACTAGGGGTATTCACAAAGGCGCGTTAAAAACGTTTAAAAATCGGAAAATCGGAAAAATGCATCTTCTTAAAAAATTTTTAAATTTTTTGTATCTTGCACAACTTTTTAAGCAGTTAAAATTTTCAGATTTTTCGACGCCTTTGTGAATACCCCTATTGTAGTGTCAGGTTCGTCAGACTATAACACACTTTTGTTTTGCAAAAAAAGAAAAATTAAACATTAGGGAAAGTATGAACACAAACACAATGGCAAATTCGACTGAGCATTGCATTCTCTTGCTGCCTGTAGAATTCTACGAATCGTATGAATACCTTCGCAGCTAAAGATTTTCCTTCATTTTCACAGGTAGCTCAATTTTAATGGTGAAAGATTATTTTAGATAAATATTTATTTCTTCTATCCCACACGCTCATGTGTCGTCTGTCATGTTAAAATCCAAATAATTGGTAACTAAAATCTTCGAGGATGCTGACCGTTAAAAAAAACACAAATCTTTCGGATTTCCCTGTTGTATTTTGCGAGCAATTGTGTAAATAAAAAAAAGGTGTTTTCAATGTTTTCACAGATGTACGCCTGTCTTTTATCACATACGTGGTTATTTTTTTTTTTCTTCGCCTCTTTATATTAAATCATTTGCTCGACGATGAGTGAAATGCTGGGAAGCAGAAAATATATACATAGGTACCTATACGAAAGTGCACATGAAACGTTGAAAAACTTGAAATGTTCTAGAAATATTGAAATGTCATCCCATTCATTTAGAAAATATTAGTAAGACTTATGGCAACATTTCTCAAATACTTGTGCTTGTATCGGAATAAAAGCAAAACGAAGGGAAATAAGTATTTTGCGGAATCTTTTATTATCCAATGAGCGCTTGATTTCGGATATACCTCTCTTTGGTTTCTATAAGACAATTTTGTGTACCCAAAATACGTCACTGGAGCTCCTTTGATCCCTTAATTGGACGCATAAGCAACACTTCTTAAATACTTTCGAAAAAATTCATGTCAAACTTAAGGGGTTATTCTGATTTTTATTTCATAAGAAGGCAATTCCACGAGAAACGGTCCCAGCGGAGACACCCGTGACAGTCATTCAGACCAAAAACTGCATCCTAACTATTTTTAAAGGCTTTCAAAAACTAGAATGTTTGTAAGTCACGTCCTTTTTCTTCATTAAAATGAGCTAAAACCTAAAAAAAAAATAAGTGTCACAGGTGGGACAGTATTCATGGAATTGCCCAAGACACGACTGGTTTCGAATAAATTACCAAAAAAAATTCCTAATAATTTCAGATTAATGTTTTTCTACCCGAAATTAGTCTTATCTGAACTTTTCAGTGCAAAAAAAAAAAAAAAAAATTGTGGCATGAGAGGGTTAAATTCAATTGTTTTTTTTTTATAGGTATGTTTTTATTTATCACATCAGGCTAGGTTAGGCTAATGATGCTGCCACCATGAAGGATGACACACTTGGGCCTCATGGGCCTTTTGTGATACCACGAAAAATGACAAACCAAAGATAAAAACATAAAAACTAAACAACATCCACGACCTGAGCTGGGAGTCGATCCCAGAGCCTCTCGCTTCGTCAATTAGCATCTCAGCCAACTGCGGCACAGAGGCCGATACTTATAAAATTAGGTCGTTGGTCAAAGTGGTAGAGGTTGCTCAGCTTGTCTAAAATACAAAAATCGCATGGGTTATTATTAAGTTCATCTGTCGTTATCGTCCGTACCAGAATTATTAAAATTTATTTATTTAAAAATCACAAATGGCGGCCTACAGAAAAAAAGTGTCGATAATCGTTATTTTTTTCGTTAAAAACCGCTTTAAAAAATTATTAATAAATTTCGAAAAAATTCAATTCTGATGCCTACGAGAACTACTAACAAGTGAAAGAATATATCAAAGTTTCAAAGCGATCGGTTGGATAGTTTGGTCTCTAGATGTTGCCCGTTGCAGAAAATGACGTTTCGAAAAAAACGCTTTAAAGGTTCAAGAACAGAACGAGTCGCTGAGGACGCGTTGGTGATTATGAGCTGAAATTTTTTGAAAACTTGGAATTTTGGTCCGATTTTTTCACAGCATATTTTGAAGAGGTTCTACTATCGAAATATAAATGAAAAAAATAATAGATTTTAGAAATTGGTTACATCAGAATAGCTCCTTAATAAGCAAAGCAAATGCAACGCGTCAATAAAATCAATAATATTACGATTCCATCTTATTGTATCAGGATCTCCACTCGAACTAAACTAAATTAAAATTAAACTTAAACATAATTCGACTTATTTTAAAGAGTGTATTATATAGTGAAAACAAATGCTGTGAAGAAATTCGAATGTGAATTTTTATCCAATCCTGTCATTTGCGTCATACAAGTGCAAAAAAAAAAAATCAAAATAAAAGAAAAAATGACGCCCGAGAATCGTTAATAGCAAGATCTCGTGTCACAGTGTCAATAAAAAGTTTTCATCAATCGCGCAGTTTGCAAAACTTGAAAAGTGCTAACAAAAGTTCATTATCTGTCGGGCGTATCAGATGTTTCATAACATTCACCTCAGTCGTAATAGCTTGTAGAGTCTAATTGAGGGCTTTTATAGTGGGTACCTGTGATATTTTATTGAAATTTTATATTGCGATTATTGTGACTATCAAGCTAATCAATTTTATGAAGGGTCATAAGTAAAGGGTGCCCCCATAGTAATGATAGTTTTTCCAATAGCGATTACTTGACAGCTGTCAAAGATACAAACGTCATCTAGCCATCAGAATATTCAGAAAGGTTTGCCATTTCACCATTCATCGTTTCACGCTTCCCGAACGCTTAGAAATATAATTTTAAAAAATTATTTGCGAAATTCCGGTTCTGTTGTGAAATTCGCAACGTGAATTTCGTCGTGAAGTCGGCCGTCATTATGGCTTCAGTGAGCATGCAATTCGACGCACCGTGCCAAAGTTTGAGCACTTTTGGACTCGAAGAAGCCAACCAGAATGCGAACTGGTCAAAGTGATGAAAACATAGTGTTGAGTGTAGATGATTCAAATCGGTCGTATCGACGCCGAGCAGTCGAATTAGGACCCTCCGCTGCTGAAGCACTGCCAGCGTTCCCGAGGTGGCCATTTGAATGATGTCTTGTTCCATACATAATGGCATGAATGTAGCTTCAAAATAAAGCCAAAACCAATTTGATATCTAAAACCGTTGTCGTTTTATTTGAATTTATTTTCCTATCGTTCTTATTGGGGCACCCTTTAGGTACTGGGCCTTTAAATCACCTTCAAAATCAATCAATCGAGGAAATCATTTTTGGAACAAAATCACAAAAGGATCGAAATAGAAACACATTGCCCAAACTAAAAGAACTCCCTATTTAAAATAGAAACGGTAAAAAATTATTCTATTCTTAAACCATCTTTAGACGGCCTCTGTTCGGTAGTTGGTTGAGATGCCAACTTACGACCCGAGAGGGGCCGGGCTCAACTTCCCACCTGAGGTCGTGGATATGTTTTTGCTTTTCTTTGTTTTTCCATGTGGACCCATTTGGCGCCTAAGTGTGTCACCCTGAATGGTGGAACCTACACTCACCTAACCAACTTTGCCTAAACCTTCTTTAAAACGAATTCTCTCTAAAAAAACGAATTTTTTCCGGTTCCTTTAAATTCGTTATAGAGAGTATTTCGAGTATATTCGTATTTTTTTCGAGTATCGAGTATATTCGAGAGTATTCGACTGTATTTTAATGTTTTACCAGCCTAACTGGAATGGTTATTGTTTCTTCTGCTTTTGTTTGAGTATAAAAAAGATGTTTGCAAAGCTGTTTTCAGAAATCGAGCGAGGACTTATACCACAATACATACCTACGTCTGGGCTAAATAAAAATTTCAATCAAAATAGTTTTGGTGCGAAAGTCTTTCTTAAATATTTTTCCTTATTTCGATTCAAATAACTTTTCATAATATGGAACTTATGAATATGTATCTATCTATATTTTGAATGTTTCATATTTGGAAAGTCGCTTTTGGCACGTGATATTAAATAAACAAGCGCGTTCGTATGGGATTATTACCGATGTTTTCTTCACATCTGAAAATTGTTGATCATACCGTCCGATTTTTCAGTCGATTTTTGCACCGAAAGCTCTTTAAATACGAGTTCGTCTAGACTCTGGAAGATCCTAATATACCAGCAAATTACCCCATCTAAATATGTATCATTTTAATGACCGATCATCTACATATTGTATGTACATACATATGTGTGCAATTTTCTTGTTGGGAAAATCCGATTCAAACTCGTTATCACCAGGTCCACACTAGAGCAATCAGAATATTAAAAGAATTATTTATTTACTTTTTAATACTGCAAGCTATCATCTCAGAAATGAGCGTGCTTCTTTGATTAATTAAAGTCAATTTGAAATTAGAGACCATTGTCATGGAAAGGCAACACCCAATATTGAATTTTGATTGTTCCTCGCGTTGACACGAATTCGCCGAAAACAACAGCAACAATAACAATATGAAACTGTCAAACGGGAGGCACGACTGAATAAAAGCAATAGAGCGAAAGAAAGCAAAAAAAAAAAAAAAAACGAAGAAGATCAGCGAATTTCCTGAGCACGCAATTTCGACGTTGCTAAAATGATCGAATGAACGCGCTCACTCAAAATAATGGGTGGAATATTGTTCACCAATTCAACAAGCGTCCAGCATAATTGAAAACAATTCCTCTTGATTAATCACATGACCGTCCAATTGAACGAGGATGAATCTGTTGATGTTGAACTTCACAAAAAATGAAGCGATGGCGAAAAAGACCCCCAAAAAAAAGTTGGCATATTCGCAATTCTTGAGTTCATATACACTTTGGAAACTTTCGGGAACCTCCAGCAAATTGAGCCCATTATCATTCATAGAATGCGTTGATCCACAACAAAATTGTTTGTATAAAATTCTAGTCAAATGAAAGTGGCGAACGATTTGAGGTTTTTTTTTTTATAAAAAAAAATCTCATTTGTAAATAAATATGCCTTGGATTTCGCATTACACTCAATTGAAAATCCCCCGCATATGTCTGTATGTATATGGCTGGCAATTCAGTTGAAAACGCGACAATAATTCAATCAATGTTCGCGATGATTCAATAAATATCTCCGGGGGTATACACGGTAATTTTTCAAAAACCCCGCGAAATCAAAATTCAAACTTTTTTCGCGGTTTTGTGGGCCGGTCACGAGCGTTCGTTTTTCTTGCTTTTTTCAATTTTTCTGTAAATATTTAAACTGGAAAAAGATTTAATGTAAAATATGTACTAAATATTTGTTTCAATCACTTAAATAAAAAAAATTGTTTTTAGCTTTTCTGTCAAGAATGGTTAATCAATCGCGTTCTACGGAGTTTCCGTATGCTTTAAATGATATTTCTCATCAAATGGTAAGCTAGCAAAAATTTCAAAAAATTGTAGCAATCAAAACCCGATCATAATGTATTGTAGACATAAAATTTTATAGATTTTATCAAAGTCGAAATTTGTATTCACGGCACACTCTGTGTCGAGGGTATATTGTGTTTGTGCGGTTGTGTATAACATTCAGAACCATTCGCCATAGGCCAAATAATAAAATCTGTATAGAAATGATCAGCGTCACTAGAGATTCGATTCGAGCCATGTCCGTCCGTCTTTCTGTCCGTCTGTCTGTCTGTACAGTAGTTTCGCTATATAAGAAACTCGTATATAAGAAAACCCAGGTTTTAAGAAAGGAATCTCAGGGCACCAAGTCCATTTATATTAAGCTCTGTACAAAAATGTTTGTATATAAGAAACTCGTATATAATAAAAACCTGCCTTTAAGGAACTGTTTACTTAAACCAAAAACTCTTTTTGTATGGACAAAATTTTTATATAAGAAACGTGGTTTTTATCAAAAATTTAACATCCCTATTTTCAAATATCGGTAGTTTATATAAGAAAAAATGTTTTTATAAACGGTTTGGTTTTATAGCGAAAGATTATTTTTCAATTATATTCAGAGAAAAAAAAATCGTTATACATATGTAAGAATGAAATTTCTTGGCAAAATCGACTTTCTTATAAAGCGAAACTACTGTACTACAGTTTTGTTATCGAAGGAGTTGAGCTGTCTTGACGAAATTTGGTATGCGTACTGACGGGGACATGAGTAAAAACAACTTCGCAAACGGGCCCGATCGGACCATTTTTAGGGGTACCTCCAGTACTAGGGTCTGTTATAAAAATCACAAAAATTGCTTTAAAATTTCATTTTTCGAGATTTTTTTATATAATTTTGAAATGGATTACAATTGCTCAAGGGCGGTTTTCATAAAAAATTAAACAAAAGTCGTCATCTGAGGCTCTTTTATAGTCTTAAAAGTCTCCAGAATACTCTTGGGGCGTATGCAGCTATCCGTTTATCTGTGTCGGGTATTGTACTGTATTGTATTGTACCTTTACTTGATTATTTTAAGCTTATTAACTAGTCTTATTCTTTTATAATTTAATAGACTTGAATAAGAGTTCTCATTGCTTGATATAATCATTATTCATCAATATTTTTTTCCCTCGAAACGATCACGTTTTTTTTTTTTTTTTATTAAGAGAAGTCACCTTGTACGGGCACTGTGTACTTGGTTTAATCACACCTTTTTTTCAGGGGACTTTTTTTTTTAAATACTGAAAAATTTCTTACAATTAAAATAACAATTATCGCAAATTATGGTTCATCGCACGAAAAACAAATTGAATGTGGTTTTAATCACTTAACAGAGAACCGTATGAATTGCGAAATTAACCAATGACATCACAATGGCTTCCGCGCATTCTCAGTAATATTTTCTATCATGAGGAAATGTTTCCTCAAGCAACGGTTATCTAAGACATGATCGACATCTTACTGAAACACATTAGGGGTCCAGATGCAGGACGATGCACAAAAGATCTGATAGATAGAGGTTAGCAACTTCACAAATTATAATAAGTTGAGGAATATTTTTCAATCTTAATAATTTTATTAAAAATTTCTACTAACCTTTAAATTATCCTGGCGCATTTTCCCCTGGGGATTCGAAAACATTCTCCCATTCTAAGCACACTGGAGAGGGAATATAGATGGAGCAAGAATTTCCAACATTTTTAAGCTTAGGTCACATTCCTTCTTTAATTCATCCTAATGCTGGGATCCCACTATCTGCACAAAGAGTGCAATCTGCGGCCAAATCGGAAAAAATTTCTACTTTTTCCAGAATCACTGTTGAGGATCACATTTTCGCCTCATATTGTCAAAAAGAAAAATCTGGGATAAATAAAAATGCGACACAACTCGTTCAAGACGATCACATTCGTCCGCATAAGAGTCCAAAAATTGCGTTCACACTATCGGCGCATCGATTGCGACAAAAATCGTCGCATTGCGCAGACAGTGGGATCCCGGCTTAAGAAGACTTCCATTTTCCGCGTCGAAAACATTTTTTGTGAAACGATTCCAGGGGTATATTCATTTAGAATAGGGCTGATAGTAGATTTCTTCATACTGTAGGTACTTCTACATTCAAATATGATCTCTGGAGAAAATTAAAAGAATTCATCTTTGATGCCTGTTGCTTTTTATCGCGCTAATTATTGTCACTTCTCTAGCTAGTCTAGGCAGGCCTGTAGAGAGGGAGGGGGAAAGGGGGATTTCCCCCCGGGCCCGGGATTTCTGAAGGGGCCCACAATTGAGCCATGGCGCCTTTTTTGATCACAATTGTTTGTGAGGGGACTCCGAGCATAAACTTCCTCCAACTTTTTAAAGCGGCCCACACTTCTTCACCACGCGACCATTTTTTTGTCGCACTTTTTTTTGTCAAAAATCCCCCGGGCCCCACATTTTTCTCTACGGGCCTGAGTCTAGGCCAGCTTTAAAATATTAAGTTTTCGCTTGAACCGTTTTTCATTGTCCCTAGATCTAAGAAAAAAAAAAAAAAACTGAACTTTTATTCTGTAATCAGTAGCGTCGTTTTATTTACTTCTAAACTTTTTCCGAAAGAATTAAATTTACATTAGTTAATCTCTCTTTTATTATTGTTGGATTTATTTGCTTAAATTCTTAAATTTTCTTATATGAAAAATAAAACAGTTTGCATTTTTACTCAACGAGAGCTTTTTTCTTAATATTTCAACTCATAGTTTTATTGCGTTATTTATATAAACTTAATTGTTTAAGAAAATCTCGCATATTTTGGTTTAATTTTTTTTCGTTTTTTTTTAGCAATAACTAAACTATTTATTTTATATGTTTTTGTTGCTGAAACATTTGTCTAAAATATTCAATTTTGAGTGTTTTTCCAAAACAGTTTTTTTTTTGTTTTTTTGTATACTTTTCATAACGAGTACATTACTGTAAATAGGTAAATATATTTATATATATTATATAAGTATGTGTATATTACTTTCTATATATAAATATGTTTTTTAAGCGCTCTCCATCCCTCCTCCTGCTTTGCTTTCTGTCATTCTTTCGTTCATTGTTTTCTTTCATTTATTTAATTAATTTTATTTATTTATATTGTTCGTTCTTTCTCACCTACTCACTTTCGCCACCAAATCATTCAGTACGGCGAACGGTTTGCTTGTGCTCATTACTCAATCAGGTTACATGTTACATATTACCTGTGTTCTGTGGTGCTACAGTCGATGTGGTTTTTGTTTTCTCTTTTGAAATCATACAACAAGATTTTCAATTTTCACAAATTATTCACAATAAGTTTATTTATTTATTTTTAAAAATAATGTGCCTGCATGTTCTATTGTAGTTTAATAGTTTTTCGGTTTTTCTTTATTTTATTTTTTTTTTTTTTTTTGGTTAATTTATTAAATTATTTTTATTGTATTTTATAAGCAAAAAACAAATTTCAACAAAATTTGTCTAAAAAATAGTACTAATAATAGTTTGACTATTTGCTATATAGCTACAATTGTGTACATACATATATAAATAAGGGCATTAGAACTAAAAGCAATAACCAAAATACGTTTAGGTAAAAACTTAAAGGAGGATAACATTTACGCTAAGGTAATTCAATAAACAAACAAAAAAACAAACAAAGAAATAATAATAATAATAGGTAATAATAATATTTATACATACGAAACAATAGTTTAAAGTTTAAGCACTACATATCTTGTTTTATATAATAATTTTTTTGCAGTAAGCTCAATTGTATTTTGTTGCAGGTTTTTTCAGGTTTTTTCTTGCAGCATAGCGGAAGCAGTTGTTTGGAAAAAATCCAAAACGAAAATTGCAAATCAATGTGAACAAATTCAGAGCTGTATCAGCTTTTGGTTTTTTTTTTTTTCAAATGTTGAATTCGATATTCTTAAATTAAAAATAAAGCTTAGAAGTCACAAATTTATTGAACTGAACACATTATTTTAAATAAATTCAAAATTCAAAATTCAGTTCAACCAATTTCAATTGATAAAATATGATTCAATTTGTTTTCTTTGCTCTTGGTTCACGTTGAAAGCAATTCTCGAAATGGCGCATAAAATTCACATAAAATGTCTTTTTTTTTTGTTGTCTGCAAACAATTTCAAACAAAAAAATATTTAATAAGAAATTAATGCTAATATCAGCCAAATGAGTAAGAAAATGAGCAAACTGACTACCCGACTATGCTGTCCTTTTGTTTGTCAACGAAAACACGAAAATTTGCTTTGCACAAACATGTTCTTTGGGCGTGGGCGTTGGGCTTGGGCTGGGCATGGGCGTGGACTAACTGACCGATCGAGTGATCCTGTCAGAACAGTTGACAATATTTATATTCATTTGATTTCTCTTTCCTAACCTAGGGTCTCTTACAGTGCCCCATTTTGACAAACGCTTCGATTCGACTTAACTAGACAAACAAGATTGAGGCTTACTTTCTTGGCGCATTATCTTCTCGGCAGGCGACGGCTGCAACCAGCGCTGCACCACGTCCGGAACCGTCTTCGGACAACATCAGATCGAATGTTATGCCCGGTTTCACCAGCTCCGTTATCTTCTCGACCATTAGATTATGGAATTTGGGATGGAAACGATAGACGCTGCCATCAACGCCGACCGTCACTGTGGGCTCGTCCATTTTATTGATTAGTGTTG
The DNA here is from genome assembly GCA_020466095.1 of Chlorops oryzae. NCBI lineage: Eukaryota > Metazoa > Arthropoda > Insecta > Diptera > Chloropidae > Chlorops > Chlorops oryzae. The sequence continues at coordinate 26,299,102 of CM035808.1, read as the reverse complement.
CGATGCCGCACGAGACCAAATGCGCTGCACGCGTCGACACGCACTCGCAGATATGGCGAACATTTGCGCAATCCTCATCGGTGGCATCGTTCAGGCCCAATTCCTCGAGCACCAGACGGCAATTGGTATACGTACCGGGCTCGTCGGCTTCAATTTCCGAAACGTATTTCGTAAAGAACAGGCCGCGTGTCATAATGACATCGGAGTCCTGACCTCTGAACAGTACGCCAGCCTTGACCATTTTCACAATAACGAGCCGTACCAGCTCACCCATATACATGCCTGATATCATTTTCTCGAATGTCTGTTTGCCCGGATTGATTGAATGGACGTCGACATCGCGATCGAATTCAGTGCGGACGAAATCTAGAGCACCGTTATCACCGAACGCACCCCATTCGGTGTTAATGAGAACATGTGATTTTCCATTCGCTGCGCCATCGAACAGTTCGGCCTCCTCGACGCGTTCGACATAGCATGCATTCGAGCCAGTTCCGACGATCAATCCGATCTTACAATGGCGATTCTTCCAGGCACACGACATCAGTGTGCCCGTAGTATCGTTCAATATGGCGCAAACGTCAATCTGTACGTCACCACGGCGTGCGATCGCATCCTTTAGCATTTGTACGACGTCCTCGTTAACCACGCCGGCGCAATTGAAACCCTTCGTCCATGTAACCAATAGACCCTTGGTCAGGCCCAATTGCTGCAGCGGAAACGAGAATGTGAAACCCAATGGCAGCCGTTCCTTATACACGTTGTGCTCGCTCATGAAATTCGCCAGACATTCGGCAATGTGATCGAAGAGCTGGACACCAGAGCCAATCATAATGTGCTGCGGAACGGCATAGATGCGCGATTCCATTTGGAAATCATGATCTTCGCTCAAATGGATGAGAAGCACACGGAAATTGGTGCCGCCGAGATCGAGCGCCAGGAATTTACCGCGCTCATTGCCATTGGGCAGATCTTGAACGTAAGTGACGAAACATTTGACGTTCGCCCTGTCGTGCGTGTCCTTGGCAAGGCCGCGCTTTATCTCGTGCAGTATGCGATAATTCAATTCCATGATCTGTTCATCGGATAACACTAGCTGCTGACATAATTCGTGCACCATTTTGCGTTTTACTTCGACACTTGCACTGGCGTACGACTGTGGCTGCGCGGACTGTGTATGACTTGAGTCTTCTTCCTGTTGCGAATGCGGTGTGTTGAACGATGATGAAAAACTGGAGGATGTAACAACAACTGAGCTGCTGCCGTTCAATTTGCTGTTGGCTGCGGCTGTGGCTGCTGCTGCTGCTGTGCATGCTGCTACTGCGGCTTTGGCTGTGACTGCGTCTACGTGCGATTGAATGTTATAGTTTTGTGGCTGTTGTTGTTGTTGGTGGCTGCTTTTGTGTACAAAATCGATCTCGTCGCTAGCTGTATGACTGCAATTACAATTCTGTACTGTCGTTGCATTTCTTGCCGTACCGCTTGCGGTGCTCAATTTGCCATTTGTCGATGCTACGCAGCAGCTGCTGTGGCCAACGCCAGACGATTTACTATTTATAGATACGCTCTTCATTGCCCCATTCAAATCTTTATCCATTTCGTCTTTCCTTTTGTCCACTAAATCAACGAAAATTCAAATGCCAAGAACAGACACGACTCGCAGATATAGAACAAGAAACACGAAGAGAAAGAGAGACGACGACGGCGACAACGGCGACGACGACGAAGAAGAAAGAGAGAAAATTCGATTGGGCGCCAGTGAGCAAAGGGGGGCGTTGGGCGCTTTGACCGTCTCCTTGAATTTTTTACAGCTCTTACGAATTTTCACGTTATTCGCTTTTGCTCTGTAGTTTTGCTTTATCGCACGACTTTTTGTAGTTTTTTCTTTAAGTTCTTTTTATTACATTTATTTTTTAGTTTTTTTTTTATTTAAATTTTTGTTTTTGTTTTTGTTTCTGTTTCTGTTTGGGGCTTTTACTTTAAACAGTTCAAGTGCACTTTTCAATTTTCTGTTTTGCCCGTTTTCAGTAAAATTCTATTGTTGGGACGAAACGTGTATTCATCGACCGCGCACGCGACCGTTACGTTTGAAAGTCTACTTTGGAATGACCGTATAACAGTAGTTTTATGGAGCAAGTTGACTGCGGTATATGGTTTTGGTATTGTTGCTGCTGCTGCTATTGTTGTTGTTGTTGTTGCTGGAATCGTATGAACCTTGAAGGTCAAAACTGTCACTGCCGTTTTGTGTATGGAGCGAGCGAACGTTGAGCGAACAAGCGTATAAGAGTTAAATCGACTCACTGGCTGGAGGCTTTTATATTACCATACATATGTACAAATATCGCGGAACGGAACGTGTTCTCTCTCCAAACATTTATATATATATATATATATATATATGTATATATGTTTGTAAAAGTGTGCACATGTGCTTATAAGTAGACTTCAGTACGTATAAGTACTTGGTCTTGTTGCTGCTTCTGCTGCTGCTGCTGCTTCTGATTCAACTTTTTGCATGAACTTAACGTTATGGGGCTCGTCCCGTCACAACGTATGTAGGTTTGTGCTTCAATACACAACGCAAAGTCGCTATACGTATATGTACGTGCCTCCACCACACCACACACAGATTGCCTCAATGGAATTTTCTTTACACGTTTCGCTTTTTTGCTTTTTGCTTTTTGCCTTTTATATATGTATATACGTGTATATAAATACGCGCTTTAACATATATTTTTGCGCTATATATGGATATATATATAGATATATAGATGTATCTGTATGTTTATTTCGTCTGCATAGGTGTATGATTAATGATATTTTTCACTTGAAATGCAGCCTGTGCACCTTACGCAGATCACGTCCTAGCAGCGTTTGTTGCAATTTTTCGAAAGTTGCGAAATCGATGCAACTTTTTTGTTTGTTTTCAATATTTCTTTTTCTTTTCGCAGCAAAACTTCCTCCACTTGTGATTTTTTCTTTATTTCATTCAGACTTACGCCGTCTTCCAGTAGCCGCGTTCAACTGAAAAAAAAAATAAAACAAAAAAATGATTGAAAAATCTGACACCTTTTTTGCTAGAAAAAAAGTATATACACTCATACACATATCACTCCTAAACACTCTTAAACAGGGTGATGCAACAGAAATCTTATAAATTATATTAGAATACAGTGTACTCTCTTTCTTCAGAGGACACCTATGGGACCGAAAAATATGCCCTCTTAAAAGGGAACTATTCGCGAAGAAAGAATTCCCAAAAAGTGTCGTAAGCTTAAGAGGAGTGTCCGCAATGATTATAGTATACACTGTAACTTATGTACATATATCCGTATGAGTTTATAAGTAGTTAAAAAGATATTTTAAAGAGATATTTATTGAATTTTACTCTTATAAGAATTTTAAAATATTTTTAAGGGGAATTTTTGAAGACTTACTGGCTCGTATGCCTAACGATGAGATCAGACCTTGTTCTCGATCTATTGAGCAATTGCTTAGTTTGATAAGAAAGAAGAATAATTGATCTCTGAGTTTCAAATTATTGACTCAAATCAGAGATCTATCAAATTTTTATGCATAAAAGCCACTAACTTTAGTTGTGCTAATATTATTCATTGTTCAAACGTCTAGAGAAAAAAAAAAACACAGCTCACAATTCCAGTGGCGTAGCGAGACATTTCGGCGCCCGGCGAAAGATGGGGACACAATGAAGGAAATGCCGCCCCCGGCCCCCAACCGGCCTCAATAAAAATACCTACATAAAAATTTAAATATGATTTAGCACCCGGGGCGGCTGCCCCTTTACCGCTACTCGCTGCGCTACTGCATTATTGTGAAACTGAACAGAGTTTTAAAGCACCCTGTGTGAAATTGAACATACATATCTTATATCTAAGTACAAGCGCAACACATTGTTAGCACGAACGTTCCGGGGTTGATTAGTTCCATATTATATGTACATATGTGGGTATGTATATGCTCGAGAGAAAAGAGGGCGAGAAGCGGAAGTACAAAAATTTCTTTGTATTAGATTGGCATTGAAAAGATTTTGAACTGGAATCAACACAATTTCTTAATAGAAAATGTTTATGAAGGATCAGAGAAATGTGCCCAAAAGAATTGAAAGAGATCTGCCTTGTTACTTAGTTTAACCCGGTAGCGCCCAGCGATGCCATAAGAAATCACTGAAAGAGTTCGTTTCCTGTCATCGCCAGTTCATATTTTACTTTATTTTATTTTTTTTATATTTATTTTTATTTAAATTCAGGCGCTAGCGGGTTAATCATTCTCTCCGTGTGAGACAAAGTGCGGCATGTGGCTACATACATATGTGTAAAAGCGAAATTTGTTTTTCCGGTCTTTAGAATTCAAAAATATCATTGAGACTATACATATGTACATATGTATGTATACATAAACTGACGCTATCTCATAGACTGTAGTCTACACCAAACTAGATTTCTCATTGAAAAGTCATAAAATAAATATATGTACATAGGTACATCCATCTACTAGATATTATGAGCGCGTGTTGGCTGAATTCGAACTGGTATACGAAATAATTTACGAGGTTACACACACCCAGCTATAAAGTAGATACCACTGAGCCACCAAGCCAGCATCAGAAATTGACTTTGCCCGTATTTTGAATTTCATTTAGCTTCATTTTCATTGCAACATTCGATTTCGAGACGAGTTTTCCAATGCGCCGGCGCGTTGCCAGCACATCACATCGAATCGATAATGTTCCTTGCGCGTCCCTGCTCCGCTGCTTGGACTTTGAATTGCCATTTTACCAACAAAACATGCTCATACATACATACATACATATATACCGAAAAGGGGGCTCGTCTCCTTGTCGATGTGTAAGCCTCTTGGTGTTATTTTTTATTTATTTTTATGTTTGTTGATAATGCACGAAGAATGTTGTTGTTGTTGTTGTAAATATGTATGTATGTACATTCGAATCCAGCTGTATGTATACCCAACATGTGCTTTTTAGAGTTTGAGAGGTCGGGTCGCATGCTTTGGACTTTGTTGTTGCAGTTGGTGGTTACGTCAATGAGCGAGCTGTGTGACGTATGTATGTAGTACAAAAAACCATAGAGCATTGCCAACTTTAAGGTGGTCTGCTCTATTTGACATACTTACCCCTTATTCATAATCAAATTTTTAAATTTTAAACATTAGGGGCACTCACAAAGGCGTCGGAAAATAGTAAAGTCGGAAAATCGGAAAATCGGAAAATTTTAACTGCTTAAAAAGTTGTGCAAGATACAAAAAAAGGTTTAAAATTTTTTTAAGAAGTCGCAATTTTGCGACTTTCCAACGTTTTTAACACGCCTTTATGACCCCTATTGCTTAAATTTAAATTTTTGTATGAAAATTTGACATTTAAACAATGTTTTAAATGTAAAATTTGATTATCGAATAAAGGGGTTAGGGTATAGCGCGTACGAAGAACTTTCAATCGAAATTCGGCGTATGAAAAACGAAATTAATTTTTATTTCTTTCTCTCCAGTTCGGTCAGAAATGAAAAACTTCGTATAAAAAACACTGCAAAAAATTTCTGATTCATTTCTGAAACGTTTTTTCATTTTCATTTCATTTCATATTTTCTGACTGAGCTGGAGAGAGCCCCTTAAAAGAAATTTGAAATTGCGTATTCTTAGAAGACACTCAAGTCTATATATAAAAAATAAACTTGAATAAAAGATTTCAAAAATTGGTTGGAAGGTGAAGGTTTTTTTTTTTTTTTTTTTAAACGACCATCAAATTTCATGTTTCGGAAACATAGAGAAATATTTTTCGAAAAATTTTAGTTTTGTACTATATTTATTATAAAATAGAATTTATCATTGTCAACTCTGGTCTCTTCCAAGCAAATGAATAAAGAAAAGCGTCACACCTCCTACACAATATTGCATTGAGACGATGGGCCATTAATAAATTTCAAGTGACGACGTCAAAAGGGGTCTGTTTTTTTTTCCCCAGTTTCACGGTATACGAATGTAGAATGTTGAATATTTAAAATATGACAAATTTAGAGAAAGCTAAAAAATTTTTTAAGATCGTGACAATAGCATGTGATTTGAAAGATTTCCTTCTTATATTTGAAATCGCAAAAAAGTGGGAGGATCGGAACGCTCGCCTATATATGAATATATAGCAAATAAATAAAATATATACATACATGTATATATATGTATATTTGTCTTGGCACTTGGTCTTCGTGGGAGTGGTTTAAGCGATTTAAAAAATCATTTCAGTTGAATTTTTCGCGTTCCGAAGTTTCGGTTTAGAGGTTTTTTTTTTACTAATTATTTATTTTGAAAATAAAAAATTGAAAATGTTTTTTGAAGACAAGGTCAACACTTTAAGCAGATGTCGGAAGCTCGTGTTTTTCAAACAAGAAATCATGAAATTTGTTATAAATCTTAAATTTTTCTAAGGGAATTTGTAGCTTGAGGCATTTTGCTCTATTATAGTGTGTTCTTAAATAATTATTCTTATTTTATCCCCTTCCCATGAATTATTAACGAAATGAAAAACAATATTTTTCCTCACAATAATGATTTATTGGGCTCAATTAAAGGAAAAATTTATTAAATTTAATTTTTTTTATGTTTATAACGAAGTGGTTATAAATTAAGATATATGAAAAAGGTAGGCAAAACATGCCAGGAAACCCAAAACTTTCAACGTTCATACCATTTTACTCTTGAGAAGGTTGAAAAGAGTATGTGTATATAAATAAAATATTTCGCATCTTTACCCACCATTTTATATTATAACAAAATTCAAATGTGATAATTTTTTTGTAATTCTTCTCAATGACAAATGTTAGACAAAAGATCATATAATGTGGACTACGGCCATATGTCAAACGAAATCTACTAAGATTCCGTTAGTTAATGCATGCTTATTTGGATTTCGGTTTGTTTTAAGTACAGGATTTTTTATCTGGCAAGGAAAAAATTATAAACTTTTGCGGCCATATGGCTTCGTATGCGAGAAGTTATTTATTTTTTTATTTTTTATTATGTATTTAAAAGTTCTAGAAAAATTATGTAAGAGTTTTTTATTATTTAAATGTTCAGTCGAAACTATCTATAACGAATTTCAAGGGACCAAAAAAAAAAAAAAATCGTTACAAAAATAATTCGTAATAAGGAGAAAAAATCACTAAAAATGTAGCGAAAAATGAAGCTGAGAAAATTCGCTGTAAAGAGAAATTCTTTATGGCGAGTTTCGACTGCGTTTAACATAGACAAAAACTTAGAAAAATTATGGAAGATTCGTTATAGAGGAAGGACCTCGTTATAGAGAATTTCGACATTATACAATGTGCTCCCTCCTTGCGGACACTCCTCTTAAGCGGACACTTTTTGGGAAAGCCCTCGTATTCCTGCTTCTCAAATAGTTTCCTCTTAAGCGGACATATTTTTCGGTCCCGCAGGTGTCCGCTTAAGAGAGAGAATACACTGTATACTACATAATGGAAGTTGTTTGAACTGGTAACCCGCACTTTTAATTCTAAATATCAAAATTATGCAACTGTTATACTCCGATCGAGATAAAAAGAAACTCCGAATTCTTCAACCATTTCAATTGTTGATTCAAAAAGTTTTGCTTAAATTTAAAATTCTATATTTAAGAAGATTTCTAGTCAAATAGAAAACGAAAAAATAGCTCCAAAACTGTCATGTTTCAACATGTTTTCAGCTTACCTGTTTGAGCGGTAGAAAAAAGAAATCCGGCTTCAATGCAATGTTGAACTTCCTCAATCGAGCGAGGCTTTCTTGATTTATATTTGAATAAATTTTCCAAAAAGAGCTTGACTTAAGGTGAACGCGAACGCCGTTTAACACACTTATTTTTTCTTTCCTCTATTTTATTGAATAAGCGAAGAAATATCACAAAACTTGAGTTTTTCAAAAAAAACAACAATAGGTACTTCAAATTCGATAGAAAGTGAACGCAATGTTGTGTGCTTCCAAACAAATCAGAAACACGCGTTACACACGAGATTTTCAAATCGACTGAACGAGATCCAAAAAGTGAAGCGATCTTTTAGCGAAATGTTTTGTTATCATGCGCCAGCGTCAGTTTTATTCAAATGCGAGCGGCGTTTATACTATAGTCAAGCCAATATGTGGACATTTCAAACGCGAGCAAATAAAAAAAAAAAATTAATTTCTTTTCGTGCCTCGCTTGGAGACGCATAAAATTCTATACTGAGGAAATTCCCCGGAAAAAAAGAATCAAACAAAAATTTTCATGCATTTATATATTTATGTACTTTTTTGTTTATTCGCTTGGATTTATTAGAATTTTTTTTTTTTTTTTTTGTATAGAAGTGAAATGTAAAAGTAAAAACCAATAACATGACCATGAAAATTTTCCTTTCTTTTTTCATATTGTTTTCCTTAATGCATACATCCATTAAAGAGCTTTTCTTTGGAGTATTAATTTAAAAATATGTTTACATACATATATGTATAACAGTTTGTTTCATACTTTTATGCATCGTTTGTCATTCTGGGCTTAATAGAATCTTTCGGAATTTCTCCGGGCTTGTAAATTTGGATTTGCCCCGATTTCAAATGGTTTCGGCTTGTGTCTCATAAATTAAATGATCGTTTCGCGGTAAATTTTAAAACTCTTTCTATCATGGGATATTTTTGGCAAATGATTTTATTCGCAAAAATAAGAATAAAAACCGTTTGAAAAACGGTTTCTCTCGAGCGCTTTGAATTGGCATAAAAATTTTATTGATTCCCAGAAAATTGTAGTCATTTTTTATGGGTCATTTTCAGCTGCTTTTCCAATCCATTCCATTGTGGGGTCTCCTAAATGCAGGCATCGCTTTTTTAAAATCATTGTAGAACTTCTAAGAGTCACTGTGTTTTTTCCGAAACTTTAAGCAGGCCTATTCTAAATGAATATTCCCCGGGAGTTTTCCCTAGAAATATTTCAAAATACTTGGTTCCTTCATATTCACTTACCCAGTGTGCTGAGAATGGGAAAATTTTTCTTCAAATCCACAGGGAAAAGATCCCCGGGATTATTTAGAATCGCGCTGTAATTCAATTCTAAGAATATTTATTTTAATTTTCTAGGAGCTATTCTTAAAGCATTTTATCCATCTACATTCAACGCGAAGAGCTTTCACTGTAAAATCCTAGTCAACTATTTACAGTGTAGTCTCTCTAAAGCGGACACCTCCCAGCGGGAAATGTCTCGCGGACATCCCCGATGATGTCCTAGTGACTTCGGAGCCGGAATGCATGCTATTTCCGGTGACACTTTGTATTTCATTTACAGGAGCTGACAGGGATTTCAGCGGTGACATTGTCATGCTAAGGTGTGCGATGGCAAAAAAAGCATTTGAGAGCAGCACATTTGCTCTTTCCTCTCTAAATGTCAATTTATAGAAATCCAGTTTGATAACCTCTCTTCTTTGCCCTCTCTTTGGATATTTCACAATTTAAAAAAATCTATTTTTAACAATCTTTGTTCGCCTCAGCCAGGGATCGAACCCTGCGATCTTCGGATTCTGAGTCGAGCACTCATCATCTACGCCATTTCATGATAACGCTGAACTGACGCTAAAACCTTATTTAAATTTCAGTAGCCAATGAGAGTCAAGCACATGAACAGCATCCCTCCACGATCACATGTCCTCCAAGATGTCACACATGACAATGTCACCTATATGTCATCGATGACATCACTGATGACATTGTCATGCAGGAGATAATTTCCTCGCTGGGCTGCGGGACCGGAAAATATGTCCGCTTAAGAGGAAACTTTTTGAGAAACAGGAACACTAGAGATGTCCCAAAAAGTGTTCGTTTAAAATGGATGTCCGCTCAAGAGGAATGTCCCCAAAGAGGAGTACACTGTACTACTAGAAAATGAATTTTCCCACAAACGAAATCAAAAATGATTTAGAAGAAAATAAATAAACAAAATCAGCGGGAAAATAAATTCAAAAAAAAAGATTTAGAATTTATTCACAAAATCTTGGAGGCACATCAAAACATTTCTTTTTCTTTTTTATTCAGGATATAATGTTCTGTTGAATAAGCCATTTTACGTCATATCAAATTGAAATTTTTCGAAAATTTCAAAAGTAAAAAAAAGAAGAATACAAAACCAAACATTAATGAAATTAAAATATGAGATTATAATTTTTAACTAATATTTATTTTTCTCTCATATTTTTCCATCAATATCGAGGAATTCTTATAGCACAGGGCAAACTATAAAAATATATTCAATCCAATTCGATTTTGTAAATATTTTAAAAGGTTGAAGACATAACCTAATCGCTAAGCAGACTAAAAGCCATTAATTTTAAAGAAAGAAAGAAGAAGAACAACAAAAATGAAATGTATAAATAGATGAGACTTGAAAAAGTTCAAAAATTCAGAAATAAAATCAAAAATAAAGCCACACAGTCGAAATACCAGAATCTCGCTGTTTCCAGCTGCAGCAATCACACGACCAGAGCCAACGATAAGAGCAGCGACTTTAAAGTAACGTGATGTTTTTATTTTATTTTGTTTTTATTTATATGTCCCTCCGCAGTATTGGCCTCTTTTTTATTTTTTTTTTGCTTTCTGACGCTTCGCAACACCATTTACTATATAAACATATTTTTACATAGCAGAGGAAAAAATTAAATATTGATTTAAATAGATATAAGATGAAACCGGTCGTTGCCTTCCATTGGAAACTACAAAACTTGTTCTCCAAGTGTCCGAGCTCTGTGTTTTCAAGTTGTTTCAATACATATTAATATATATATATATGTGTATGTATATAATTTTTATATTTCATTTTCATTAATTTAAGTAAGCTATTTTCTTATGCTAAGGTATATACATAAGCTTATTTTCTTAAGTCCGAAGATCGTGTGCTTGCTCGGGAGCCTTGTCGTGTGCCTATTTTCAGTGATAACGCCAATGACTGCGACATTAAAATGTCCAGCGTTAATGTGAATTTAACATAAAAATTCAGTCGCCCGTTCAGCGAGGCCTTATCACTAACAGACAGATCAGTGAGCTTTCGTCGATAGTGAAAACTTTCAACAATTACTCACTCACATCTGTATGCACATAGAAAAGCTGAAGAATTATTTATACAAAATTCTGTGCAGCCCACAACTAGACGCCTGATCCGAATCGCAGACTTTTATCGGCGAGGCGAGGCATGTTTCCCAAGTACTTACTGTATGAGTGCTTCGGAATTATTGCTTTCTTCGAATTAGGAATATAATAAAAATTTAATGGAAATTTTTGATCATGAATTATACAACATGCTATTGTATAAGATCGGGAGCATGACTTTTGGCATTCGTTTAATATTTTAAGATACACATGATTTCGGTGTGTTTTAAAATTTAATGCTGCTGATCAAGATGATATTTTGTAATAAATGTCACAAGAAGAATGGCACGAGGAGTCGGCTTCATTTGTTCAACATACTTACTATTTTGTCCACCGGTTAAATCTCAAGAAACACACGTAGACACAGTGCCGGCTTTAGGACTAACAGCGCCCTGAACGAGATTTCTTCAGCGCCTCCTAACTACATTTTAGGCAATTCACTAGTAAGTTTAAAAATGTCCCTTCCCCTTTAAATGTCGCGCCTTGGGCCTTGGGTTGCCAACCGTGCCCTACCCAAACCCCGCTACTGCGTGGACATGAAAATTAAAAAAAAAAAAAATTTCAATATGAAGTGGCAGCTTAGCTTAATTTTTGCCCCCTCATTTCCAACATTGACCGAAAAATAACTATGTGTGGGAGAAATAGTTTCGTCAATAGTCAACTTGAAATTCGTAGTTCACGATTCACAAATTTTGCACAAACAGACAAAAAAAAAAAAATTTGTGGCCTCCACCGGAGCAAGATTTTTTTATGCTTTTTTGGCCTCAAAGTTTCATTTTTAAGCATCAAGCGGGAATTCCAATAGTGCAGGAATTCCTGCACATCAATTCCTGCAAATATTTAACACATACAAATATGTAGAACAAATTACAATCAAAAGCGTAGTTGATTGAAAATGATTCCCAATGCTTGGATGTGTTGAATGTTCGCAGGAATTAATGCGCAGGAATTCCTGCACTATTGGAATTCGGGCATCACTCTCGTATAAATCTATAAGCTAACACCGTACACCGGAAAAAATAAATAAATCATTTTAATACCAAAAGGATATTCCAAACCTTATCTAGAAGACAAACGAAATGACGATTTATTTCGTACTGAATTTACTTATTTAAAAATGTTTTTCTTTTTAAAAAAAATATTTTTTTCATTTTTCTGTGAAGGTGCATATTTTTGTTTATATATCTACGTGATTGCCCACATATTTAAACATTTTTGTTTTATAAATAAATCTTTTAGTTTATTAAAGATTTTCTTTCTTTCTTTCTTTTTTGTCAAACTTAACTGCGCATAAAAATTCCGCTTATCTCTTAAATGATATATATCTCCATTATTATCTTAATAAATAAAAAAAAAAAAAATATTTTTATAACTTTTATGGCAAATTTTGTGTCGCACTTTTCGCGCGAGTCGTTGTATAAAATTTTAATGTGAAAATAGTCAATAGTGAAACTGTTAAGCTCTCTACACTGAGCGAACGTAACCATGATTTATTTTAAAAGGGCGCATTGTTATTCACAGTCCTTTTGATTTTCGAGCAGAACAAAACTTTCAAAAGAAAAATGGTTGAGTCAACAACATTTTGGGTTGATTTGAAAGGAAATATTTTTAATTACTTACATTTCTTTCCGTTCGGTATAATTCTCATTTGCTTAATAAAATAGGACATATAAGATATTTATTCATCTTCGAACTTTTTAAGCATTGCGAAAGCAGTCACGACCAGTGCTGTCGTTTTCGTATCTGAGAAAGTAACAAAATGTTTTTAAAATAGTAGTTTTTATTAAATAAAAGGAGTATATTAAAAATAAGGAGTTTTTAAGCAATAGAAAAAAAAAACTAGTTAGGATATTTTAAAATACTCGAAAACTCGTAAGTCAAGAAGGTCCTAGTTGCTTATAGTATATATATACATATATATATATATATATATATATATAATATATATAGGCTTGCCCGACAGTTAATTTTCGCCGCACAAAGAAGCTATAACAAAATTTATTTACAACCAAATAGTAGTACGTTAGCGAAAGGAGTAGTTAAGTAGTCTACGGCAAGACAAAAAGGAGCAAAACAAGTAAGGGTGTTATAGTCAATAGGCTATCAGGCGAGCCTGACAATAGAATACCCGACACAGACACACATGTTCAAATAATGTTTAATATCAAGAGGTGTTTAATGCCATAAGGCGCCCCATCTACCGACTTTTGTTGAATTTCTTTTTGAAAACCGCCCTTTTTGCCACGCCCACTTTTCCAATTTTTTTGATTTCTAATCGGAGGCCTTAATTTATGCTCAAATTGGAATATCTCAAAAATATCAGATTTTGGGGCAGCTTTGGGATTTTTGTGACATACCCTAGTACTGGAGGTACCCTTAATAATGGATCTATCAAAACAAATTTTGGAGAGGATGTTTATGGCTACAAAGGAAGCATAACTGCCAAATTTTCAAGTCCCATTTGAATTTCGGGTGTAGGAAGCCATTTTCGAAAAATGCCCTTCGGCCACGCCCACTTTTTCAATACTTTGAAATTGAATAACTTGACTTCAAATATGTTCAACTATGAAATTTCATCAAAATATCTTGAAAAACTTCGATTTTTGAGCAGTTTTTGTGATTTTCGTAACAGAACCTAGTACTGAAGGTACCTCTAAAAATGGTCCGATCGGGTCGATTCTTAACTTGTGAGTTACTCATGTCGCCGAAGTACGCAACACCAAATTCTGTCATGATAGCTCAACTGCTTCGATAAATCACTGTATACATAGAGACAGACGGACAGACCCGACAGACAGACGGATGTCTAAATCGAATCTACCTGGTGACGGTTAACATTCTATATATATTATTTTATGGTCTATCTCGACTGGTTCTGGGTGTTACACACCACACAAACGCAATATACCCTCGACACAGAGTGTGTCCGGGTATAAAAACTACTATAGAAGCATTTCGACAGCACTGGTCACGACAACGGAGTGAAAATCGGATTAAGTCCATCCGATGGCTATTTTAGGGGTTATGTTCAGCAGAGGGATCTGGACATTTCCTTTAAAATTTAAATAAATTTGTTTCAATATTTCTTCTTTTATAGTGTAAGATCCTCTATCTAGGATCTTCGTATTAGGATCCTTCCAACAAGGATATTCTCAAAGAATCTCAAACTAATATTTATATTCTTTGAATTATTTATTTGATAACTATTTCTTGTTTTATTTTCAAAACGAGCTGTTTTTCTTATTCTTATTTTCTTATTCAAAAAATATAAAGCTTGCCATACTCAATCAGCATAACTAAAAGTATAAGATTTGATTACTATACCCTAAAATAGGTACTTAAGTAATTTTTTTTTTTTTTTTAATGATCTTGTCATTTCAATTATGTCAGTGGTTCAACAATTTAAATTTAAATCCATTTTTGAAAATTATCATGTCAATTTAAACTGAAATATACTTGATTCAAAGGAAAATATCTTTATTTTTGCCAACAAGATAAATTGTTAAAATTAAAAATATTCCTTGTTGAAGCCGTTTTGTATGTTTTTCCTTTTGAATTAACCAATTTTCTGGTTGATTTTTTTCACTGTGTAATGTACGGTGAGCTCTATTGTTTTGATGTTTTTATGTGAAGGCATGTGTACATCCTCTAACAGATTAGGCTGCCTTGATTCAACTAATAATTTCTAAGCAAATAAAGTTGAATACTTTTCGCTCTTTTATCAGATAATATGAATTTATGTTTTCGAATTTTATTTTGTTTTCCTTTTTTGTTGTTTTCTGAAAATATTTTTCTCGCTTAATACATTTTCGCAGTTAAATGCTTAATTCATATATGGTGCTTGCATAACATTAAGATAAAGTAAATGTATTAAAATTTTTTAAAGAGATTATGATTTTATTTGAATTTAGAAGATATTTTTTGCCGAATAAATGATATCATGATGTTTGGCATATTGTACAGAACTAAAGAAAATACATTTTTAATGTATAAAATTTATTCTTCATTTATTAATTTTACTTAATCGTATTTTTTATTTTTTTAACCGACCTTACATAGAATAATTGTCAATCGTCTAGAACGCCGTTTGAAAACAAAATGTATAGGATAAATCTCTTAAGCATGTACTGTGGATATATTGTAGACCTCTCCTCAACTCCTCATACCATCTTAAGAAGCTCCACTGGGCGGCTGTTAACAAAGGCTCTTAAACTATGGCGCATCCTAAATAAACTATAAACTATAGTATAGTCCACACATTACAAAATGGAGTCAATCTAGATTACAAAAATATTCAAATTTTTACAAATTTAAATCTTTGCTTCGGACCTATTGGGACACATATGTACGTCCCATAACAATTTTTTTTTTTTTGTATCTAATATATAACATAAGCATTGCGATTGGTTCAAAAGGATCCCGGTCAGTTGTTGGAGGCTAAAAAAAAAACAACAGAAAGCTATTATCGTCAAGCACAATTACACTCAAGCTGCTCAGTTCTCTTCTGATCGTGGCAGTGTTTGATTTTTTCCCTTAAAATTTCTTATTTTATTTACCTATCGGAACACATACATACGTCCCGTTTTAGCCCCGAATAGGACATATGTGTCCCAGCCAGTCCTTTTTCCCCTGTAGGGTATGGTAGGTCACTATTTAAATTTTTACTCACATAACCTATAATAGGCAATGAAATATATCAATAAAATTATTGCTAGGCCCAACAGTTTTAATCCGGTTCGAAAGGGTTAAATGTTGAAAACATATATTATATGTTAATAAGAGTGTCATTTAACACGTTAAGATCATTTCGATAATGATAACCACTTTTTGTTGGCTAAGGACGTCGGTGGGATGTGGTTGGGTAGACGTTTTTCTCTCTTCCCCCTGCGTCCATTCCACCACGAAAATTTGTTTTATTATCGAAATGTACTTAACAGTGTAAAAGCGTATAAGTAGAAAATAGTCGACTCGATTAGAAAGTTTCGATTATTGCTGCCATCTCTGAAATTAGTGCTGCTATATATTGATTTTTCCCTTTATTTAAAATAAGTTATGAGGTTATAGAGTCTATAATGCATACATTCCACTTATTCATTACCGACGCTTCATTAGCGCTAATGAAAATTTAATGAGAAGAGATTCCACTATCAATTAACAATTTTCATTAGCAAACAGGTGATTCAAATTGTACAAGGGTGGCCTGAAAAGTTGTGACCTAACAAAGTACGAGTCATATTATTTATAGTTTTTTTAAAATATTTTTCTACAAATTTCTTGACACATGTGCGCCAAAATCTCTGATTTTTAAACGCCACAGAGCGGCAACAGAGCGTAATATATAACAACTATGAGCGTCCTAAGTCCAGCTGAAATATTGGTAGTACTCGTTCAACAAGAGACGCCATTCTTCACGTTAAAGTCGGAAGAAATTTTCAGATAACCCTCGTACAAATCAAGAAATGACATTGCTTGTCAAAGCAAGATAACCAAAAGGCAAAGGAGTAAAAACTATATCAGCTAGCCTATTAGTTTTGGTCAGCGAAATCTCATTATGCGCTTTTTGCTTGACCACTGGCATTGCGAAAACAAGATTTATTTCGACAAAAAGCTTTTAAATTTTTTTTTGGCGGAACCCATTTCCTTTTGAAAATCAGCTGCGTTCTGGGAAAGTAGCAGTTGCATTTCCACTTACTAGAGATGGCGATACATCCGATAAATGCAAAGAATATGGAATGCAACCATGTTCATTAAACCTAACTAAAAGTTAATGTGTCATTACCACCTCATTATCTGGCCAGCGAATTTGTAATGGGTAATGGCAACTAAAATTGGCTTCATTAGCGGTGTATATGAGAAAATCCGCTAATTACCCAAGTGTGAACCGGGGTATAATATAGAATTCGTTCTGAAAACAGTTGCTTTCAAAAATTTGTGTGCTTTCAGATATGCCGTTTTTTGGCCGATTTTCTTTTGTTTACTCTTCTGTCGGCGAGACTTTTTAGACACAACGATCTTACATTCTTCTGTTTTTCTATTTACTTCCTTTGACATTTTGGTGTGTACAGTTTGGAAAATGCATAGCGATACACCTTCGTTAAAGTGAAATCAAAGCTAAAAAAATTCATTTTAAGTTTGAACAAAATACAAAATATAAATACGATTTGTACTCCTTCCGTCACTCCTCCCTCGCCAGCAATCAAAAAATCTTTTAAAAAGGTTTAAGGTGACTCCATTACTATAAAGATTTGGTATGTCATATCGCGGGTGTTTCTAGGTGTTCCAAACAACCGCAAAAACACAATGTACCTTCCACTGTTCGAGTATGCAAACGATGAAGATGGGGAAATCCCGAATGCGTTTTGAGGGAATTTTTCCTGAACCATACGGCAGCACTGTTATTCACACGTGCAATATGTGTTTACCAACAGAAAGTTCAAATAATTCTTTGCTTACTATTTCTGATTCCATCGCAATAACTATTTTAAACGATGATACAATTCTAAGAGGTAACACTCTTTAAATGTTATTGATCATTTCAAAACTATCTATTCCTCACAGGTCTTGGCAATGAATTGCATTTGCATTGCTCGAAAGGAACTAAACTCCTCGATATACGTTTAGAAGACAAAGTTCATGGGATAAGTGTTGACTTAAGTGGACGAACACTGGTGGTTTTTGGTGAAAAGGAGTTTGTTTTGCTAGAATGGCAAGGAGAAGTTAGATATATTTCTTTCTTAGTGTTTTTTAAATAGTTAATTGTAATTAACGTATCAAATTCCAGAGCAATTTCCATGAACACTATCGTGCAAAGCTAACTGATTGGATAAGTGCGGCGACATTCCTGGAAGATGAAAGAAGTTTTGTCATCGTTACAGCACACAGTGTTGTGTTGCAATTCAAATATTCGTTTGAAGCTGATGGTACAGGCAAATGTGCAACCTCCCAACGCGTCTCATGCGTAGATAAATCAACACTTTACTGTGCCCATATACATGGGAAAAAGTGGCAGGAATTAGTCGTGTTTGGTGGTTGGTAGTATACCTTGTTTATAAATTTCCTATTCAAACCGCATTCTACTTTTGTTAGGTAACGCCTTCGGTGAACTAATTATTTGGCAGCCGAAAGAAAAAGGAGTTGAAAATGGCAAAGAAATCGCACCACTTCTGCTATCGTTTGGCAGCGCATTCGGGCGTTATCTTTTCCATTGATTACTGTCCAACAGAGAAACTAGTGACAACAACTTCTGATGATCGTTCGATCAGTTTTTGGAGTGTGAATAACGAACACGATTGGGCGCAAGCAGATATTAAAGCTATTGCTAGTGGTTATGGACATCAAGCAAGAGTTTTTCAAGGACGGATCATTCAATGCGGTATGATGCAATGCACCTTATAGTGCATCCAACCAAACCAATCAGCAGGAATTTGCGAGCCATCGTAGTCCATATGAACTTGATCGGAGAATTCTACCCAACGATTTCTTCCATAGAAATAATAAGGATTCTCGAAGTACTTGTTCCCATATTTATCGGTTCCCACAAGTGTTCCTAATTTCAAATCATCATTCCTAAAATGGACTAGTATCGTTATATTATGGGAGTACGATGTATGGGAGTACGTTGTATGGGAGTACGATGTATGGGAGTACGTTGTATGGGAGTACGTAGTATGGGAGTACGTTGTATGGGAGTACGTAGTATGGGAGTACGTATGAGTACGTAGTATGGGAGTACGTTGTATGGGAGTACGTAGTATGGGAGTACGTAGTATGGGAGTACGATGTATGGGATGTACGTCGAGAAATCTGAAGGAAGGAATCTATTTATATTGTGTTTACTCCAAAATGCTTCTTTAAATGCCGTTTCAATTAATCAAAACATATGGAGCAATCAATCTCCAATGTCATCGTTGCAATTTGACGCAACGAGACAAGTTCAAAATAAATTAGATCCCTTTCGAAGGCTTGCTAGTCGAAAAAAGATTAGACACAGCATGATAGTATCCTTGAATCCTTTATATTTTAGATATATGTCAACATAAAGTGTAATACTAAGAGAAATTTCTTTCCGCAGACGGAATCGCTTACGCTATAACTGCCGGAGAGGATTCGCACATATGTCTTTGGCGTCCCAATGGTCAACTTGTTTATAAAAAGCGTATTCAGTTTGGAGCTGTGATATGGAATCTTGCTTATAATCGCAATACCTCTTCTATATATACCATTGGTTCAACAGGTAATATAGTTGGGTATAACTTAAAGCAAATGCTGGAAGAAAACGAAAAAAAGATTGCGAGAAAGTTACCATCGCCCAGTCTTTCGGATGATGCAGAGTACATATCGAAGATCAAATTTTTGAGGAAAAACATTTTAATTGGCCTAACGAATCACAATCGATTGCTCACATATGATTTTCAATCTAGCTGTTGGCAGGAAACTCAAGCATTTGATGGTTACAAGTGTACAGTATTGGAAGTGTATGGTGATTTAGTAGCATTGTGCGGCTATAAACGTTTGACCTTACTTGAGTTGCAAGAGACTGGAGAACTTAAGTCATTGTATGATGAGATAGTTATTGAAAGGCGTAATACGATCATTTCACTTTCTCAGTGGAACGCAATTTTTAATTTCTGATGAGCTTGGGAATTGTGTTCTGCTTGGTAGAGACAACTTTCAAGAGCATTATAACATAGAGTTACCCAAATGTAAGGAACGTTGGTTAACGGCAGCGCTTTTAATTGATGGTGGATATCTATTGGTCAGCAATCGACTTGGTAATATTATGCTGTACCAAGATCGACGGCAAACGAAAAGTTTTGAATTAAAACATACACTTAAACATCCGCATGGATATCTTGGAGCAACAATTTTGAAAATGATTGATTTACGCGATGGAAAAGCTCGTGTTCAAAGCGCTGGACATGATGGAACATTGAAAACTCTTTGTATAAATTTTAAAGATGAAACAGTAAAGATAGAATCCCGTAAAGTTGTGCCATTAGCATGGATAGAATCATCAGTAACACTGAATGGCAATGAAGCGCTGCTGGGATTCAATGATAACTATTTTACTGTTTGGACCGAGGAATATGATACTGCTTTGCAAGTTTCTTGTGGTGGCGGTCATCGCTGTTGGCATTTTTTCATGCATAGCGATGATATGAAATTTTATTCCATCAAATTGGTTTTCATTAAAAACAAAAGTGTACTTTTTTATGAATTGCCACTCCTTAAGCAACTTCAAGGAGGTATAAACTTACCACACAGGAACCGTTGGCATACAAGACCTTGTAATGTATTGGATATACTACCGCAAAATAGATGTAAACAATTGGTAGCCATTTCAGCCGGCGATGATAATCTTATTAAAATAGCTACAATTGAATTTGGATCGTCATTAGCTAAATTGCACCAAAAGGCAGAATTCATTGCCATATCTCAAACATAAGAGCATTAAAAGTGCTTCAGAATGTAAGTGAAAATAGTTGCCTCATCTTTAGTGCTGGTGGACGTGCCCAGTTGTGTGCATCATCTATAAATTTAAATGATTTTAACCACTCTGAGAAACTTAATTACAATTTAAAGCCTTTAAAGCAACTTTCCTCATCGAATCAGAAACACAGCTTTGATCCAGAGACTCGAATTATGTCAATAGATGTACTAAATACCATCAATTCTCCGTATGCCATTTATTTAGCATGTTCGGATGGATTCCTGCGCAAACTTTTTGTTGATACTAATTGGAATGTCCTACTTGACAAAGAATACTACTATGGAAAATGTCTGCTCCAAGTGCGTTTGCTATTGAACTCATATGTTATTGCAGCTGCAACCGATGGTGTTGTCTCGTTTTTCGATCTTGATCTAACAAATGTTTCCTTGCAATTACCTTTGCATGCTAGCGGCATTAACGCTTTAGATTTTCACTATGCAAGTTCGGAAGAAATATTGCATTTGGTTACTGGAGGAGATGATCAGGCTGTCATGATTACGCAAATCTGCCTTAAGGATTTTGAAAAGCCTCGATTAAAAGAAAAACTGCATTTACCACAACTTCACACGGCACAAGTCACGGCAGCGAGATTTTCAAAATGTGGACGTTATTTTTACTCAAGTGGAGTCGATCAGAACTTGATAAAATTTGATTTGGAGACTAAGGAGGTTGTGCGTGTCGTACATTCGTGTGTCGCGGATGTTAAAGGACTCGTTTTGGCTGAAGGCCAGATGCATGTATGCTCTATGGCTGTGGATTACAGATTTTTGAAAAATATAGCTGACATTGGTTAATAAATCCCGTGTTAAGTTCGTACTTTTATTGGATTCTTTTATTAGAGCTCTCGTTTCGAAAAGAGCGGACCCTGGCGGCTTCGGTCGGAAAAGAAGGTAATGAAGAAGAAGAAGAAGAATGTTATTCCTAACAAAAGAACGCCAAATACTTAATAAGTAATTATATTTTTGAAGTGAGACTTTTAAGAGCAAATAGAAATTTTAACTGAAATTCCATTTAGAAAACAAACTGATCCTCATTTCTCATACAAATTGATTCCGTTTTTATATTCGCAAAAGTCAGAATCTTCCGTGATTTGCATTGGTTGGGTAATTAAGATGCTATCAAAATCTAAATTTTGCAATTTTCTCTCTTTACTGCGACGATAATCGAGCATAAGTTCTTTAAATGTCTCAAAACTGTTGAAAGAGTGAAGAAGTTCGTAAATCTCATCAAAATTACTTTCACTTGTGATCTCAATGTCCTTGCTGAAAATGACAAAAGTAAGGAATTCAAATTCGAGTTTTAATTGAAACTTTCTCAATGGACTCGCCTTAGCTCTGCTGCAAAAATTTCCATATCGAAACACTCCATACGTTGATGCAATTGCTGAACAAGAAAATTTTCAAAGATATTTACATACTCCAGAAAAACGTTCATATATTCAAGTCGATTTTCTTCAGCGTCCTCAAAAATTTCCCAATGCTTCTCCAGGAAATCATTATGCAACTCCTGAACAACAAATCTTATGCCTTATCCGTTGTTGTCGTCAATCACAACAAAAAAAAAAACTTACCACAAACTCATCGCTCAGAACAATATCCTCAACATGTCCTATTATTTCATCAAAATAAGAATTTCGCATGTTCTTCCCAACAATATCAATAGCGGAATCCTCGACTGAGTCCATAGAATTAATTTTCATGTGAGTATTTCCTATAAATAATCTATTTTCTTTGGAATGTTTCAGAAAAAATTCAATTATATTCTAACAATTAACACAAAGTGGTTGTCAAGGCAACCGTTAAAAGCTCTATAGCGTACACTGTTGCATTTATTTTGGGAATTAATATTTTCCCTGAATTGTATCTCAAAACAAAGCCTAAATTCCCTAAAATTTAATTTTGAAATCTTCTAATGAAAAAAAACTTGGTCCCATAAACATTTTCCTGACCACTTCCTGCCCTAAGACTTCATTAAAGATCATAAATGTCTTTGGATTTAAGGGAGATTCCCCTAAACTGGCAACAGTGATAGCGAGTATAATTGTAAAACAAATTTTTTTTTTCTAAAAATTCCGGAAATGGTCGGAGTCAAGAGAATTCGACACATCCATGAACTGACCACATCTTGTACACACATTGTCATGTCATTAGCGGCAAATCAGTCCTTATGGACCAAAGCAAAGCTTGGGAATTATTCTCATTGAGTAGTCAATTGGTCGTACGGGATCAGCCGATGCTATTCAGACCGATTCCAAATATTGCCGGCGAGTTTTACCTGCGCATTTCAAAAGAATTTTTACATTATTATTATTTCGTTTATTGACGCTTAAGGTGCTTCCCCATTTGGCAAGTAAAGCGCTTTTAACAAGTTTTTTGCTTTCGCTTGCCAAGTGTGGTTGATCAAAAAGATTTTCAGCAAGAACATTTGTTCTTAATAGTTAGTTTTAGAGCAAGAAAGCTTGCTTTCCACAATAAAGCGCTTTATTGCCAAGTGAGGAAATGCTTTAAACATTTTTTTTTTTTTTTTTGGTGGAAAAAAATATTTAGAGAAAAAATTCCCGGGAAATATTTATTTAGAATAGAGCTGAAAATATAATTCCTTTTAATCAGGTGTCACAGAATCCGATAGTGTCAAAATCAAATTCAATTTTAAAAATTAGTATTAATTTATTCTTAGACAGTTTTATTTTTGATCAAAACAAAAATTATTGCTCAAGTTTTAGGTTGTTGAATTAGGAAATAACAATTATTTATTGGTTTATTTTTTACTCAGATAGCACTAGAAACCTTATTTCTAAGTGCCCGTTTGCTACTGTTCATAAAGTTATGTTGAAAAATAAAAAAATTTGATATGAAAATTGCAAAACTTGAGAGTGGTTTGCCTCGAAACCTCGAATAATGACTTAAGAAGTTATTCATTGTTGCCGCGTATTGAAAATTAACCAGACCAGAGGGAAATATTTCTATCAGCCCTTTATCTGTATCCACATGTATGCAAAAAATATTAGAACATCAATTTTTGATTACAGTAGTCGCCGATTTCGATCTGGCCAATATTGTCGCTCGTCGTTCGCTCAACACTTACCTATTACCGTATTTCGCGCTTGAAGAAGTGGAATATACTCTGCGTGTTGTAATATTTTTCTAGTAAAAAAAACTAGAACGGCGATTTGTCAGTGTGATAATAGTAATAAAATCAAGACTAATTTTACTCTTTGTGAGCATTTGAAAAGATAGCCATTATTTATGGTAAAATTAACTGAAATAATCTTTTCCTGAGCAATTTTAATGAAAATGAATTATTTCGATCAAAAATGAATAACCTTGTCACTTCTGATAAAAACATAAATATCAAATAATGTTATTGTCTGTTAAAATTCTCTTAAATAACTTAACTTGAATTTCTAAAATTAATTTTATAAAAGCTATGAGTCCCATTTTAAGGAAATTTTCCTTTTAATTAAAACGATCATGTCATACAGATACAAATTTTGCACTAAGAATTGGTATTATTGGTTCCAATTGCACAAACTATTTTAAGTGTCTAGCAATTTATTGAAAATTCAGTCGTTAAATCCAGTCTCGAACTATCGGATTACTGTGACACGGCTATATAAGGGGCGATACAATTGGCAAAACTTGACATCGTTGCCTCGAAACGCTCGAATTCTGACTAGAAGTATTCATTGTTGCCGCGATTGAAATTAACTAGACCGTAGGATAGAGTTCGTATATGTTCCGCTTTCCTCATGCCCTGCAATTGAGGTATACAAAAAATGAATTAAAAACATTCACACATTCATTTTAGCATGTAAAACAGTCCTTAATGAAATGACGCTTCGAAAATTTATTTACATTCTGGCGCAATTTGAATCGCTTTCACAGATACATTTTGAACTCAACAAAAAACTTGAACCAAAAATATGAGAACTCGTAAATTTTCCCTTTGAAATTGTGCCGCAAATATGACCGCTGGTTGCTAAATAAATTAGTCTTACTCCCAGCAAAAAAAAGCTATTCCTGAACGTGGGATATTGTCGTGTGTATGGTGTTGTATAGATCAGGCCTCATTTCTCCTTTCGCTTCGCGGCAGAAAGATCGGCCATTTTTTGTTCGTACATATTCATGATCTCCTGTTTCGAGGGCATGGGTTTAATGTGCCCTGATTGCACAAGATACTTTATGGATAACGTTGTGCCACCTTACATGAAAACAAAAACGATAAATTATTAAAGCCATAACGTTATATGTACATGTTGGAATGAATTTTTTACATACCCACAGTTACTGCATATCGTAAAGGAGTTGCAACTTTGTAGCATAAGTAAGCTATAGCCAGATGACCCATTTTGGAGTTTTGCAACTTATCAATTATTGAATCACTGACATGCAATTGATGCAGTACTGAAGCGATGTCAACGCCACTAAGAATTTCATTGATTAAGTTCAGTTTCGCCCAAGTTGTGTAATTCGTGAATTTACCTCTGAGACATATAGTAGAATCCGCCGAACCATCCCAGCGATGTGACAATGTGCACCGGTATAAGGACGTACCAATATTTCTTGTACATTAACTTAAACCTCGCGAACAAGCCCAGCTTCGATGATTCTGCGAAAATGTCATCATTTGTGATTGCTGCAGACGATTTGGTTTCTGTTTTACCAGCATGGTCTGGGCAAGCCTTGTTGGATATGAAACGTCCTTGCTGGAGGTAATTTTGCACAGCGACGCTGTATTTGTTTACCGTTGTTGTGTGGCTTAAAGGGCAAGTGTTGTTTAGCATTGTTGCACCACCACCTCCGCCACCGCCATGTCTATGCCTGTTCCAGCAGATCGATGTGCAGGCGAGCCTCTGTTGCTGTGCGATTTGTGGCAGAAAGGATATCCTCGCGTTCTTACCAATCTGTGAGAAGATCCTTAACGTGGTCATTGTGTCAGCCTTCGTTTTTCTTAAAATCTTAAAATACAACTTTTGAACAGCTGAAAGACCGGCTGCTTTGATGGCCAGTGATGCAAAGCGGCAAAAAAGGGATTTTTTGTTGTTGTTAAATAATGCGTGAATCGTTTCTTGTCCTTCATATGTCTTAGGGTTCACAAACTGACCGATGATCGATGTTTTTTTTTTTTTTTATTTTTTAGACAATTAATTTGGAAAACTTAAACAGAAGCAATCGTGATCGATTTTGATTTTCTAATATTTTGTTTTTTTCCTTTAATCGTCAATAGAAACATGGGAGATAGCAAGGTGTATTTAATACACCTTGTGAGATAGATTAGAATGTCATACTTGATTAGAATGAAGTAATGGAACTGTCATACTTCTGCTACGTCAAATTTTTGTCTTCTTCCTTGGGTATTAAGGGGTTATTATTAAGGTGCTTTGCCACTTGGCAAGTAAAGCGCTTTTAACAAGTATTTTGCTAGTGTGGTTGCTCAAATATAATTTTCATCTAGCAAAATTGTTCTTGATAGTAAGTTTTAGAGCAAGAAAACTTGCTTCGTCAGGAAGTAAAAGCGCTTTACTTGCCAAGTGGGGAAGCACCTTTATGTAACCACTTTTAACCCTAGAATGGTAAACATATTTTTTTTCTCTGTAATGGTAACCTTCGCCTGTGAGGCGACTTTTTAAGAAAACGCATATTTATTCTTAAAAAAAACAAATATTTATTAAACCAAAAATGAGAATATATTGAATGCATGTCTAATAACAAAAATTAACAAAAACCTATTCATTTTTTTCATACTTTATATACATATAACGCGTTAATACGAGTAAGCGTTCAGGAAATATCGCAAAAAAAAAAAAATTTGCTTCGCCTCACAGGCTATGTTTACCATTCTAGGGTTAAAAATCAATTTTTTTCGTTCATATTTCGAGAATATGCTGTGAAAAAATCAGACCGAATTCCTGGTATTAAAAAAGTTACTAAAACGGTCAACGGCCTACGGACCACACTATCCATCCGATCTCTTTGAAACTCTAATATATTCTTCCACTTATTAGTAGTTTTCTCAGGTATCAGAATTGTATTTTTTTTGAATTTTATTAATAATTTTTTTATCGATTTAAAAAAAAAAAATCACGAATTTCGACAATTTTTTATCGCAGTCCTCCATTTTTTTGTATTTTTTTTTTAATAAAATCTAATAATTCTGGTACGGACGAAAACGACAGACGTACTTAATAATAATTATACTTAATCCATTCGATATTTTTATTTCGGATAACATGGACAGACTCTACCACGTTGACCAACGACATAGGCTGCAATTATAGTGAAGCTAAAGCTAAAGCTGAAGCGTAAGCTGTCATGTGTTTGTTGTAATTTGTTGTTGCGAAAATACTAGTATCACCAGGAAATTCCACTTATAACGCTGACTTCTTCTCTCCATCGAAAGCTTTTATTATGTAAAGAAAATGTATTGAAAATCTATTAAACGTGGTGAAGCAGCGTACTGTCATAAAAATCTGGCACACTAAGAGCAAACTAAAGAAAACCGCAAATTGAATATATGGAATTTCCTGGTGATACTAACCATTTCTATATAAATTTTTTTAAGTCTATCTCGAGTACGGACGAAAAAATGCCACATACCCTCGACACAGAGTTTGTCGGGTATGACTTTGCTATATATTTTTCCCAAACATGAGCTCATTATCGAATCAAAAAAAAAAAAAATGTAGTATACTTTTCGGCATTTTTTTTAAACTAACACAGGATTTAAAAAATAATAAATTGTCCAATTTCAAAGCCGTGTAACTTTGGTTTCTGTGAACCGATTTAAAAAATCTATAATCGTAATTGAGCGTTGTTTTTTCCTGTTCGAGCTCAAGTAGAAGGATTTTAAACTTTCATGGACTTTTTTTTCAGGGCACGTTCTGAAATGAAACCGATAAATAGATAAATATATAAATTTGTATAACAACCTTATGAAATAACTGAATTTCTTCAAAGAAGATTTTTTTGAAATGGCAATATGCCTTCTTCCAAATGGTTACAAAATTGATAGGTTCGAACACATTTTTGGCATGTCTTGGAGCAATTTCCTCAGGTCTGAGTTTCTTCGACCATATCTCCGTAAAATGTTGGTCGATCGTAGTTTCGTTGCTTTCCTTTGAAAGATAGTTTTATGACCAAAAATATCTGAGATTAAAGCTGAGAAATTCTAAATTTTATCATTGAAGTCGAAAAAATCTCATATAAATTTTTTTTCCAACTTTCAATCCGCTTGCGCGGTATGAAGATGCAGCTTATTTTGAATTTTTTTTTACACAAAATTATATTTTATACATAAGGAAACATAATTTTACTATTCCAACGCGATCATACAACTTTTTTTTTTTTCATATAAGAACGACCCACCCTAGTGTATACTTTTCAATGATTGAACTTTGTTGTTTCATAAAAAAAAATAGCAGAAAAAATAGGAAAAACTTATGCATTTACATAAGAATAGCCCCTTAAGGAGAGGAAATAAGTTACTTTTTAGCATTATTTTCTCTGCAGCTTCTTATTTATATTTCTATGTGTTCAAGAAACTGAATACTTTGGCTGTGAGAGCCGTTACTTCACCTTGGCTCAAGACTTTATAAAACTCCTTACCACCTCCAAATAAATATCCTTTTTCCGACAAAAAAAAAAACCCAGTCTAAAATATTTTCCATTTCTTCACGCTTACCTACCTATAAATCGGAATCCTCCTTGCTGGAAGCCATTGACAGAAATACGAAGTAGCTGAATGAAGTATCGAGTTTTTATAAATAAATGAAATGCAAATTCATGGAGGAGTCATGTTTACAGAATTTCCTTATATACATATATTCAGTCGGTGTAATCGAATTTTCGACGCATTGCAAATGAAATGCTTAAAATTTACAGCAAAAGAACGCGTCTTGACAGACTCGTGCTCGGTTACGCTCCCCCATAAAATGTTTCGGGCAATAAACAATTCGAGATTTATCAAAACAATTAAAATTGCAAATTGCGAATGAAAGAAACAGAAGTCGAAATTTGTTTTCCGAATTTTTGTGTAAATACCAATTCAAAAGATCTTTTACGATGCTGCGAAGATTGGCAAAAGAAAAAACAAAAATATATATGTATGTATGTAGGTATATAAACAAGAAACTTTAGACGGTTTTTTCTTTGGACTGTAGTTCAACGTCAATGAAAATCGCGTTGTCTCGCTACAGATCCTCGAAGTTTTTGCTTTTTTTTCTGTTTTCACAAACGCATTCAAGCATAAAAGAAAAGCAATTTATGTTTTAAATATAAAACACCGTTTGAAGATATTTTTTTCTAATTTTATTTATAAAAAAAACAAAAAAAAAACTCTGACGTTCACACGTTGCTTTCTTGCACATAAAAAAAGGGAATATATTTAAGAAAAAAAAAAAAAACAAACGTATTTCCGTTCGCTAAGGCGCTGAACTCATGCGTACAATCGGTGGTAATTGTATCGTATCCATTCGTTGGAGCCTTTTCCTCTTCTCATGCACTAGGATTTCATTTGTCTCTAGTAATTTTCGTCTATTATTGCGGCGCTCTTTTGGAGTCTGGCCAAACAGTTTCTGTCTTAGGCTCGGCCGTTTGACTTGACCATCGATATTATTATTTTTACTTCCAAGAAGCTGGTTATTGGTCTCGATTTGCACTGTTATTGTTTGGCCAGCATTGTTGGATTTCATCGTAGTATTTTGATCTCCTTTATTCTTTGAAATTTCATTTTTAAAATGCAATTTTGTTTTCGTCTTACGGTGACTCGCCGTTTTCGTCTTGTGCGCCAATGCTTTCTTCTCCAATTCGAGCTTGTTCTTTAGGGTTACCTCCTGGATGTGTTTTTTCTGAAATTAATTAAATGATCAAAACAAAAAATTCTTAATTTTCAAATAAAATAATCTGAATATGCAATAGACTTACAAACATTTCACGTTTCCGCTTATCTCGCTTCGCCAAAACGACAACCCAACCACCGTAACCCAGCATAATTACAGCCGGAACTGCAAAAAAAACAAAAACAAAAAATTATAAATTTATGAATGCTTTTGAGGAAAATGCAATGAAAAGTTTTATGAAAGGAGTTCGCAAGCAATTATTAACGATCCAACTCAAGACCCCTTGAGCACCTCTCTCTTCTTTATTCCATTCCTACAGGTCGCTTTGTATACAGTCCGATTCTCAGGCCTGTAGAGAGGGGGGTAAAAAATGGAAATTTTCCCCGTGCCCGGGCTTTATGATGGAGCCCACAATTGGCATGGGAATTTTTTTTTTTTTTGTGGAAAATTTTTGTAAGGGAACCCGGAAAAAATCCCCTGGGCCCCAAATTTCTCTCTACGGGTTTGCCGATTCTAAATATTCTCGGCGAATTTTTCCCGGCGGACTTCTTTAATTATAAGAATTTAGACTAGGGCTGATAATGAAAAACACTGCGATGTTGAAAGTTATTTTTGAGATGGAATGATTAACACTCTAAGGGGGAAAAAAATCTGTTGACTAAACTAAACTAGTTGTTTATCGCTAAATACCGCTAGTGAATATCACTGGATCCTGAATAGGTACACAAACGAAGTGACAGGATATCAGTTGCAGCTCTGGATATACAACATTTTTTGTTTGAGTTAGAAGGCAGATTATTCTTATGTAACTACTTTTAAAAATCAATTTTTTCTTTCATATTTCGATAGTCGAAAGCCTGTTAAGTATATGCTGGAAAAGATCGCCCCACAGTGGATCGTCTCACATAGGCTACACAAAAAAAAAATTTTCAGACAACATGCAGTTTGACCCTCTAATGACATAATTTTTTTTCCGTGAAAAGTTCAGATAAGACAATTTTCGGGTAGAAAATCACAAATCTGAAATTATTATTATTATAATTTTTTTTTTTGGTAATTTGTTTGAAAAAAGTCGTCTAGAGATGGAGCCAGGAATTAGAGGGTTAAGTTATAAAAAAATGAAAATAATTGAACTGTTGTCTCATAAAAAGAATTCCCAAAAAAAAACATTAAAACTTATGCATTTACATAAGAATAACCCCTTAAAAGCCTCAACAGAAGGCTCAACGTTTGACTAAAATACTTCAATATTTTTCTTAATTTTGTGGGCGTATCCCGGAATTATAATATCCCGCAGGCATTTATAGTAAAAGTTTATTTTGAACAGAGAATATTGAGAACGATTATTTCCGGTGCTTCCCATGGATTTTTCAAAACAACGTATTCCATCAATGAATGAAGTATTTATGTGTAGCGCTAAAAAAGAGTTCCGCGAAAACATTGCCCAAAAAAATTTTATTAATCTATATATTCCGCTGCAAAAGCAATGTTCAATGTTTATCTTTTGATGGAAGCAAGTGTCTGGAAAGCAGCTACCCTCCCTGGGGCATACAAATTAAATTAAAGTATCTACATTCTTGAATTGATTTTTGTTTATTTTTATTTTAAACAAGAAATGTTTTGTTTTTCTTAAAATATATATTTTTTTTTTTCGTTTCTGTTTGCGATTATTTCTGGAGAAGCAGAGCAATGTAATATTAATGAGTTCAATTCCACTAAATAAATCGGCCCTTCTTTTATTTCTTGTGATTTCCTTTATCTTTCATTAATCGTGTTTAGACTTGTTCAATTATTTTGAAAAATGGTTTCGATCTTCGATACAACACAAAATGACCTGACCTATTTCTGTCATTATCGAAAAGCATCGCTTGAAGAATTATTCAACTGATTTGTGTAATGCCAATTGGAATGAATTAATTACCTAAGACTCCCGCTAAGACTGCTGTTTTCCTTATCCAGGCCTGATAAATAGCTAGAAAAACAAGCAAAAATGCAACGAGCACAGCAATCAATCGTCCATTTGCCTTTCGTTCCTCCTGGAAATAAATAAAACGGGGAAATGTGCAATCAATCAATTAATCAAAAATTCGAATTTTGTAATATTGCATTCTGGGGTCATAAAAAGTATATCCATCATCGCTTTCAGATGATTATTTTGTTATTGATTTTGATGATTTTCACAAACTTCCGACATTTCGAATTTTCGCAATTGATGCGTGAATTACACAAAAAAAAAAAAAAAAACCAACTATGCTCATTCGTTAATTAAATAAGATAATTCCCATTTCGATGATTCATAGCCGAGTAATAAAAATGTGGCGATTTTCTTGACTTGAAAAAATTTCTTCAAAGTTTCATGATAAACATTTTTGTTTACAATAAAAGAAAAAATTTCATACACTCGAAATTTATATTAAACATATTATGGAAAGCCGAATAGGTCATAATAATGACGATTCGAACGGATGATCTCATAAGCTCGCGATCTTTGGCAATTTCGAAAGTGCGCGAAGGCAATGTAGGGAAAATCTAGAATATTTTACGGCAAATTTTTTATACTTTTTATTCGCAAAATCATGTCAAGAATAAAGTACGAAAGTACATAGAGAAAAAAAAATATCATAAAAATAATTTAAAAAGTGGAGATCCCTGTCTAAATCTGTAAAAAATACGGAAAAATAAAAACATTGTTTTTGTTTTTTTGTTCTTTTTCTAATCTATAAAAATCCAATAGTACTTGTTTTTCATTTTCATCCCAATGTCTCGTCGATCTATGCCAACATCTTCAGCGGAGATCTCTAGATATTCTTCGGTTGAACTTTTAGTTAGTCAAACAATTATTTTAAATTATCTTATTTAAATTATCATATCGTCGTTCGTAAGATATCTTCACGTTTATCACAAAATCAAACAAAATAAGATATGAGCATTTTCGGGGGTGAATTTTTGATATCTATCGATCTGTTGAATCCCCACGACCCTAATTCTTATAGTTCCTTAGATATTACATTTTCATCGAAACCGGACATCATACATTTTTCAGATTCTTTTGGTTTTTGGTTCAAAGTCCCTTATGATTCCAGTTTCCCCCCTAAATTTTTCAGGCAATGTCATATAATAAAAAAACGAATGCAGATTTTCACCTTATTTTCATGTATGCACCTAACTAAACGGTTTTAAATAAGAAATATTTCCCAAAAAAGGCGTATGCAACAAATTGTGAAAATTTTTTGGAGCTTAAAATGACTCGAACTCGGGAAAATTTCTTGCAAGGCTTTGAATATTTTTATACTAATCGATGTAGAATTATAAGAACTACTTTGCTTTCTTCTTCTCCTTGCGTGATTCAAGTGTCCCATCCAATATCGGGGTCCGCAAAATGCGACCAGTTTCACCATTTTGTTCTGTCGGTTGCAAGTAAGTCCTACAGCCTTCTAGGTCCTATTTTATTGTGTCCATCCAACGCTGTTTCGGACGCCCCTGTTGTCTGCAACCTTGTATTTTTTTTTAGCGTGTAGCCCTTTTTTGCCGCTCATTTGCTCTCAAGACGTGTCCATACCTGCGTAGCCTTGTTTCCCGCATTTTTCCAATGATTGGAGCAACTCCGTATCGACTACGAATCTCACGTTTATAACATGGTCAAGACGAATCAGCTCGTGTATCCAGCCAAGCATCTTCGTTTCCATAACACTAAATCTTCTTTCCACCTTTTTCACACACATTTTTTAAAAAATTGTTGAAACTTTAAATTCGATTTCTCACAAAAATTTGGGCAGATACATACATACGTGAGGATAACTGCAGAACGACGACATGTCGACAAGAATCAATTTAAATCTACATATCCCGCCCTAGTATCACTGTTAAGACTTCCCATATGACAGCACAATAAACTAGACCATTTTCTTAAAAATTTAAATAAAACAACTTTTTTTAATTGTTCTCAATCGAATGATATCGTGTAATGAGGCAGGCCCCGCCTTTCCTAAGTCGCGGTGCTAGCCGTTTGCCACAGTCAAATCATCATCATATTTAAAAATGTTATATCAAAATAGATGAAGAAGTCGTTTTGATTGCGTATACTTGATATACGCATAACATTGCTCATACGTCGGGTGAGTAGGTCAGGTATTTTATAGGTTTTTGTACATATATAAAAAGTGTGTTGAGTTCCTTAAATGGCAATAATATTGCATAATATATTGTAAAAAGGAAAAACGGTAAGAATTATATCGTAGATTGCGCAAGAACTACAAAAAAGCGCATAAAACACCAAAAATGGGGAAAATCTATGAAAAATGGGGGGGAAAATCAAGAAAATAGACTAAAATGCTGATTTTCTCAGTTGAAATGTATGTTGTGATGGTGGAAATAGTAATTGCGAGCGTTTAAAGATAGCACAAGAAATTTTGAATACAGAAAAAGCGACTAAAATGGGCTGAAAATGCTCAAACGCTGTTTTATTAAGGGGGTCTTCTCATTGAAAACCCGTTTTTT
The DNA here is from genome assembly GCA_020466095.1 of Chlorops oryzae. Taxonomy (NCBI): domain Eukaryota; kingdom Metazoa; phylum Arthropoda; class Insecta; order Diptera; family Chloropidae; genus Chlorops; species Chlorops oryzae. The sequence continues at coordinate 26,265,101 of CM035808.1, read as the reverse complement.
GGACCCTTTTTAAAAAAATTCTTATTTGAAAACGCAAAGAATAATTGAAAACTTTTTTTATTTATTGTATTACAAAAGGTTCAAAGTAAATAAAAAAAATGTTTTTGCCTCGATACGTGGGCTGTTCAAAAAGTAATGAGACTTCAAAGTTGGTGGTGAAAAAAAAAGGTGCCGTCACGGCGGCCACGATTCCGGGTCTCCGGAGCGTCCGAAATGGAAAAAAAAAACGGGGTTATAATCAGTATAGATGTAATTCTCGGGTGAACCTCAAGCTTAATTTTGTGATTTTTTTTGACAAAATGGCGGCCATTCAAAAAAAAATTTCAATTTCGGGCTTTTTTTGTAGTTTAGTGTAAAAAAAAAAATAGTAAAAAATTTTTTAAAATTATGGTCGAGGTTCACCCGAGAATGGTGACAATTCTGCGTCGATTCCACTTTGTTTCATGAAAATCGGTTCAGTTGAACTGGAGATATCATGGCCGCCAGTTCGAAAAACGTGGTTTCGAGATAAACGCGTTTAAAGTTTGAAGCAACGCAAAAATTACTCGTTATAGCGCAGATCTTGCTCGACAAAGAAGGCTATATCCTCTAAACTATTTCGAATCTCAAAAAATCCTTTTAGGGGCATATTCACAACTACCCAAGCTATAAATAAATGCAAAAAAAAAAAAAAGTCGAAAAAAAAAGTTGCTCAATGAGAAGACCCCCTTAAAGACATTTCCCAGTCGGTATTGTAAGCTGCATTTGCAAGGGTAATATTGCGGCAATATTGCAGCAATGTTAAATTGTAATATTGCAAGAGCAACATTGCTGTAATCTTCCTGCAACATTGCATATGCAATAATATTAATGCAGTACTGGTGCAATATTGCAGCAATGTTGCACTAACAATTTTACAATTTAACATTGCTGCAATATTGGTTTATAATATTTCTGGAATATGACTAATGTAATATTGCTATAATATTGCTGAAATACTGCAGATGAAAGGAAATTCGTTCAACTACTTCTCGCTGCGTTGTTTAATCTTTTATATAATTCTCATTAGGTTTATAGAATTGGAAGTATAACATGTTACTACATATTCAAATGTTTTGTGCACTGTGAAAACAAAGTCACAAAAACGAATCAAACCTAATCTGCCAAATTCATGAATAATGCCTTTGGAAGTTGCTTCGTATTTTAAAATAAATTGTTTTTTCGCCTTGAAAATTATCTTATCGGTTGTTACCCAGTCGGCATTGCAATAATATTTAATCAATATTGCATCCATATTTCAATTCTATTTAAATATTACTAAAGCAATATTGCAGCAAGGTACCAGCAATACATCTGCAACATTGCTTCAACATTTCTGCAATGTGTAATATTGCAAAAGTAATACTGCTGCAATGTAAAATGCCGACTTCAAATACTTAAGAATTTTCACATTTTTTTTATTAAAACCCAGTCTACATAGACTGCAGCAATACATCATCAGATCTTAGCCCGAAATCCCAACTCGGAGGGTGTCCCATTGACATTGAAACATCTCCTTGTCAAACAAAGTCCACCCAAAATAGCTTCGACTTTCATCGTATTTCGATTTCGAATATAGTATCTCCAATAACAAACCTGTGATTTCTTCTCGAGAAGCGCTTTCAAATTTTCTTCAATAATTTCCTCATCAGTCATGGACTCGATTCGTTTCTTTCGGAGTGCCGCGATAAGTTCATTTTCTTTTTGTGCTTTCGATAGTCTACGATTTTCAACTTTTGTGGCTTTTGGCTTTGCAACGGAATTGTTTTCATTTTTCTCTACACTTTTTTCTATATTATTTAATTGGTCTTTATCATTCATCCTTTAACAAATTTTCATTTAAAGTTTCCAATTAAACTTTCATCGAAATTCGTAACTGATCAAATGAAATCGAACGCAAGTACAATTTTCAATCGAACCGATTCATTAAGCTTCTCCGAACGAACTGAACCAAAGTAAAATTCTTTAGATGAACTAAAGCCACGCGCAAAGGACTTTCGAACGTGTGCGCAGAAGTGAGTTCTTTAATGAGAAGAAAATTAAAATTTAATTAAACAAAAATTCAAAACATCACGGGATCTTTCAGGTGTACTCGAACGCATTGAAAATCTCGTTTTGGAGAGCAGAGTCCGCCGATATCGTTGCTTTTGTTTACAAAAACAAAAACAAAAAACAAATTAAAATAAAAAAAACAAGATGAAAATGATTTATTTGGAACATGAATAAACAGAGAATGCAACTTATTTACCTTAAGAATGCGGCCTGATACAAATCGAAAACACTTAATCGTATAAAAATTAACGTTTTCTCAGTATATAGGTAATTATTTACCTTATACATAATATATCAATGTTTTATAAAGATGGAAAGTGAATTTAAACTGAAGGTCACGGTCGACACAGACGCTATATCGGTCATGTCCATTTTTATTCGTATAATAAAACTCATTTTTTTTATTTATATTTTCTAAAAAGTTGTCTAAATTGACTTTTTCTTAATAACAAATTGAATTCAAACTCTTTTAATTCTATCATTTTTACATATCAGTAGATTTTTCTGAGAATAAATTTTAAGGGTAAATAATTATTCAGCATATTTTCACCACTCGGGTTTCTCGATTGTATCATTCAAAATACAACAAACGAACTTAAGACTTCATAAAAAATAATATGACTAAACTGTTGAGCTGCGGCATAAATATTTATATAAGCAGAGGAAATACAAAAATTAAAGAGATTTTTTTTCTTCTTATTTTTGATGATCTTCGAAGACCGAAATTTCAATTATTCAGCAAAAAGTATCAAATTAAGAATAACAAAAATCATTGAGACGTATTTTCAAAATCACTGAAGGAAATCGTTCAGGAATTTAACGAGCCCATTAAAGTTTATCGAAAAACGAAATAAAATTGGGCATTCTTACATTGTAAGCGAGAATAAAATATTTAAAAGCAAGCAATCGGAGTGGAATGCTTAAAAAGATTCAACAAGATTGTATAAATGTTCCATTTAGAGTTTAAAATTCGAACCTATTAACTTTTAAAGTGGATCTTCGATTGAAAGTATCCAGCGAATATTCTATATTATAAGCCTTGATCTAGTTTATTTTAAGTCTTTTTGTTTTTTTATTTCGCTGAATTGATTTGATGGAGTCATCTCTTTGCATAGCATCATAAATATCATTTTCTTTATTACTCTTTTAACAACTTTAAAGTATACGTTTTTATAGGCTAAAAAATTCATTAATATATTCTTGTATTATCTCAGAATGCTTCCATTTTTTATTAATTCTTCTTCACAAATTAGTCCAATGCTTAACAAACAGACCAGAGCAGCTCCTTGCTCCGCTTGCTTTTTGTTCTTCTCCCAAAAACAGCTTGTATATCGTTTCCCGTCAAAGGAACAGATAGCTCGAAATAATTTATCCACTTGCTCCGTATCATAGCACGGCATGAGTTTTTGCTCGCGTCGTGCATGCGTTAAAAGTACGGTTTTTGGAAGTAAGGTATCTGGAAATAAGTTCATATTTAAAAAATATATTTAAGAGTTTTTTAATAGCATTACCTTTTGGGTAATTCGAACGTAAGAAGGCAATGTTATGCTCAATGACAGAGTCCAATTTGAATGCAGAAACACGCTTTGCACGTTTCGCTTCTGGTTCAACACTCTCTTCATCGTTACCGAGTAATGTGCCAGGTGCTACTTCTCTCCGTGAAAAATGACCAAGTTCCCTCAATTCAAGCTGCTTTCTATAGCAATAATCTCCAAGATCCCACAGTTCACTGAAACGGAAAAAAAAATCCTGTCAGTTAGAGAGTTTTACTGCGACGCAATAATGTGGCCTACCACATTTGCTGAAGCGTCTGACTCTGAAGAAATTGCTTTCCTTTTGGTGTTTCTTGCAGTTCTTTTAATATTCCTTGTATGCAGTATTTTGTCGTATGTGCAGCATTATCGTAATCAACACTCAATTTTAAATAACTTTTTATTAAATCGTCCATTGGAATCAAACCTATTCGTGACAACATTGATATTAGTGCATTGCCTTGGAGTTTGCTTTTTGAGTTCTTAGTAGATTTACCTGATTTCCTAAAAATGGAAACATTTAATTGAGCAGCTCTCGCAACCATAACACTGTCAGCACCGCAAAGTTCTTTAAATTTTAATATGTCCGTGTAGTTTTTTATATGCCTCGAGCCGCCATTAGCAATTACGGGTATTTCAACTGCTTTGGTAATTTCTCTAATGAAGTCTGAAAAATTAGTCGGTATAATTACATATTATATTCTCGTACAGACATATATATAATCTAATTATATAAATATTATTGCACATTAAAGAACCATCGAGCAGATCTGATTAATAATTGAATTTAACTCCCGGGGAGATATCGTTTTAGGGAATTATCAGCCCGATTGTAAATATTTGAATTGGCATAAAAAATTTAATTACCTGGATGTGGCATATGCTGCGGACGTTCATCTTTTGTTCTGGCATGTATGGCGATAGCAGAGATTCCAGTCGATGCTAGTTTTTTTACTAACTCAATAGTGTCACTAAGTTCGGGCAATATACTATAAACAAACAATATATATATATATATTATATATATGTATGATGTATAGGGAAGAGTCACCGGTTGTGGACACCCCACATTATTTTTGGATAGTTGACAGACACGGCTAAGCTAATTAATACCAAAATTGTATTTAGACATCACACATAATCTGAGCAAATACCAAAGCTGTAACGCTGTAACATTTCAGATTCAGATTAATGTTTGTTTTTCATTTTGCCACTGAAGGCCTTTCTTTTCACAATAAATAAAAATCAATCTATTCTTCTTTTTTTTTTTCAATTTATATGCATTGAACTTCATATTTTTACAATTTAAAGCGATTTTACAAGAGTTTCCACAACCGCAAAATCTTCGCAAAATTGATTATAAAAATTTTCTGATCGCCCTAATCTATGTAGTTACTTCAGATAATAGATTGATTAGTCCTTTAGCTTTCCACTGCTACGCATACCTCAGGAAAATATTGACTTCGAACAAAGCTATTAGCGAAAAACACAACTATGTCCACAACCGGTGACTATCACATACTACTCTATATTCAAAAATTGGCATATTTAAATTAAAAATTTACCGTATTTTGCATGTAACGGGAATGTGTAAATTATCCACCAGTGTTTTTAGTATTTTTACGGCTTTCTCAGGCTCAGCTAATAGAGCAACACCCATACCTCCTTTAACGGAGAATTCTTTGGGGCAACCCATATTGATGTCTAAACCAGCAATATCATTTTGTAGCTGCAATTTTTAGAAAGCTGTTATAGTTATTCATTTGTGTTTCTATTGTATTTCACTAACTATTTGGGCACACGCTAGAGCACGCTCACCATCATTCGTACCCATTTGAAGTACGACTTTCTCCTTTTCCAAAGAACATGTACGAAATACTACCGTTCCATCAGAAGGATCAATGAAATCCACTGTTCCCAAAGCGGCATTTTCTCTTCGTTTCGTTTTGATCAGCTTTTTGTCAACCAGCTCCTCGGTATAAACAATATCAGCTCCATATTCAAGAGCCTAATTTTTAAAAAATTTAAGTAATCTTGATTTAAAAATGCTCGAAAACGTTTTGAAGTTCCTGCTTACCAGTAACCGCATTGGAAGCGTACCCACTCGAACCATGGGCGCCAATATAACTTTGTTGCGATAGTCAAGTTGCTTCGTTTTGTCCACGGTCATCCTTCGAAATAATCTCAAAAAATCGCGAAAACGCATTCAAGACAAAAACAAATGCTTGCACGCTTTTATTGGAACAGCTGATTGCAGTGCTGCTAGCTATTGTTAACAACAACAAAAAAATCCCCAAAAAATCCCTCTTCTTTAAAACAAAACAATCCTAAAAAATTCCTAAAAATTATATAGAATAAGTTTTCTTTAAAATCAAATTTTATTCGCCAAAATACGTCGCGGTTAAAACTTTGATTAATATCGAAGCAACGCAATTGTAATAGGAATAACAGTTTTACAAAAAACATCAACAGTTTCTCATATCTTCGAGACAAGACATTAATAAAATTAATAAATTTAATAACACTACTACAAGGTCAATCGCTTAAAGTCTTAAATATTAATTTAAAAACAAAGAGAAAATTGTCACAGTCACTTCAGATGCTGTACATTGATTAACATAAATTCGAGTGAGTAAAAAAAGGTATTTGTCATTTTTTGTTCAAGGATTCTGCGACTTCATTTTGACGATTCCATATTCTCCGACAGCGGCAGCATATTTCCAACATTGCTCTCCAGCAGCTTAGATGGAAACAAGAGCCGCAACGATCACAGCGAAAAACTTTGCTCTGCCATGGATAAATTACACGATCCTTATGGCAAAATTCACAAAAAAATCCACGTCCAGTACAGAGCTATGCAAGGATTTTTTATTATTTTCCGAGTTTTAAATTTCAATTTTCACTTTCGGCTTACCACACAATGGAATATATGGTTCTCACATTTCTCAATCAGTTCATTAATAGACCGTTGCATGCTCTCATTGCGGGCCTCAACAAAATCCGACATTGACCAAGTATCAATGTCAAATGTAATGTGATCGGGTACCGCTTCAAAATAATTTCGCTCACTAAAATTGATAGAGTTTCAAATTAAATATCTAACCAAAAATTTTACTTCTTTTCAGACTTACCGCTCTGCATAACGACACGACTTAATGAAGCTTCGAATGAATTTCAATTGTAATCGTTTGTTTCGAGCCTCAAGCAGAGATTTACTTCTGACGTAAAGAGCAGCATTTAGATCAGGTACATGAAATAGTGGGTACGTATACATTTGTTCAAGCAGTCGATAAGCAAAAACGCTTACCGGATAACACTTGAATTCCCAGCTGAAATTGAATAAAATAATTATTTAAATTTGGAGGTAATGCCTTCTCAGATACCATACTATTGGCTTTCTTTACGTCATAGACTGAAAGCAGCCCTGTTCATTTGCATTTATTACTTCCCGCGAGGGGACCGTCTTTCCGGACGAAAAGTAGATCATGTGACCTAAATATAATTCGAACAAGGAACAAGAGTCCCAGTATTGGGTAGTGCAGTTTTGCCTGAACTTGGGACGGCCCCCTTTGCTTATATGAATTTATGGCTATTTGTACTTAATATACTATGCTTACTTTTGTAAAATTTTGGCAGGCGTCGAGGCCATTTGATTCCGATGACATCCAGTGCAATGGTATTTACCGAAATAAGTACAATAACGAAAACTGTTTATATTCTGCGCCGAAACACGCATTCCACAGCCAGCGCAACGGTTATTCTGCTTCTTTTGTATCACAAAGTTCCGACTAAATTTGGAAAATAATTTTTTTTTTTTATTTCCAAACCAAACTGTTCAAGAAAACTACTTACTCAGGGAGTTGGATGTTCCGTAAAAATTATCTGCGGACGTGGCGGTGCCCAATACTTTGTACCACGTGTCATAGGTGGAAGCACGTGATCGTCTGGATTTGCTGATGGGCTACTATTTGGCAAAGGTAGTAATTGCTGTGGGGTATCCTCATCTGAAACTAGCCATTTAAGTTCTGATACTTTTGGCATATGCTTCTCATTAAATCTCGATATAAGAGATAGTCCAACGACTTCGGCGGAAAGAGATTCTAGGCAAGATTCGCTGTGTTCAACGAATGGAATGCATTCGCACAAATCGGTAAGAATGGTCTGCAATGAATGGAGAAATTTTTTATTTTTTGATATGGGCAAAAGGCTTTTGAATTTACCTCCTCAGAGTTCGTGGATGTTTGTGCATTTTCATCGATATTTTTTCTTTCGCTTTCAAGCCAATCTGTTGCAAGCACAGCCGTACTTTTTTTTGGGCTGCCGTTGCGTTGTGTTTTGGCCCATTTGATATGTTCGATTGCTGAGATTATTGCCTCCGAGATTCGGAAATGTGCATTTTCTTTTTCCAATTCGGTATCGGTTCGAGAGACCTGCGAACTTTGGAGAAATGCCGTCAAACTTTGACAACTTGCCGGAGTCCGTTGTAATGAGTCGTTTGTTGTCTTATGTAAGTCCGTATTCGCTGGAATTTCTTCCGAAGTGATTTTGCATGCCGGTTTAAAGTCCAACGTGCTAATTCCATCTTCAAAAAGTTTGTTTTTTGTCTTGCTTTTCACTTTTTGGCCATAGACTGGCATAAAGGCATCAAAAACGCTTCCATTATAGAAGCTACTACTATTGTGATTTTCAGGTGCTGCTGGACTATTTAGAACTGCGGCAGTTGCTTGTTCCGTCTGAATGTCAGCAGTATACCAAGTACTGTACGTGGGTGGAGTACCAAATAACGAAGAGAGAAAACTATTTATAGGACTAACATTTTTTGGATTTTTTATGCTCACTGGACTTGCCAGCGTATTTGGTTCTAGATTAGTTTCTTTAAGATTGTGCTGAGGCGTTTGAGGTGTAAAACTTTGATCAGTCCATATTTTAATATCATCGCAGTTGATTATTTTAATGCTTTTCGGAGTTATAGATTGCAATCTTCTTCGATTCAATGGCGACGATGAGGCTGGAGATATTGATGAACAGGCGGTATTCGTTGTTGCGCTAGAGCTTGTTGTTGAGTTTGATATTTGGCTATTGCAACTGTTCAACGATGTCGAAGGATGATCTCCTGTAGCATTTATAATGCGATTTTGAATTATAGTGCTTTTCGGAATATTATTATCGGTTTTGTTAAGGAAATTTTGTCTTATTGGTATCGGCTTGGGTGATGAACGATGCCGAAATGAATTCAACGTCTTACTTCGTGGTCGAACACCATTTTGATTGAGTTTTAAAGATTCTGGAGTAGTTATAGAAATTGTAGGAAGACTTTTGGTTTTACGGAATACTGTTTTTTGATTTGGAACGCATTGCTTCTGAAAAAAGAATATATTTTTACATTGATTATTCAAGATTTAAAACAATGAAAGCATATGAAATTAAAAAGAGATAAAATCATAATTCCATGACAACATGATTCATGAACAATTCGCATCGTTTTTACATCTTTTTGCTTTTTCTAATGATCATACCTTAAATAATTCGCTTTTTGTAACTTCATTTGTTTTCAATTGAACAGAAGCTCGAACGGGAGAAAGTGAAAAGTTTGGATGAGAGCTTGTACGTTTATGTTTGATAGATTTAACAGCATCGGTTGTGTCTTCTTTTTTCGCCGAAGATATTGAAGGCGTATAAAGGCATTTATCGATTTGACTGAGCAAACTGTATTGATTCAATTCAAAAGCTGATAAACCTATGATGAACGCATGGGTATAGGATTCCTGTCTAAGAAAAGCACTCTCTTGATAGTGTGACTGCAGCAGTTCCCTTTCTGTTATTATAAGTGCCTCTATGCACGCACACATTGTTTTGTCCTGCAAGTTTTTTAGCACCCATTTCTGAAGAAAATTGTGCAAGGTTATCGTTGGTTGCTCCGTTGACGTTAATGTCTCCTCCGCGCATTCGACGAAATCAAAATCTTTTATCAATGCAGATTTACGCACCCACTCCAGTTCATCCATGAATTTCTGCAACGCAATATGTTTTTCCTCCGAATTCTGCAGTTCGAGATGCTAAAAGCAGAATAAAGTGATAAGGACGCATGCAAAAACAAGATAGTAAAACCAAGCTTAGTTACAAGCATCACTATCAAAGAGTATTTAACTAAAAAGATATGACAATGTACTCTATTGGCTCTCTTAGCATTTTGAATATCATGGGACTAATATGGCGATACACTTGTACCAGGAGCTTGCGTAAACGGACAATTTGTGAATGAATTCTGCTTTTGCTTTTGCGCAAATGAATAGTATGGAACTAAGCAAATGTCAGGTTTCTAGTTTAGTGATATTACCGAAAATTTCACATCATAGTATATAAGAAAGGGAGGAAAATTTGTATGCGGAATTCGATGTGCAATATTTGCCTATTTCAAATCTTTTGCAGAAAAAATTTTTCTTATCACGTCGAAATGAATTATTGGCTTCATTGAACAAACGCCTCATATTATCGATAATCTTTCATGCATAAAGCATTTCTAAGCTGTTGCTACTTTTGGATTGAATTCATGATTTCAGGTTTCATTGTTTGTTCATTGTTTTATTGGGTGATCTCATTTGTTTTGAAGCTTATGGAAGGAGGTTCACTCAAAAAGGGGTCAATAAATCTTTTAAATATTTTTAAGGAACATATGAATTTACATTGGCAAGACTTTATTATATATAAATTATAAATTGTGAGACTTTTGATTGATAGTACTTCGTTTAGTTTAAGTTAAGGGTTTCTGCTTCATCATCTACTTGGCAGTATCCGCAATAAAGGGATGTCCTACCATACAGTCTCACAGATCTACCATGGAGTACGTTCTATGGAAATGGTACGTTCTATGGAAATGGAGTACGTTCTATGGAAATGGAGTAAGTTCTATGGAAATGGAACTTATTTCTGTAAGCCTTTGGTAGTACTTACATGGATAAGTATTTCCGTACAAGCATCGATGAATTCGGCCAAGGCTTTTGGTTGATTCGCTAGAAACCAGAATTTCAAACACTTTCTAAAATTTTCTAGAAGATATCCTAGCTCCAAAGACGGAGCTATCCCAGGCTCGGCCATTACAAATAAAGCCTATTTCCATTTAACTTCGCAACAGCTTTCTTCTTTATTGACAACGATTACGATGACGACGTATTAAAGCGGAACAAATCACTTTGTGGCCGTGGTTCCTGCCTATGGAAAATAACTCCCTGATTCCAAATCTGCTATCCCTTTTTGTCGATCGCCTGTAGTTTCGGAAATATTGCGTTTTGAAAATTGCACAAAATCGTTCTTGTTTTTAAATTATTTTGGCACTTGCGTAGTTGCCACATTAACCAAGATTTGTTCATGTCAAAATAAGTAAATTTTTGATAAAATTATTGCCACACTTTTGTAAAACACGCAAAAACTTATCTTCCAAAATATTCAAGAAAAACACCGGATACTTTTTTTTGCATGCACGCTGAAATTCTATCGATAATAGTTGGAAGATATGCAATATGTAAAGAAACCAAATGCATTGCTCAATGGTCTTTCGTTGAAAATTTCATGAAGCAAGAGCTTCGTTACAAGTAATCTTCTTTTTTACGAATTTTTCATTTTTTGAAAATTGATTACATCTTTTCAAAAATTCTTATGCAATTTTAATTTCAATTGTGTTTTGCAATCTGTTAATTTGGTATGATTACAACTTTGTGAAAAATTTTCATTCACTTTGTTTTCATCAGTGCATTTAGAACTTAAAATTGTGATGGAATCGATGTTTTATTGTTATTGTTGTCACAACTATGAGTAGCGTTATGTTATAAAATAGTCATGTAATATTTTAAACATAAATTTTAAGCTTTGTGATTTGACTAAATATTAATAAATAATAAATTTATTTCATTAGCTCCAAAACCAGTTCGTCAATTATTTCAAACGAAACTTTCATTTGTATTTGGTTATATACCTATTTCAAATGAAAAATCATGCAGTGGATCGTTTAAGCAAGACGTGCTCTTTTCCCAAATGAATTTTCATGTGACCAATGGTCATACACTTTTACCAAATGAATAATCACTTGAAATTTTGAAGTATTAAATAACGGCCATGTCCGAACAAACTTCATTAGAATAAGGGTTAGTATTGCGAGTACTAGAGCCAAGATATTTTGTATCTTCGAAGTATTGAAGTAGTGAAATTTCTGCTGCTTGAGGAGAGAGCAATTTCTATTCTCGAGATATTCATTTTTGCGGACAAACGCATGCGAATTTTGAGATATTAAATTAGTCGTTTTCATTTTCAAATAGAGTCAACAAAAATTAAAACCAATATCAGCTCTAGTCTGCTCTCTCCGCTTCGCAAGCCCACACACAGCGCGTTTTTTAAATAATTTTATATGTATTTTTTCTTTTTTGAAAATGTGGAAACAGTGAGTCGAAAAGTCTGGCATCACGGAACTGTAGATTTCGATTTTGTGGAACGAGAGTCAGTGGTGTCAACTTAGGGTATTTTCCCCTAAATTTGGGTGATTTTCTCCTTCGCAGGGGATTTTTTAAGGTAGGGATTTTTGTTTCGGGCAATCGTTTTACTTTGGGCCCAACTAAAGTGCGCGTAAACACAGAATATTTAAATGCAAAACATAGAATTTTAAGCTTTGTCGATGTTGGACCTAAATATTAGATACACGTTACATATCTTGATCAAAGTGTACTACCGAAAAACTAATTTTTTCTTTCCTCAGAGCGCACAAATATCATTTTAAAGGGCTCAACGCTGTTAAAGTAAATTGAGAGGAAGTAACGAGCTCATTCTTTTGAAGAAAGGAAATCAGAGTTGAAATTTCGATGACATGTCGACAGAAATATAGAAAATGTATGATTTAAATGCAACCCTGTGAGTCCGATTACTTGTAATACAGCGTATGCGTTCAAGTAGCGAAAGTAAGCCAAAGTACTTCTTTGTTTTTTCTACATGTGTTTGGTATAGGAAATTTACTTGCTGCTTTAGAGCGTAGAGCCCTTAAAGCAGAAATTAAGCAGAGCCATCACTGAAATCATATGAAAAGTTCGCATGTTGCTAAGTGCGGTTTCAGACACGCCGATTTTTGGCCGATTTTGCTCGCCGATTTTCTTATTTCTTGACAAAGCATGAGTGACGAGAAAGGAAACTAGTACAAATCGTAGCACAATCGTTGACACGAACGATTTGTACTAGTTCCCCTTCTCGTCACTCCGTCTTTGCCAAGAAATAAGAAAATCGGCGAGCAAAATCGGCCAAAAATCGGCGTGTCTGAAACCGCACTAACATACGAAAACTTCTGTTACAGCTCTGTGACTCATTTTGTCGGCCCTTAAAAAGTTTAGAGGGAAATATTTTGAAAACAATGTTCATAGGGGATTTTTACCATTGCGTAGGGTAAACATATTTCAACGTAGGCAGCACTGCATTTGCGTCGAGTCAAGATAAAGTTATTGTCGGATTTTTAACACCTTGTAGAGCATTATTGGAGCTACAATATAGTTTTTGTAGTTAACTGCAAAAATGAGCGTCGATGTGGCAACTAATAATGTAAGTTACAATTGTTCTAATTTATATAATAAAACATAAAATAACATTACAAGTTCCCACGTAGTAGTCGTTCGTGCACTCGTACACTTGCAATTCGGAAAATTTTCTAAGTGTCTGGCGAGCGAAAAATTTCAAAGTCTTTTCTCGAACACGAAAAGACTTAGCCATTTTTCGACTCGTTCGTTCGCCTTTGTGTTTCTGTTCGTAAAATGCGAAGTAAGGGAAAATTGCTTTTTTCGCCTGTTTTTTTTAAGTTTTATTATTACTTTTTTCGAGAAATTTCTTTTATATGCATTTATCATGTATATATGTATACTTTTCTGCAACAGCATGTACATATATATATATATATATATATATATATAAATGCATTTATATAGATACATGTATGTACGTACGAAATTTCATGTACCTGCATATTGATGTAGCTGCGTTTTGTTATATAAAAAAAAAAAAGTAGCATCATTACTCTTTACAAGACTAGAATTTAGAGCATTTCTAAGTAAATTAAATTTTGCATATCTTAGTGGTTAAAGAGTTGCAAAACTATAGTAAACGTGTTTGAAATAAGTCGAAGAAAAGCGGTTTGAAATTTTCAAGGTAGAGAGTTTTTGCAATGTAAGGTGAAATAAAAAACCTTGAACCCAATAATGGGAGACGTCATAGTAATCGAATACATCCATCCATTTTTAATTTTCCATTTTCCAAGAAAAACTCAAGGCTTTGGTGTACACAGAATTCCTTTGAAAGCATAAATGCATACGTATGTATGTACATACTTTTCACTGATCGATAAACGAAGATTTTGTTTTGACCAAAATAGGCTTGGTTTTAATTAAATAATTAACAATCTTGTATATATTGTAAATGAAACACCCAAATCAAAAAAAAAAAAAAAAAAAATTTATCTTATGCACTTCTTATTTTCCATCGCTTCAGTTTTCTGCACTTAAGCTCAGTCCGTTAGCTATGCAAGACCAAAAGAACACATTCATTTTCTAAAAAGAAAACAAATAATTGTCCCATAAACTCTTGGAAAGTTTAAACCTTAAAATGATAGTCCTAACAAGCTTATTTCTGCAAGTACAAAATTATAAGTTTTTTCTTTATTCCATTGACAACCAGTTGGTCAATTTGGTTCTCCTTAACCCTCTGTTTGAAGGCTTTTTGGTCGATAATTTTTATGGAAAAAATGAATTATTAAACAGCAATGCAAAAAGTACCTACAGAGCTGTGCGTAAAATAACTGAGTCGTCTCGCTAGTTATTTAATCTTGACACTTGTTTCGGCGGATTGAAAATTTAACGGGATGTATGGATTCCTTGAATATTGTCAAATCAAGCCAATATTTAACATTCTCTGGCAATTAATGTGCTTTTTTTTATATTTATATTCCACGCTGCGATCCTAATCGTTCCGATTTCAACAGAACTTTGTTCAAAAAATTAGCTTTATCTGCACAGATAATACACTCCCATCTCCCTGCCTTCTGCGCTCTTCGATATTTTAGTCTCGTCTCTTAAAATATCTAAAAAAAAAAAAAAAAAAAAATTAACTTTTTCGCTAAAATCGTAGCTGCTCGGCGTTTTTCTTTTCCATTCACTTTTTTTTTTAACGTCGGCATGTATTGTTGTTGAGCAAGATTTTAGGTCAGACGCCGCCGGAGCGTCAGCACAAAACAACAACAATTTACATCTGTACACTGGCATATCGACGTTGTCAATTGTGAGTGAGCACAAGGGTACCCTTCATCTATAGTTCGACTCTTCCATTCTATTCGCTTGATATGCTCTTGCGTGAAAATATCAAGTTTATAGTTTTTTTTCCGCCTAATTAGGTTATTTGCCCCATTTATTTTTTTTCTTTTGTTTTTCTTTTTTTTTGTCTTAAATATTCCGCTTGTACAGCTGATTCATAAATTTTTCGAATTTTTTGTTTTTCTTTTAAAAAAAAAATTTTTTTTTTTCAATAATACACTTTAATGTTTTTTTCTCCGCGAATTTTTTCGGAGTTCATTGAAGCTGAGCTTTATGATTTGTTTAAGGTATGCTGTAGGCGGCAATGTGATATACCGGTATGCGCGGAAAGTTAAATTGTACGTTTGAACTTTTGGTTGCTGCAAAACATAAATCTTATTTTATTTATATTTTTTTTATTGAGAGAAATAATTCACTTTCTCTGAAACAGCCAACTTTGCGCACCGCTCAAATTGGTGTGCACGTGATTAATAAATTTTGAAATGATAAAAGGTCTTTCACCTCGACTAAGGATTTTGATTTATGTTATCAGCTTATAACGACTTAACTCCCCAAAAGGGGAGCACCCCGCAAGGGTGCAATTTTATTTTTTATTCATTCATTTCTCTTATAACTTTTCAAACAAGTTTTTGCACTTTTGATCTACTCTCTCTACTGTTGGGCACCTATTCGAAAATTTTCAGCACCAAAACTTCAAAATAAAAGACACATTTCAAGTGGTTGATAGTCCACATTTTTATTGATCGACATCCATAAAATGGACCAAAAAAAAAAAAAAAAAAATACAATATATGGGTATATATAAATCGGGAACATGTGCTCGCTTAATATCTTATAGTGAGGTTGCCGAGTTTTGTTTTTTTCGTTTGTTTCCGTTCGCCTTCGTTCGGTCTTGCCTAATTTATATGCGTCGTTGTTCATACACAGCATCGTCTTCATGGGGTTCAATGGAATTGTGATGGTATGGTTTAAGGGTTGTTTGATATTCAGTATCCAGAATAGCTGGACGCAAATTGGATTGATGGACAAAGCACTTGAAATTCTTGTATTTTTGAATCAGCTGAATGTTTTAGAAATCATATATGTAAAAAAAAATCAGCTTTAATCAATTCTGTTTACTTTGTGTGCTTTTTAAATGTTATCCCCTTTTTTTAATTTTTGTTTCATTTTTTTTTTTTTTTTTTTAGGAAGTTCCTCAGAATGGTGGAACAGCAGTGCAATTGAATGGCTACAGCAATGGCCATCACACTAGTAGCAGTGGCAGTAGTAAGCATAAATCCTCCAGCAAGGATAAACATCGGGACAAGAACCGCGATCATAAGAGCTCATCAAGTTCCAAGGAGCACAAAAGCAGTAGTCGGTGAGTTCTTTGAAATTATAATTTCCTTTATGGCTTTTCATTTAAAATATTCCTTTGCAATTTATAGCGATAAAGATAAAGATAAAGAAAAACATCATAGTTCATCTTCTAGTAGTAAGGATAAACATCGCGATAAGGAACGCGATGGAAAGCATAGCAGTAGTAGTTCCAGCTCCAAAAGCAAGGATAAAGATAAAGATAAAGATAAAGATAGACACAAGTCTTCGTCGTCATCTTCGAGCCATCACAAAAGTTCGTCCAAAGATAAAGAACGTCGCGATAAGGATCGAGAACGAAAAAATGGCAGTAGCTCAAGCTCAAGCAAAGATAAGGATAAAGATCGTAAATCATCATCGTCGAGCTCACGCGATAAAGACCGCGACCGACATCATAAAAGTTCTTCGTCGTCATCGTCTTCAAAGAATAAGCATTCCAGTTCAAGCTCTAAGCATGATAAAAGTAGAATCGATGGCGAATTCATAAAACCCGAGCCAGTTTCACAAAACCAAATTGAACATGACGTATCGGTTTACCATCAGAATGGCGACGCCATGGATGGTGGTTACAATGAGAGTATTAGCAATTACAAAAATGGCTACGAAGACCCGCCAGTTGTTAAAATGGAGCAAGATCAGACTTTACAAAATGTCTCACAAGCCAGCTCTTGTGATTATTCAATGTCACAATTCAAAGAAGACGAACCCGCATTCGTAGTTAAAGAGGAAGCCAGCGACGAGGATGATAGTGTGTATAAACAAGAGCAGGAACAAGAACAGGAGCCAGAGCCAGAACAATTACAAGAACAGGCACAAGAACAAGAACAGGAACAAGAACAGGAACAAGAACAGGAACAAGGAACAAGAAGAAGATGAAGAGGATGATGTACCACTCGCGATGAGGAAAAGGACAGCGCCAAAAATTGAAGACGAAGATGATGAAGAAGACATACCATTGGCTAAAAGAAAAGCTATCAAAAAAGAAATAAAAGAAGAGGAACCAGACGATGAGGACGATATTCCATTATTGGCACGCAAGAAAGTTAAAACGGAAGGCAAGAAGAAAAAGCGAAAAGTTGAAGACGATGAATACGAAAAACCCAAAAAGAAGAAGACCAAAAAGGTAGTGAAAATTAAATATTTTTTCGTTGAAAAATTGTTAAGAAAACATTACATTTGTCGCTTTTTCAGGCGGAAGTAAAGCAGGAAATACCTTCGCCTACAAAAGGCAAGCGCGTCAAGAAGGAAGAACCTGAAGAAGAAGTTTGGAGATGGTAAGTTTTTTAAGAAAAACCCAAACCCTATTGCCTTATGTCTCGATGCCCATGATTTTCTGAATGGCGAAACTGTTAGATTTTCTTGTCGAAGAAAAAACCTTGCTAGTGAGTCACCATCGTAACAAGACTAGCGGTTGCAGCGTTATATCTTCTTTGATTTGCATCGTGCTTGTTTAGTGTTTTGCATTTTTTTTTTCATTTTTGAAGTTTGTAAAAGGTTAAAAGGGATTTGGACGCATAATAGACGGACGAACGGATGTGTCTCAAGCAATTCAAACGCTACTAAAACTAAACACTTTAAAATACTTTTAAAATTTACAAAGTAACCGATAATCAGATTTTATACATTCTTGAAAGAACGCGCAACATAGCTCGTTCTCAAATTGATATTAGTTGTCAGCATTGGCGATTTTTGCAATGTCTAAAACCATTTGAGACAGATAAACTTTTCCGCTGACACGTGATCTTAGAAAATTTGCGTCAATTTAATCAATATGACTGTGTTTATACACTTATGTATATCTGACTCCATTATCGTTACATAAATGAGCTTGGGAAAAATTCATATTTACCTAAATACGATACCAATTCTTCGCGACGACATGGCAGAACTTTCGTTCTAAAACTATTTCGAAAATCAGACCTATGAATTTGTGGAAATCTGATTTTAAAAAGCCAAGACTCGCCGCCAAATATCAAATCAAGCTCTGAATAAATCAGACTAGTTGGTCTAGTCTCTCGGTTTCTGGTCATTGATTATACTTCTACGCCATCTTTGTTTATTCAAAAGACGAGATTGATATTTAGTTGTTCCTATTTCTAAACCTAATATTTTACACATAAAAAAGCGGTGAAAACAGTTTCATTCTGAGTATTCCGTGCTCTGATAGAAGATATCATCCCCTTCACTGAGAAAAGCCCAAAATCCAACATTGCGAGAGCCCGATGCGAGAGTGCGCGCCGTCACGAAAATGTTTTGCGTGACGCATTTCAATGTCCAATGAGAGTTTTGCGTCACGCAGATGAAAGCATTACTTCGCTTCTAGTAATGCAATATTTGAACCAAGTACCAATCTAACGAGTACCAAGACTCATAAAAATTCTAAGCTATCTCTTGAGTTTACATTTTAATTAAAAATTTTTAAAATTTTTCAAAAAATTTTTTAAATGAACCGAAGCTCGCGAAATATTCTAAAAGCTCTTTTTCACGGAACAGTGAACAGTTTTTGTTTTATTAGTTTAAACGAGTACCAAATAGCGAGTACTCAAAAAATAGTTACATCGTTAACCTGTCAAATTGCTTCGCAACGAGAATTATTCAATTTTTCAAAATTTTCTCGCTACGAGGTCTCGCAGTGCGATACATTGGAGCTTGAACCATGTGATTGAATGTATTGAAATTTGTGTGCGTCTCGTCTCGCGCTCTCGCATCGGGCTCTCGCAATGTTGGATTTTGGGCTAAACACTAGTTTAACTCAATTGTATCTATCAATGGGTTCATATTCACTTTAGGCTAGGCGCCGACTACTCGATTTTCAGTTGGCCAATTTTAAGTTGTGTGTTTGTGGCACACAGAACTATATGAGAGCGCGCCGACATTCCAATTTTTAGTTGACCCAATAAAAAATTTGTGTTTTGCCACAAATTTTAAATTGGTCAAGTGTGTTGTGTTGCTTACGTTCTTATGGGGCGCCGCACACTACTCAATTTTTAGTTGGTAATGTTCCATAAACACATGGTACCGAATATTTAATAAATTATTATGTAATTAAATACTAGTTAATTAATTTATTGGAAAGTACCCAATTTTAAATTGTATAGTCGGCGCGCAAGAGCACTTTTCCAACTAAAAATTGGCCAACTAAAAATTGAGTAGTCGGCGCCTAGCCTTAATATTCTTAAATTGATTCGAAAAAGCGAAACTTACACGACATAGTATTCACTGATGGTGTTGACATTTTGCAAGCACTTAGACATTTGGTAGTTCATCTTTGAAGTTGTATTTAAGAGATGGCAGCCAATTTCGTTTTGACAATTTCTTGTATTTCAATTTGATCATGAAAACAAGTGTGGATTAGGTTTTGCTGACTTGAAGAATGACAAGAATGATTTTTGTCGTAACTAATGCAATGAATGCCAATGGCAACAACAAAGTTTTCTTTTGCATGGCAGAATATAGTATTTATATTGCATAAAGTGAAATTACCACAAAGATTGACAATCTTACATCCAACATTTATTGTACGCTTTTGTACAGCCAACCCAACATCGCATGATATTATTAAATCTAAAAAATACAATTCTCCACGCATTCGCAGGTGGGAGGAGGAAAAGCGCGAAGATGGCGTCAAATGGAATACATTGGAACACAAAGGTCCCGTGTTTGCACCATTGTACGAGCGATTACCGAAAAATGTACGATTCTTTTATGATGGCAAAGCAATGGAACTATCCGAGATAACGGAAGAAGCAGCAACATTCTATGCCAAGATGTTAAATCACGATTATTGCACGAAAGATGTCTTCAATGAGAATTTCTTCAAGGATTTCCGCAAGTCCATGACTTCGAAGGAGCGAGAAATGATTAAGAATTTCAAGAAATGCAATTTTCAGGAAATGCACGACTATTTCCTAGCTCAGTCCGAGAAGCGTAAAAATGCAACAAAAGAAGAAAAGCAAAAGAAGAAAGAAGAGAACGAAGCATTAATTAAGGAATATGGCATTTGCATAATTGACGGACATAAAGAGAAAATTGGCAATTTCCGTTTGGAGCCACCAGGTCTATTTCGAGGCCGTGGCGAACATCCAAAAATGGGTATGATCAAACGACGTGTTCAAGCTGAAGATGTCTTGATAAATTGTGGCAAGAACTCGAAGATACCGGCTCCACCGAAAGGTCATCGCTGGAAAGAAGTGCGTCACGATAACACAGTGACTTGGCTAGCATCCTGGACAGAAAATGTGCAAGGTCAAGTGAAATATATCATGTTGAATCCATCGTCGAAGTTGAAAGGTGAAAAGGATCATGTTAAATACGAGACAGCACGTCGACTTCATAAGGTCATTGATAGGATTCGTAATACATATCGTGATGAGTGGAAATCAAAAGAAATGCGCGTGCGTCAACGTGCGGTTGCACTTTATTTCATTGATAAATTGGCATTGAGAGCAGGCAACGAGAAAGATGAGGATCAGGCCGATACAGTTGGTTGCTGTTCGCTGCGTGTTGAGCACGTTCAACTTCATAAACAGCTGAATGGTAAAGAAAATGTCGTAGTTTTTGATTTTCTCGGTAAGGATTCCATTCGTTACTACAATGAAGTGGAAGTTGAGAAACGAGTCTTTAAGAATTTGGAACTTTTTATGGAAAACAAAAAGGAAGGTGATGATCTATTCGATCGTTTGAATACACAAGTGCTAAATGAACATTTGAAGGAATTAATGGACGGTAAGTGATTTCTTGGGGGGAAACCATTTTATTTTTTCAGCACTAATTCATTGATTTTATTTCAGGCCTAACTGCCAAAGTTTTCCGTACGTACAACGCTTCGATTACATTGCAAAATCAATTGGCTTTGCTCACCCAAGATGATATGTCTTTGCCCGAGAAGCTGCTTGCCTACAATCGAGCTAATCGTGCTGTTGCTATACTTTGTAACCATCAACGCTCTGTGCCCAAGAGTCATGAGAAATCGATGGAGAATCTTAAAGAGAAGATACGTCAAAAACGTGAAATGATTGACGATTCTGAAGCGGAATATGCTGTACGATTTTATTTCTTTCGTTATATCTCGTTAAGCTCGAAGGTTTATTCGACATTTTTTTCATGTTTCAGGATCTTAAAAAAGCAGCCAAACGTGGCTCGGTTAAAGAAAAAATTAATGCAGATAAAAAGGGCAAGCAGTTGGAACGTTTGAAGGAACAATTGAAGAAATTAGAATTGCAAGAGACTGACAGGGATGAAAATAAGACTATTGCATTGGGAACATCAAAACTAAATTATTTGGATCCTCGAATCAGTGTAGCATGGTAAGTTATAGAAATGGACGAATTTTGACTTTATATCATCTTGTGACTGAAAGCGGAAATCAGGTGTGTGCTCGTTAGATTTTGTATGGCAAGATGAGTTTGGATTAATTAGCTGAGTACATAGAATAAGTTAAGATAGATTTACCTACCTCTTTACAAATAATAGAAAACCAACACATCTAATATCTGCTTTTATTTATTTCAAAACTTTTGAATTTTACTCTCATAATTTAAGAGCTTTTGAACGCTGAATTAATAATATTAAATAAAAATTGAAAATTTTACAGGTGCAAAAAGTTTGACGTACCCCTCGAGAAGATTTTTAACAAGACACAGCGAAATAAATTTATGTGGGCTATTCATATGGCTGATGAGAACTATATCTTCTAAAGAGTCGAGATGTTTGCTCCCACTCACAATCGTTTTTCACATTATAAAGGAAAGCCCACCCAAGATCGAATTAAAAAACGGAAATGAACTAAAAAGGAGCACACATATATCCACACACCCACACGCATACATCTAGAAGTCCCCTTGAAAAATAACGTTTAAGAAGTAAAAACTTTGTGCATATATTCAACTTATGCATGAACAATTATAGTTTTTAATGATACAATAAGATTATCCATTAATGTCAATAACCAATCGGACAGTAGGAAACACTTGATTTAAAATTAAGAACCGCACTATTTCATCGCCTATGTTTTGTGCTTTTACCTCTTGCGCAACAATCATTTTGCTTCACTTAGGGCAACTGTGAATGTAAAGACCAGGTTAAAATATGAAAGCTCTTCTTTTTAAATAATTCGTTAATTGTTTCCCCTATTTGTCCCTACTTTTCCGCCATTTTTTTTTCTCTTTATTTTTTTTCTATAATTAAGCTAAAACTTATAAAGTTCAAATGTATTGTTAAATATCGACCTCGATTCGGACGGTCTGCATTTGGAAGAATGCGTTGTTAAGACTTGTTGACATCGCATCGGAAGAGAATGTAGATCGTCGATTATGAGTGCAGTGTTGTTTTTATAATTTATTCTGTAAAATCCGTTTTCTTTCTATTCGAAACATTCAATTAATAGAGCAAAGTACTGTTCCTTCGTATGAGAAATTTCGCTTTAATTATTTTAGTAACAAAATTTTTAATTTCTTCAATATTCATTCATGGTAGCAGAGGGTACGTTATCTTTATATAAGTATTAAGATTATATTAACGCATCAAATTGAAAGTTCAATGTTTTCTTAGCTTTAAAACTTTAGTGTAATTCATAAAACTTAAAAAAAGAATATCGTACCATTGTTTAAAAAAAAATTCTCTCGAAAACTAAAAAATCGAAATAGTTGAATGGTAAAAGTCACAAAATTTGATAATCCGAGTGCGAAAATACTAAAAGCCCAGTCTAAAAAAGGAAAATTGAATATTTTCTAGTAAATGTCCATTTTAAAACAATTTTACAATAGCAAATTGTATAACTATTGTCTTAATTTTACTATAATTACGTTAGGTGTAATCCTTATTTTTTCCTTTTATATTGTTAATCATAATTGAGTATTTTAAGTAAGCTTCTTTTAAATATGAAGTATCTTACTTATTATTTTTTTCAGTTATATAACAAAAAAAATTGATTTTCTTTGTGCAATTATTCTAATTAGCAGCGAATGTCTGTAAAGAAAGTAAACTATGTATTTTTCTTGAAAAAAACTAGGCGTATATATTTTAGTTTTAAGGTTTTTTTCATGCACATCCGGTTTAGAAAATTTTTAAAATAATTGAGTTGAAAAAGAATGATTTGGAAAAATTATATACATATGATTAAATAACATATAGCGATGTTTGAATAAAGAAAGTAAGGACACTGTGAAAATTAATAGATCACACATTGCAATGAATAGATCATGAATCAAAGAGCCACATTCAAGCAAATTTAAGATTGATTTGTCGTGAGTGTTTATGCATAACTATTTAAACACGTACATACTTCGGTATTTACACGTTCATTATTGAAAAGAAATTAATTAAACGGACACGTTAGATATGATAAAAGTAAACTGCGAGCAGAAATTATAGGTGTAAGTTAATTAAGTGAATATGAATAAAATTATGGACCGATATGAATATTCCACAATTAAAACTTTCTCTTGATCGGAATTATTAAAATTGAGAGTTCGTAGTTGTAAGGCAAGTAGCACGTAGTTACTTAACGTGTTACCTCGAAAATATGCAGGCATATTTGAGATAGAGACATAGGAGCATTCCACAGAAAATGATACTTTTGTCCCGTACAAACAGACAAAAACTAATATAATTACTAAAAAATATTCGAAATCGAACCCCCCAACCCCCTCAAACAGAAACGGGTTTTTCTAAAATCCACAATTTTGAACCCACGGTCCTCAAATTCGGAACATAGGTTACTCTTGTGCCCCAAAGTTGGAAAAAGTTTAACTTCGTAACGCTGCCACGCCTACTTTTTGTGCTACGCCCACTCAAAGGTGTTTTCACTCGCAAAAGGTGCTTGACCTCCATACATTTCTTGGTAAATCATAGAAGGAGTTGCCCTAGGGCTTTGAAATTTGGCATGGACGTTTCTATCTCTAGATCTAAGAGATTCCCAAAAAAATTTCGAATTCGAACCACCCCAACCCCCTCAAACAAAAACGGGTTTTTCTAAAATCCACAATTTTGAACCCACGGTCCTCAAATTCGGAACATAGGTTACTCATGTGCCCCAAAGTGGAAAAAGTTTAACTTCGTAACGCTGCCACGCCTACTTTTTGTGCTACGCCCTCTCAAAGTACTCTATCAGAAATTCGTGACGTAAGAGCAGACCCGCATCAAAACCAGACAACGTGTCTAGCTAAGACACAAAATTTTGTGTGTTGACTAAATTAGCATGAATCTAGATTCCAGAATACCTGGCTCCTCATAGAATTCGGAAATTGGGTTCGAATCTTTGTGGGAATACCCTTCATATACTGGTAAAAGGTTAGTGACTTCGGTCATATTGAGCAAAGACCAAACAGCGGTCTTTCCAAATTATTTGGCTGCTAATAGCCAGTTTTCCAAATGGCACCAGCTACTTATAGCCAGCTTTCCAAATGGCTCCGCCAGCTTTCCACTATTTTAACTCACCACTGTCCTTAACTCACCACGAAGTTTTTTACTCAACTTCACCAAACCATTTGGAGCCAATTTGACAGTCAGCTGATTTCTACTCAACTTCACCACACCATTTGGAGCCATATAGCATTTTGACAGGCTTTCCCACTGTAATACTTGATAGTTGTTGTAGAGTGTCACATATAGCAATATATGATAGACACCCTACCGTTGTCGAAATCCAATTAGAAATGAGGAACGTCGGCAGAGCGCTAATACTGCGCAGCCTATGACGTTTCTAAACAAACAATACAAACTAAAAATAGAAAACGAGCAAACGAGAAAACAACTTTGGAAGCGCTTCGAAGTACAACTCCCGAAATGAGCAGCGATTCAACCAGTACGGTCCCCACGATATCAGCCTCAGTCTCGGCAACGGCTGTATCTACATCAGTTGCAGCAGCAGCAGCAGCGATGGCAGCTGAAGCAGCAGGTGGTGACGTCGATGGACAGCCACCTCCACCTCCA
Source organism: Chlorops oryzae (assembly GCA_020466095.1). Classification (NCBI taxonomy): domain Eukaryota; kingdom Metazoa; phylum Arthropoda; class Insecta; order Diptera; family Chloropidae; genus Chlorops; species Chlorops oryzae. The sequence goes on along the minus strand of CM035808.1, from coordinate 26,239,885 downwards.
CTGCCACCATCGCTAACAACATTACAAATTGTGCAACAGAAATTCAAGGATAATGAGAATGTACTTTCGGTATGTTTGTGCATTCGGTTTTCCCCCATCATTTTTCACTGTATCCATAATTTTTTTTTCTCTATACCTACTCTTGCTTATCATAGATTTTCGAAGCCTATCAAATTGTTGGACAGGAGCACACAAGTCGCTTGCTGGCCTTGGTTGTCTCTATTGCTGGAGGTACATATGCTGTTTTTGCCCTGACCGCAACCCGCTTGCCACCTCGTTCGAGCTCCGAATTGACTATCGACAAAGTTTTCCCACTGAACGATACATTTCAGATTTACACTGGTATGGGAATACACACAAATCGTTTTGTATTTGATATTTTTTTGTTTATCGCATTGTTTTTTGTTTTTTGTTTTCTCCGTTGATGTTATCTCATTATTCTTGTTCGCTCATGTGAATTTCTCATCGCTATTGCAGATAAGAAGGGCTCTATATCGCAACTTCAATTTGAGCTGAAAAATGCTGAAGAAGCAGCTGTTAAATACTACTATTATCCAATCACTACGGTGGAAGGAGCTTCGGGCTTTGATACATTTCAAGCTCAAATTATCTCGGCGAAAATGTCAGTTGGAGTAACTAATAACGATAATAATGCCGTTTTGAGTTACAGTTGGTTGAATGATTATCGGCAGATTGGAGAAGTGCGGCAGGAGCTTAAAAGACGGGAACACGAGTACATTGTGTATAAAGATTTCAAGTAAGTTTTCACTAAGTAGAAATTTTTGTTCTATTATTTAAAGAACATAATTTAAAAACTTTAAGATCAGAGCGTTCTATAAAAATTTCTGATTTTTTATTTTGGTGTTCCTATACAGGATCTATTGTGCCACCTGGAATGTTAATAACAAATACTTTTGCGACAGTCCACTTTATTTATGGTTGGCTGCATGTGAAGAAGCTCCAGATATATATGCTATAGGATTGCAAGAACTAGACACTTCAGCAAAGGCTCTCACATTCAGTGAGAATCGTCCGGATGTACTTTGCATGTGAGTTGCTGCAAAAACTCTTGCTAAAAATTTTTAATTTAGTTTGTATTATTCGACCTTTTTTAATTCAATATCAATGAAAAATGGGAAATTTAAAATTTATTTTAATTTCTTTATTCGATTTTTGAAATAAAAAAGCACAAAGATGCTTGAAAATTTGCATAATGGCGCCGAATATGAAGAGCTAACTTCTGTTCGCTTGGTGGGCATGATGTTGACTGTAGTCGTAAAGAAAGAATTACGTCCCTATATATCACGTTGCCGGGTTAAATCGGTGCCGCGGGGAGTTTTCAATACACTTGGGAATAAGGGAGGTGTCGCTGTCAGCATGCAGTTGAATGAGGGAAATATATGCTTTATCAACTCACATTTGGCCGCGCATATGGGATTTGTTGAAGCTCGCAATGAAGATTATGCCGGCATTGTAAGAGGTATGATATTCGATGATGATATGCGCCGTGCGATTAGTGATCATGAGTGAGTATTGTCATTTTTCAAATGATAGTCTTAAATAATTAAAATTTAATTTTAAATCCGTTAGTCACATTTTTTGGATTGGAGACTTGAACTATCGTATTGAAGAACCGCCTGGCTTACAGTTGCCCGCTCTGCGGACAGATCCACTTGCCTATGAAGTACTTTTCAATTTCGATCAATTGCGGCAAGAAATGCTTAAGGGAAATTGTTTTGAGGGTTTCTCAGAAGGTCCCATAAAATTCAGGCCCACCTATAAGTATGATATCGGGACGGATAATTTCGATAGCAGGTTCGTTGTGTTACGCGTTAGTTGGCATTTACGAGACTTTTCATAAGATTATTTATTTGATTGTAGTGAAAAGCAACGTGCACCGGCTTATTGTGACCGTATACTTTGGAAAGGTGTTCGTATTGAACTCAAAACATATGATAGTATTATGGATATCCGACATAGTGACCATAAGCCTGTTTATGCAATATTTAATGTGAAGGTATGTATGCATTATATAATTTTCGAATAAGACTAAAATTTATTTTCTCCCTGAGGAGACATTCTGTAATGAGTCATTAGTAATGATTGACTGGGCAATTCAAATCGATTAGAGTATCCCCTTCACTAAAAATATTATTTCCAGTGTTCCTGAACGACTCTGTTACACTCTCTTTCCTATCTCTCTTGCTCGCTTCTATCGCAGTGCTGCCAGTATTTTGGTGACACTTTTCCGTCAGATGTATAAAGAAAATCCTTTATTATGTCTCTCTTTCTTTCCCTATTTCCTTCCCTCTCTCTTTCTCCTTCTCTTGTTTCTCGCTCTCTCTCTCCCTCTCTCTCTTTCACCCTCTATCTCTTTCTCTTTCTCCCTCTATCTCTATCTCTTTCTCCCTCTCTATCTCTATTTCTATCTCTCTCTCTTTCTCCCTCTCTATCTGTTTCTCCCTCTTTATCTCTCTCTCTCCCTCTCTCCCTTCCGTTTTATAACTCTTTTAGAAGAAATATGTCAATTATTATTAATAAAATATTTTTTTTGCAGATCAAAACAAAGGACGAAAAACTTTATAAACGTGTACATGAGGAGGTTTTGAAACTTGTTGATAAGCGTGAAAATGAAAGCCAACCACAGATAATTGTGGAAAAAACCGTTATTGACTTTGGTGTGGTACGATTTAATGAACAAGCAGTCAGTGACTTTACAGTATCCAATCCCTGTCCAATGACAGTCGAATTTATGTTTAAAACAAAAGATCCGCCATTGAATGACATTTGCGAGAAATGGCTTGAAGTTGAGCCGCGCGCCGAAGGTTTGATCCCAGGTAGAGTAAATTATACGAGTGAATCATTCCAACGAATAAAATTTTAAAGCACTCCTCAATTCATAAATTTCAGATAGCGCGAAGAGCATACGTGTAAAATTACATGCCGACACACGTTCAATACGTGGCTTGTTGAAGAAAATACGTACGACAAATTGGAAATTCGATTTCGATATTTTGATTCTACATGTTCGCAATGGGCCTGATATATTTCTAACAATAACAGGCGAGTATAAACCGAGCTGCTTCGGTCTCTCAATGGAAATGCTTTGTCGAACAGATCGTCCAATAAACGATTATACGCAAGATCAATTGAAGCAGTTGGTATGGCCATTCATGAAATCATTGATTATTATTTGTTTATTTTTTTTTTATTGGTTTTGTTTATTCCATTCTTTAGATGAACGATGAAACGACAGACTTTCGAGTAACAATGCCGCGTGAGTTCTTCTTACTTATCGATTATTTACACAAACAAAGCGATCGAATCGAAGGCGCATTTGCTTCATTGGAATATAAAAATTCACGCAATCCGATGTTCAATGTTGTGCGAGATTGGCTGGATACCTGGTCGACTAGCGAATTTCGTAAGAATAAATATTGCGAAAATAGAGGATCACTTATGTCAATAATTTTTTTTTTTTTTTAGCTGGAACCCCTTTTGAAGCTACCGAGGCATTATTAATGTTACTTGACTTGCCAGAGGAACCATTGTTGCATCCATTCGTTGAAGATTTCCTTCAAACAAACAGCACCGCAGAGGCAATGGAACTTGTTGCACTTCTAAGCTCACCAAAACGTAATGTTTTTGTACATCTTTGCATGTTTTTGCGTGAAGGTGTCGAAAGACAAAAGTACAATCTTCAAGAAGTTGGTAAGACCATATATTTATATTTTTTCTTTGATGCAATAATTACATATATATTATATATTATATATATAAAACTAAAATTCGTTCAGCGCACACTTTCGGTCGTGTTCTATTGCGCGGTAGTTCGATTGGGGATAGCCTTCGCGATGCCCGATGTCGTGAGTTTATGCTACGGTTTATTAATTCCGATATGGGTACCTTATCAAACGCGACTACGGTTGGCGATACATCAAAAGTTAGCACAGTTCCAACAAGTAGCGTTGAATTGTCCTAAAGTCATAAATAAGCTCGTAAAATATCTTTAATAATAATATTGTTGTATTTTATCTGTATATGTGTTTGTTTGTTATGAAAGATTTTCTGCGTTTTTGTGTTCCTGAATGTTGTGTCCCATTTGGGACATGTTCGTGTATTGTAACAATTATTTAAAAAGTTATAGCGCCAACGCTAATAAGCCATATTTATGTTCAGCGATTTTAATTCTACTTAAATTCTTTAAGATGTTTAAAAAAGTATCTGAAATGAACTCTCAACAAATGAATCAAGAATTCTTCTTCTATTTATACTAAAGTCCATTGTGTATAAAATTAAATTTATTTATTTTTGCTTAAGAATTTATTTCAGGAACTAAAATTATTCGAGGTTTATAAAGTAAGGAAAATAATTCAAAATCCTAGTTTCGCCTTCGATGCCGAATGTTTTTAAAGTCAATTTTCGTTAAGATAAAATGCATCCAACAACATCACCAAATATTTATCCCTATGAAGTAATATAAAGTGAAGGATAACTATAAAACCCAAATAACGCTACCGTTATATACGGGATAGGTAATGAATTTTATTTTGTTAATTTTAAAGCATTTTTTACTAATTTTTTTATCTTTCAAGATGATTTTTATTGAAAGTTTTTCATTTTCTTTATACGCCGAAAATGTTTTCCTCTAACCTCAATTGCGCTTCTCAAACATTCTCTTAACTCTATAAGTCTTTATTTACAAAACTCTTATAACGAATTTTCTTCTAAAAACTACTTAAATCAACTATACCTCTTATACTTTAATATATTATTGCTGAAATTGAATATTTACCTTAGTTGCCTTATTGCCAATTATAATTTAAAAACCCCGAGCTTAGCTACCCGAAGGTAGTGAAATTAGTTTTATAAGTTTTGAGCTAATAGAGAAGCACGGAAGAACGTATACTATAAATATATTTATCAAATAATAGGCAATCACAGAATTGATTCGTAGTTTCTTTAAAATTATATTGTAGAGCAAATAGAACAGTAGAGAATAATAGGAAAATCGCTAGCGACCGCAAATAACGGTTATTGTTAAAATATTCAAATAAAAAATCAATGAGTTGTAAACCAAGTTCACCCATCTTTTTGGGGTCAATGATTAGAAAATTTTCACTAGTCTAAAATTAACGTATCACTAGTTCAAATTTAAAAACGTATTGCATACTTGTATTAAATATTAAAAAAATCGTAGAATTGATAAAATTTTTTTTTTTGTTTAAATAACTTATAAAGTCTAAATCACTCAATGAATATTGAAAACTAGTTTAAAATAAATACAAATAAGATTTTTTCTATAGCAGAAAATTGTGAATCCTGTTTTCGTAAAGCGTTGCTATAACATCAATAACGAGTATCTTTTAAATAGTGCTCTAAATGGCAATAAAAATAGCACTACTTGAACATTAATATCGACCAGTATTAGAAATTGAAGTGCAGAAAATTCTGAATCTGTATTTTCCAAAATTGCGTTTTGTTAATATATGAAACTATCATTCAAAATTTCAACTGCGTAAGGAAGTTAAAGAGAGCATCTCGATGGCAATATTAGATCAAAAATCCGAAAAATTTTGTCCGAATTAGATGAAAATTTATTATAGAATAAGTGAAAAATTCTAAGAATTCTGGCGTCAAATTTTTCAAAAACGATTACAACTGAGTCTAGTTTTGGTACTAGTTCCAAACTGGTCCAAAAGGACCAGTTTTTTGAAAATTTTAGTGCTAAAATTCTTAGAAGTTTCACTTATTCAATGATATAAATTTTTATCCAAATCAGACGCCACGAATTTTTCGGATTTTTTCGGTTTTTGGTCCATAACTCTCTAAACTTCCTCTAGCCCCCCCAAATTTTTTTGGGTTAATGTCTTATAATTGTTCAATATACTACGGTGGAAAATATAAGCACTATCATAGCAATCTTTCTCTGGAACATCGCAACTGTTTTTCAAAAAACGGATTCATCAAACTAAGTCATTAAGTTACAATGTTACCATGCGGATCGCACCAAAATAGGTTTAACGACTATGTCCACCGCTTGTTACAATTTTGAACTACCACAGTGTTATTTTTCCAAGCTTTCAAAATACAAAACTGGGCAATCGGTTTAAATATTTTGACACTAAAATTAGATGTCCATAAAAAATGATGTAGTTTTAAGTCTTTACTAAGATGTAACATCTCATTGTAAAAGTCCTCATATATGTAACTATACTGACTAAATCCTAATTGATGTCTAAGGCTAATTTGTTGGGACTTTTTCCCTTGAAGTTTTTCGTCACGATATCCTCTCAGAGTGTTGAAATTTTCATAAAAATTCTTTGTGTTTCGGAACGAAAAACTTTATCGGAAAAATGTTATAAAACGGGCCTAAAATAATCAAAAATTAAAAATAAACTGTCACGAGCAACTGGTCCTATCGTTAAGTACAAAAAAAAATTATGGCGAATGTTAATAACAATAAAATAAACAAGTAAATCTTTGCCCACTGCGCTGAACTGGAAATGTTATGGAGTTAAATTTGTCGATTGGATAAAATAACAGCGACAGTGGACATTGCTAATTTTAAAGAGTTATCAATTGTAATGCTAATATTGTGACATAAAACCCATTAATAAATGTAGTGTTGTAGTGAAAACAGCGAAGGGATTATTTTTCAAAGAAAGTTTTTATTTTTTTGACTCTAAATTGTATTGCAATTCTTATTATTTGGGGGCCAATTATTTTCGTCTAATTTTCAAGAATTCGTTTTTAATAGCCTAGACTTTGTTTAGCGGCTTTTATACGAAATTATACAACCATGCAAAAAGGCCTCAAAGACGAAGAATACATATACGTATGAATTTTTTTTTGAGCGTGGCAGTACAAACGGAAGGTTTAACAGAGATTATCGTATGAATTTTTTGTGTTCTGTGAAACTACGCTGCAAATAAATAACTCAAATAACACATGACACTGGTAATACGACGACCCTTCGAAGCATTGAAAATGAACACAGACACCCTACCGTTGTCGAAATCCAATTAAAAATGAGGAACGTCGGCAGAGCGCTAATACTGCGCAGCCTATGACGTTTCTAAACAAACAATACAAACTAAAAATAGAAAACGAGCAAACGAGAAAACAACTTTGGAAGCGCTTCGAAGTACAACTCCCGAAATGAGCAGCGATTCAACCAGTACGGTCCCCACGATATCAGCCTCAGTCTCGGCAACGGCTGTATCTACATCAGTTGCAGCAGCAGCAGCAGCGATGGCAGCTGAAGCAGCAGGTGGTGACGTCGATGGACAGCCACCTCCACCTCCACTGCCACCACCGCTAACAACATTACAAATTGTGCAACAGAAATTCAAGGATAATGAGAATGTACTTTCGGTATGTTTGTGCATTCGGTTTTCCCCCATCATTTTTCACTGTATCCATAATTTTTTTTCTCTATACCTACTCTTGCTTATCATAGATTTTCGAAGCCTATCAAATTGTTGGACAGGAGCACACAAGTCGCTTGCTGGCCTTGGTTGTCTCTATTGCTGGAGGTACATATGCTGTTTTTGCCCTGACCGCAACCCGCTTGCCACCTCGTTCGAGCTCCGAATTGACTATCGACAAAGTTTTCCCACTGAACGATACATTTCAGATTTACACTGGTATGGGAATACACACAAATCGTTTTGTATTTGATATTTTTTTGTTTATCGCATTGTTTTTTGTTTTTTGTTTTCTCCGTTGATGTTATCTCATTATTCTTGTTCGCTCATGTGAATTTCTCATCGCTATTGCAGATAAGAAAGGCTCTATATCACAACTTCAATTTGAGCTGAAAAATGCTGAAGAAGCAGCTGTTAAATACTACTATTATCCAATCACTACGGTGGAAGGAGCTTCGGGCTTTGATACATTTCAAGCTCAAATTATCTCGGCGAAAATGTCAGTTGGAGTAACTAATAACGATAATAATGCCGTTTTGAGTTACAGTTGGTTGAATGATTATCGGCAGATTGGAGAAGTGCGGCAGGAGCTTAAAAGACGGGAACACGAGTACATTGTGTATAAAGATTTCAAGTAAGTTTTCACTAAGTAGAAATTTTTGTTCTATTATTTAAAGAACATAATTTAAAAACTTTAAGATCAGAGCGTTCTATAAAAATGTCTGATTTTTTATTTTGGTGTTCCTATACAGGATCTATTGTGCCACCTGGAATGTTAATAACAAATACTTTTGCGACAGTCCACTTTATTTATGGTTGGCTGCATGTGAAGAAGCTCCAGATATATATGCTATTGGATTGCAAGAACTAGACACTTCAGCAAAGGCTCTCACATTCAGTGAGAATCGTCCGGATGTACTTTGCATGTGAGTCGCTGCAAAAACTCTTGCTAAAAATTTTTAATTTAGTTTGTATTATTCGACCTTTTTTAATTCAATATCAATGAAAAATGGGAAATTTAAAATTTATTTTAATTTCTTTATTCGATTTCTGAAATAAAAAAGCACAAAGATGCTTGAAAATTTGCATAATGGCGCCGAATATGAAGAGCTAACTTCTGTTCGCTTGGTGGGCATGATGTTGACTGTAGTCGTAAAGAAAGAATTACGTCCCTATATATCACGTTGCCGGGTTAAATCGGTGCCGCGGGGAGTTTTCAATACACTTGGGAATAAGGGAGGTGTCGCTGTCAGCATGCAGTTGAATGAGGGAAATATATGCTTTATCAACTCACATTTGGCCGCGCATATGGGATTTGTTGAAGCTCGCAATGAAGATTATGCCGGCATTGTAAGAGGTATGATATTCGATGATGATATGCGCCGTGCGATTAGTGATCATGAGTGAGTATTGTCATTTTTCAAATGATAGTCTTAAATAATTAAAATTTAATTTTAAATCCGTTAGTCACATTTTTTGGATTGGAGACTTGAACTATCGTATTGAAGAACCGCCTGGCTTACAGTTGCCCGCTCTGCGGACAGATCCACTTGCCTATGAAGTACTTTTCAATTTCGATCAATTGCGGCAAGAAATGCTTAAGGGAAATTGTTTTGAGGGTTTCTCAGAAGGTCCCATAAAATTCAGGCCCACCTATAAGTATGATATCGGGACGGATAATTTCGATAGCAGGTTCGTTGTGTTACGCGTTAGTTGGCATTTACGAGACTTTTCATAAGATTATTTATTTGATTGTAGTGAAAAGCAACGTGCACCGGCTTATTGTGACCGTATACTTTGGAAAGGTGTTCGTATTGAACTCAAAACATATGATAGTATTATGGATATCCGACATAGTGACCATAAGCCTGTTTATGCAATATTTAATGTGAAGGTATGTATGCATTATATAATTTTCGAATAAGACTAAAATTTATTTTCTCCCTGAGGAGACATTCTGTAATGAGTCATTAGTAATGATTGACTGGGCAATTCAAATCGATTAGAGTATCCCCTTCACTAAAAATATTATTTCCAGTGTTCCTGAACGACTCTGTTACACTCTCTTTCCTATCTCTCTTGCTCGCTTCTATCGCAGTGCTGCCAGTATTTTGGTGACACTTTTCCCTCAGATGTATAAAGAAAATCCTTTATTATGTCTCTCTTTCTATTTCCTTCCCTCTCTCTTCTCTCTCTTCGCTCTCTCTCTCTCCTCTCTTTCATCTTCTCTTTCCTCTCTTCTCTTCTCCCCTCTCTCTTTTCTCGATCTCTCTTCTCCCTCTTCTCTATCTCTTTCTCTCTCTCTCTCTCTCTCTCTTTCTCTCTCTATCTGTTTCTCCCTCTTTATCTCTCTCTCTCTCCTCTCTCCCTTCCGTTTTATAACTCTTTTAGAAGAAATATGTCAATTATTATTAATAAAATAATTTTTTTGCAGATCAAAACAAAGGACGAAAAACTTTATAAACGTGTACATGAGGAGGTTTTGAAACTTGTTGATAAGCGTGAAAATGAAAGCCAACCACAGATAATTGTGGAAAAAACCGTTATTGACTTTGGTGTGGTACGATTTAATGAACAAGCAGTCAGTGACTTTACAGTATCCAATCCCTGTCCAATGACAGTCGAATTTATGTTTAAAACAAAAGATCCGCCATTGAATGACATTTGCGAGAAATGGCTTGAAGTTGAGCCGCGCGCCGAAGGTTTGATCCCAGGTAGAGTAAATTATACGAGTGAATCATTCCAACGAATAAAATTTTAAAGCACTCCTCAATTCATAAATTTCAGATAGCGCGAAGAGCATACGTGTAAAATTACATGCCGACACACGTTCAATACGTGGCTTGTTGAAGAAAATACGTACGACAAATTGGAAATTCGATTTCGATATTTTGATTCTACATGTTCGCAATGGGCCTGATATATTTCTAACAATAACAGGCGAGTATAAACCGAGCTGCTTCGGTCTCTCAATGGAAATGCTTTGTCGAACAGATCGTCCAATAAACGATTATACGCAAGATCAATTGAAGCAGTTGGTATGGCCATTCATGAAATCATTGATTATTATTTGTTTATTTTTTTTTTATTGGTTTTGTTTATTCCATTCTTTAGATGAACGATGAAACGACAGACTTTCGAGTAACAATGCCGCGTGAGTTCTTCTTACTTATCGATTATTTACACAAACAAAGCGATCGAATCGAAGGCGCATTTGCTTCATTGGAATATAAAAATTCACGCAATCCGATGTTCAATGTTGTGCGAGATTGGCTGGATACCTGGTCGACTAGCGAATTTCGTAAGAATAAATAATGCGAAAATAGAGGATCATTTATGTCAATAATTTTTTTTTTTTTTTAGCTGGAACCCCTTTTGAAGCTACCGAGGCATTATTAATGTTACTTGACTTGCCAGAGGAACCATTGTTGCATCCATTCGTTGAAGATTTCCTTCAAACAAACAGCACCGCAGAGGCAATGGAACTTGTTGCACTTCTAAGCTCACCAAAACGTAATGTTTTTGTACATCTTTGCATGTTTTTGCGTGAAGGTGTCGAAAGACAAAAGTACAATCTTCAAGAAGTTGGTAAGACCATATATTTATATTTTTTCTTTGATGCAATAATTACATATATATTATATATTATATATATAAAACTAAAATTCGTTCAGCGCACACTTTCGGTCGTGTTCTATTGCGCGGTAGTTCGATTGGGGATAGCCTTCGCGATGCCCGATGTCGTGAGTTTATGCTACGGTTTATTAATTCCGATATGGGTACCTTATCAAACGCGACTACGGTTGGCGATACATCAAAAGTTAGCACAGTTCCAACAAGTAGCGTTGAATTGTCCTAAAGTCATTAATAAGCTCGTAAAATATCTTTAATAATAATATTGTTGTATTTTATCTGTATATGTGTTTGTTTGTTATGAAAGATTTTCTGCGTTTTTGTGTTCCTGAATGTTGTGTCCCATTTGGGACATGTTCGTGTATTGTAACAATTATTTAAAAAGTTATAGCGCCAACGCTAATAAGCCATATTTATGTTCAGCGATTTTAATTCTACTTAAATTCTTTAAGATGTTTAAAAAAGTATCTGAAATGAACTCTCAACAAATGAATCAAGAATTCTTCTTCTATTTATACTAAAGTCCATTGTGTATAAAATTAAATTTATTTATTTTTGCTTAAGAATTTATTTCAGTAACTAAAATTATTCGAGGTTTATAAAGTAAGGAAAATAATTCGAAATCCTAGTTTCGCCTTCGATGCCGAATGTTTTTAAAGTCAATTTTCGTTAAGATAAAATGCATCCAACAACATCACCAAATATTTATCCCTATGAAGTAATATAAAGTGAAGGATAACTATAAAACCCAAATAACGCTACCGTTATATACGGGATAGGTAATGAATTTTATTTTGTTAATTTTAAAGCATTTTTACTAATTTTTTTATCTTTCAAGATGATTTTTATTGAAAGTTTTTCATTTTCTTTATACGCCGAAAATGTTTTCCTCTAACCTCAATTGCGCTTCTCAAACATTCTCTTAACTCTATAAGTCTTTATTTACAAAACTCTTATAACGAATTTTCTTCTAAAAACTACTTAAATCAACTATACCTCTTATACTTTAATATATTATTGCTGAAATTGAATATTTACCTTAGTTGCCTTATTGCCAATTATAATTTAAAAACCCCGAGCTTAGCTACCCGAAGGTAGTGAAATTAGTTTTATAAGTTTTGAGCTAATAGAGAAGCACGGAAGAACGTATACATATATATATTTATCAAATAATAGGCAATCACAGAATTGATTCGTAGTTTCTTTAAAATTATATTGTAGAGCAAATAGAACAGTAGAGAATAATAGGAAAATCGCTAGCGACCGCAAATAACGGTTATTGTTAAAATATTCAAATAAAAAATCAATGAGTTGTAAACCAAGTTCACCCATCTTTTTGGGGTCAATGATTAGAAAATTTTCACGATCTTCCACTAGTCTGAAATTTAACGTTATTGCACTTATATCAATTTAAAAAAGGATGATTTTTGTATTTTTGTTTAAATACTTATAAAAAATACTAAGAAATTGAAAAAATTTTTTCTTTTTTCTATACAAAATGTGTCCTTTTTTAAAGTGCTATAACACTCAATAACGGTATCTTTTAAACTAGTGGTCTAAAATCAAAAAAATACAGCTCTTGACATAAGCTATCGCCTATTAAAAGAATGCAGAAAATTCCGTAGACATCCTGTATTTCGTAAAATTGCGTTTTTTTTTCGCTATTCTCAAATCAACTGAAGAAGATCTAAAGAGGTAGCATCTCGAATGGCAATATTAGACTAACTAGAAAATTAATATGGACCAGAATAGAGAATTGATTTTTAGTGCAGAAATATTTGAATCGATTTTCCAAAAAGCAAACGGTCTGTTAGATAACTATGAACTATCAATATACAATTTTTAAATTTCAATTGCCATAATGGAATTAAAAACACAAGCGGACGTGGCATTTTGAATCCGAAAAAATCCGAAAAATTCGTGTCGTCCGATTTGGATGAAAATTTATATATAGAATAAGTGAAAAATTCTACAGAATTTGGCGTCAAAATTTTTTCAAATAACGGATTAAGCAATCTGAGTCTTAGTTTTGGTCTAGTTCCAAACTGGTCCACATTTTTTGAATACCATTTTCAGTGCTAAAATTCATAGAATGTTTCACTAGTTCTATATCATAAATTTTTACAAATCAGAGCAAATTTTTCGGATTTCTATTGTTTTTGGTCATAACTCTCTAAACTGTCCTCTACAAAATGATTGTTGGTTAAGTCTTTACTAAGATGTTCAAATACTACTGTGAAAATATACACTATCAAAGCAATCTATCTGGACACCAACTGCTTAATCGATATCTGATAACTAGAGCCAACTTAATAACCATTGTTCCATGGACTTCATATTCCCTTATAGTTTTTAACGTACTATATCCTCTCAGTTGTTGACAATTTTGAACTACAAAAGTTTTATGTGTTTTCGAAGAAAAACTTTATCGAAAAATACATAAACGGGCAATCTTTAAAATAATTTTGACACTAAAATTAATGTCCATAAAAAATGTATGTAGTTTTAAGTCTATTACTAAGATGTAACATCTCATTGTAAAAGTCTCATATGATGTTAACTATACTGACTAAATCATAATTGATTCTAAGGCTAATTTGTTGGGACTTTTTCCCTTGAAGTTTTTCGTCACGATATCCTCTCAGATGTTGAAATGTTTCATAAAAATTCTTTGTCGATTTCGGAACGAAATAACTTATCGGAAAAATGTTAGTACAATTCGGGCCTAAATAATCAAAAATTAAAAATAAACTGTCACAGCAACTGGTCCTATCGTTGAAGTACAAAAAATAAATTATGCGAATGTTAATAAAATAAAATAAAGCAAGGTAATTATCTTTGCCCACTCGCTGAACTGAGAAATGTTTGTTAAATTTTGATTGGATAAAATAACAGCGACAGTGGACATTGCTAATTCTTAAAATTATCATTGTAAGTGGCTAATTATTGTGACATAAAACTTCCATTAAGAAATGTCGTTTGTATGAAAACAGCCATAGGACTTATTTTTCAAAGAAAGTTTTATTTTTTTGACTCGTAAATTGTATTGCAATTCTATTATTTGGAGGGCCAATATTTTCGACTAATTTTGAAGAAATCTTTTTAATAGCCTATGAATTTTTTTGAGCGTGGCTTTTTAGAAATTATACAACCATGCAAAAAGGCCTTCTAAAACGAAGAATACATATACGTATGAATTTTTGTGTTGCGTGGCAGTACATAACGTGAAGTTTAACCAGAGATTAACGCTATGAATTTTTGTGTTCTGTGAAACTACGCTGCAAATAAATAACTCAAATAACACATGACACTGGTAATACGACGACCCTTCGAAGCATTGAAAATGAACATAGACACCCTACCGTTGGCGAAATCCAATTAAAAAATGAGGAACGTCGGCAGAGCGCTAATACTGCGCAGCCTATGACGTTTCTAAACAAACAATACAAACTAAAAATAGAAAACGAGCAAACGAGAAAACAACTTTGGAAGCGCTTCGAAGTACAACTCCCGAAATGAGCAGCGATTCAACCAGTACGGTCCCCACGATATCAGCCTCAGTCTCGGCAACGGCTGTATCTACATCAGTTGCAGCAGCAGCAGCGATGGCAGCTGAAGCAGCAGGTGGTGACGTCGATGGACAGCCACCTCCACCTCCACTGCCACCACCGCTAACAACATTACAAATTGTGCAACAGAAATTCAAGGATAATGAGAATGTACTTTCGGTATGTTTGTGCATTCGGTTTTCCCCCATCATTTTTCACTGTATCCATAATTTTTTTTCTCTATACCTACTCTTGCTTATCATAGATTTTCGAAGATAAAAAGGGCTTTCTGTATCACAACTTAATTTGAGCTAAATCGTTAAATATGGCCCTTAATTGCTTACACATTTGCTATGAGCAGTGCTGCCCAACACGACCAATTGCACAATTTTTCTAATTTTTCATTATGTGCCTTTTGTCTTTTGCAAAACATTTTCAAAAAAGTATTTTCTGTATAGTGCGTTTTCGTGCGTTTCCATAGCCAAATGAGTGAATTAACCCATTCACACAGACGCTGGGAAGCACTGCTTTCAAGAAACAGTTTCGAATTCAAGGTCATTTTAGTGCTACGTCAACCGAAATGTTGCTTTTAATGCTAAAGAAATGCACAAGCATTGCAAACCACCGAAGCGGAAATTTCGTTTAAAAGCGCAACGGCTCTGAAAGCCCCTTTTGAGAAATTACTCAGTTTCGTTTTTGCTTTTTAGGGCACATTATTTTGTTGTTCGCTGTTATTGTTGCTCTTGGCATTGTCGAGCGACGCTAAGTTTCTCGAATGAATGTCGAATTGACAAAGCATTCATCACGTTTAAATATCCCAATTAAAATTTGCTATGCTCCTGAGAAAATTAAGCAATTACGAGAGTGAATTTCGGTCTACTCTGAAGAGATTTAACAGTTTAAGATGATAGCGGTAAAATATACCTAAGACATTTTTTCTGTTTCGGTTCTTCTTTGCTTTCCCATTTTTCATGGTATCACAAGGGGCTCATTTGAGGCCAAAGTGTGTCACCTTTGGTGGCAGCCACACTAATCAACCAACCAAGCACCATAAAAGAGGAGATAGAACTCCCCCTTTGCGGGCACATACTCTCTGTTTTGGAAGTGACACAATGCAGGAATTAATTATCCTACTTCCTTACATGGATCGGATTGATTTAGTTATGATCGGCAGACCGCCAAAGCCATCCACCGCTCGAGTTATGACCTCAAAGGCTGTGTTATTGAAAGCGCTTTCTTCTCAAAATGGAGCATTCTATCTTTCTAGCTAGTGTCGACAGCGCAAAGTCCGAAGATCTGTCTTTCTGGTAGGCATATTGACGCGCATTAAGTGGAGTGCGCTTTAATATGAACCTCCTTACGTAGCTGTCAATCAATTTTTCCAGACCTTTTAACAAGAATGACGGACAAGAGACACGAAGCGTCCTAGTGATTACAGCTGTGAGCGGTGGCGGTTGATTTGAACAGCTTCTAACATTGCTACTTTCTAGAAGGTGCGTTGATCGGAGGTTCACTATTATTCACCCCCTTCCATATTTTTGTACGGATTTGCGGTGCATGATCAGAGAGCTCAGATTCCTTGTGCTTCTCTAAACTCAATTGGGTTGAGGAATGAACCGCCGGGACGATCGCGACCTTAACCTTTCCTTATATGTCTGCGTAGGATGGTGCAGGTTTTTGCTTCTTTGGTTCGAATTTCCTTGTCGACTCCCCTTTCTTTATTGGGAGTGGCTTCCAGCCCATCGAGTACGGTTTTAACAGCAACTTCGTAGGTCTGACCAGAGCTCATCAGCTGCCGAAGCCCCATCTTTTGGGAAGTCGTTAGCTGCTTCCTCTTCAAGTTGAGACTCCCGACAGTCGCCTCTGTCACCGTTATGCCCAATGTACAGTGGGATTTCGAATGAAAACCCAAATTTTCGACCATGGAAATTTAAAAATGTAATGATGAAGTTTTGTTGGATGTAACAGGTTGGATGATAAGTCCCCGGTCTGACACATAGAAGGCGTCGCTAGTATTAAATGCATATTATTTTTATATAGTGGCAACCTTCAAATGATTCGTGTCAAAATTTGACGTCTGTAAGTCAATTAGTTTGTGAGATAGACCGTCTTTTGTGAAGCAACTTTTGTTATTGTGAAAAAAATGGAAAAAAAGGAATTTCGTGTTTTGATAAAATACTGATTTCTGAAGGGAAAAAATTCAGTGGAAGCAAAAACTTGGCTTGATAACACTAGTTTACAGAATTTAAAACTTTCGCGAGAGCAGAGACGAAATGATGGTTTTAAGACTAAATTGGGGTCGCTGATCACGAAAATTATCTTGAGAAGGGAAAAACCATCAACAGTGACTATTATATCGTCGCCTTACTTCCAAAACCTCGTATCTGACATTTTTATGAAATTGGTTTTTTTAGCTTATAAAATAGAGAAACGCATTTTGCCCCACATGGCATTTCCAACTCAGTGACTTTGTATGAAAAAAAAATAATTATCGCAAATTTTAAAACCTCGTATCTGCAAGCTTACCTTCAAATTCCTTCTAAAACCTCGTATATGTAAAATAATGTTCTATAAATAAACTTGAAGTGGCTCATATGTCATTTAAACGGCAAATTTGTTGTTGGTTAGAATATAACATCTCTAAACAATAAAATGTAACCAAGTAGGAAATGTCTTTAGCAATAATTAAGTCAATAATTTATCAATATGAAACAAAATAAAAATAAATAAAAAAGAGGCCATTTCAAACGAAAGAGCTTATAGTTTCAATAACTCTCAATATCATTGCAAGCCTTTGATGGTTTCAGTGCGATATTTTCTGCTGGGGAATTATGCACTTATGTTGTCTCAATGTCCCGGTTTAAACAGAGACACAAAAGCGACAAAGCAAATTTAGGCTGCAATTATAGTTAAGCTGAAACCAGTGGCGTATCTAGAGAAATACAGCTCTTGTAGTGCTCATATATTTTCACTGAAATAATTGAATTTAAGTTCAAATTGTTATTTTTATTCTTTTTATGTTCCAAATATTTGCCTTAAAGTACATTAAAAAGAAATGAAAACTTTAAGCCACGTCTTTTTTAGTTCGCACAAAACCTCGTAAGTAACAACATTTGTAATTTTCTAAAGGACCAAAAACACGTAAGTGACAAAATCAGCCAGTGCTACTTCTTTAGTGAGCTTCGTACCGTAAATTCAGTTCAGAGTCTTCAGTAAATATCCTAGCTATGGTTTAAAAGAGTAAAATCGTTAATAATGTGAAATTTACGTAAGATAATCAGTTTTTTTCGTTTTCTGAAAAACAGCATTTTTGTAGATACGAGGTTTTGGAAGTAAGGCGACGATATGTCGTTATTGGAGCGTTTGAAGGTCGAAATCGCGGCAAAACGGCCCCATATGAAGAAGAAAAAAGTGTTGTTCCACCAAGACAACGCACCGTGCCACAAGTCATTGAGAACGATGGCAAAAATTCATGAATTAGGCTTCGAATTGCTTCCCCACCCACCGTATTCTCCAGATCTGGCCCCCAGCGACTTTTTATTGTTCTCAGACCTCAAAAGGATGCTCGCAGGGAAAAAATTTGGCTGCATTGAAGAGGTGATCGCCGAAACTGAGGCCTATTTTGAGGCAAAACCGAAGGAGTACTACCAAAATGGTATCAAAAAATTGGAAGGTCGTTATAATCGTTGTATCGCTCTTGAAGGGAACTATGTTGAATAATAAAAACGATTTTTGACAAAAAAATGTGTTTTTATTTGTTAGACCGGGGACTTATCAGCCAACCTGTTATTTGCCCAAAACGTGCGCAAATATTTGAAAAGCAAATAATTGAAGATAAATATTCTAGATTAGAAGAATGTAGGTATTTATTTTTATTTTGGGTGTTTCCATTTGAAATAATTTGAAAACAACACAAAGAAACAGCCTTATCAAACATGTGTTTTAATAATTATTATAATAAAACATAACAATGGCGAAAGGGTTTCAAAAGTTAAGACCCAAAACTTTCAGCTGACGCAAATAGTCAGTATAAAAGGCATTAAGCTTTGTTTTCAGTGAAAGTTGCTAAAGAAAATTCAAAATGCGAGTATCTCACTTATTACGCGCCGTGTTGGTCTTGGCCTTAGCTTCCTTAGCTCTTGCTGCTCGTCGCGTTCCTAAAAATGGAGATGCACAGCTCGACTACATTTATACACAATAAGGAAACGAAGGTTCCAAGCATCCGCTAAGGGAGATCAGTTTGAAAATCCTCTGCAAGTTTTTAATCAAATTAAATTTAATTAAAATTTTAATTGAATTTAATTCAATGTGATTCCCGTCGAATGTAAACTCCCAAGAACTCGAGATGCTTCTCTATTGCTGTCAAGATCGGAACTTCGAATGATGGATACTGTTGATTTTTAATAAAAAAAAAAAAAAAACTTTTGCTATTTAAACGGAGTAATTCATTGGGTGTTGGCATATCGAGGGGCAAAAAGCAATTTTTACAGGGCAGCGATTTTTCTGATCTTGTTTGCATTGACTGGAATGGTTGGTAGGAAGGTAGGTAGGTAGGTAGTTGTGGCAGCTTTTTGCCCACGTAGGCACGGTAGGTTGGCCCATTGTGATACCACGACTTGCCCCTTACAATTTAATGGGGAAGTTAATTAGACATCCTGATGAACCGAGCGATGTCTGGGACTTTGATTTCAGATAACCCGATGAGGGTGATAACGAAGGAATACCCTATTAGGGACAATCTTCTTTTTGGTGGGACTGGGCATTGACACATGAGGTGAAGGATTAATTCTTCCTCCTCTTCCGAGCGACAGCTGCGACAAAAGTCATCATTTGGGACACCCAGCCTTGTTGCATTTCTGCCGAAAAGGCAGTGACTCGTGAGTATTGAAACCGTCTGGTGAATGGAGACGCTGCTTAGTCCTACTAGATCCCTGGAGCGTTCCTTATTCAGCGATGGCCAGGTTTATCTAGTAACCCAGCATGAGTCTTCTGCAACCCAGAGTTTATTCGCTAGCTTGAGGTATTTTTTTTTTTTATGAAGAGTTGCCAGTGGAATCGCGATATTGGAAAAGGAGATATCCGAATGTAATGTTTCCATCTTAGCAAGTTCGTCTGCCTCACAATTTCCTACAATGTCTCTATGTCCCGGTACCAAAAAAAAATCGATACCGTGGAATATTCCGCTATCTCGTTAAGGGATATCCCGCATTCAAAGACAAGGTTAGATATTGATTCAACCCCGTCAAAGGATTTGACAGCCGCCTGGCTGTCGGAGAAAATGTACACATGAGCCACCTGGCTGTGTAGTTAATGGCCATGACCTCTGCTTGAAATACGCTCTAGTGGTCAGGTAGGCGAAGGGCTATCTTAAGGCTTAAACTGCTGGAATATATACCGGATTCTACCCTTGAATCGAGTTTGGAACCGGCGGTATAAATTTTAATTGAGTACCGGTTGATAAGATTTAAAAAAAAAATTATATTTCTGTATATATTTGCATACTCTTGCATACTTTTATGAATTTAAAGCATATTTTATGGGGCAAACATTTTTCTTACCAACATTTTGCAAATAAGTTCTGCGAAGTTGAAATTCAAACCGCTTTTCTTACTTCAAAAAAATTCATTTCGAAGCTCGTAGGTCGTAGAGTTTAGAACAAAAATAAAAAGAATTTACACCCCAGCTGGATTTTTCAAGCGCTACCTACAAAAGAAAAGAAAAAAATCGCCATCTTTTGTGTAACAATCATGTGCGCTGCAGTTTAGGTTTCAACTGGTGCAAACGCATATGTGCAAATATGTGCTAAAATCATTTGTATTTGAAAGGAGAGACAAGCGCCTTACTGTTTTAAAAAATAGCGTTCTGGCTGCTTACAAGCGCTTTTGGTCCCACTGGGACATGACTTATGTGACCAACTTTTTTTTTAATTTTTTTTTTTTACCAAAAATCGGTACAAATACCGGAATTGCATGAGAAAAATCGGTACACATAAAAGAAAGAATACAATACCATCAAATGTGTATTTTATTTATTCGATTAATAATTTTTTCATTTTACCAGAACCATTTTCCTCAAAATTGAAGAGCAAAAAAAAAAAAAAAAAAACAAGTAAGGATGTTAATGCCTTGTCTCTCAAAGTTATTCGAAAAGTTACTCATAGCTAAATTAACACCTTATCTGCAAGAGCAGAACATTATCCCTCCACATCAATTCGGGTTTAGAAAACAACACGGTACTATTGAACAGGTAAATCGGATTACAAATGAAATAAGACTTGCCTATGAAAATCGGGAGTACTGCTCTGCAGTATTCCTTGATGTGCAACAAGCGTTCGATAAAGTTTGGCATGACGGACTGTTATACAAAATCAGAAGATTACTTCCCTTCAATTTTCACGCGATCTTTGAGTCATACTTAAAACATAGAACGTTTCAAGTAAGACATAACTCATTTATTACAAAAACCTTTCAAATAAACGCGGGAGTCCCCCAAGGGAGTGTTGTTGGGCCTTTTCTTTACCTTATATACACAGTAGATATTCCAAATAACGATAGAATATTGATTTCAACATTTGCTGATGACACAGCGGTACTTAGTCGGCACAAGGACATAAGTATCGCAACTTCTCAGCTCCAAGATCACTTGAGCGAAATCCAAAGCTGGTTATCTAAATGGCGAATCAAAATTAATGAGCCTAAATGTCAACACATTAATTTCACGCTCAATAGAAAAGCTTCTCCAGACATTTTCCTTAATAATGTACGCATCCCACAATGTGAGGAAGTCACATATCTCGGTATTCATTTGGACAAAAGACTGACATGGCGTAAGCATATTGAAGCCAAGAGAACCCAAATGAAGCTTAAAGCCAACAGCCTGCACTGGTTAATAAATAGCCGCTCTCCTCTAAAGCTTGAATATAAAATCCTTCTATACAACCAAGTTATAAAACCAATATGGACGTATGGCTTACAATTGTATGGAAATGCCAGCTCTTCGAATATAGAAATCCTGCAAAGAGCACAGTCCAAGATCCTAAGGACTATAACAGGAGCTCCTTGGTTTGTTTCGAATGAACGGATCCATAAAGAGCTCAACGTAGAACTGGTTAAAACAGAGTTCACCAATATCAAAGAGAAATACTTCAACAAATTGCGCAGACATGTAAATCCACTTGCCCGTGGATTATCGAACACATCGTTCTCTTCGAGATTGAAAAGAAATGACCGGCCAGCAATTATAAATCGTTCTACAGCAGCAGGTGCAATCCATGCACATCCATAAACTCAGCTTTCCTAGCTGATCGTCTACTCGGTGGGTGCACTCCATGCACCCTTGCAATCCACGCACATCCATAAACTCAGC
Organism: Chlorops oryzae; assembly: GCA_020466095.1. Classification (NCBI taxonomy): domain Eukaryota; kingdom Metazoa; phylum Arthropoda; class Insecta; order Diptera; family Chloropidae; genus Chlorops; species Chlorops oryzae. The sequence goes on along the minus strand of CM035808.1, from coordinate 26,217,909 downwards.
TTTCCTAGCTGATCGTCTACTCGGTGGGTGCACTCCATGCACCCTTGCAATCCACGCACATTAATAAACTCAGCTTTCCTAGCTGATTGTCATCTCGGTGGGTGCACTCCATGCACCCTTGAAATCCACGCACAGCCTAGCTGCTTAAATCTTCATTTCCGCACCGCCAATATTACACGTGTTTCTTCACACATCAGCAAAGCCCAGTTTTCGGTATCCGAGGCCCGCAATGAACTTATTACTAAGTCATAATCTTTTCAATTAAGAAAATGCTTTGTGATTTGTAATATTGTCCAATTAGGTGTAAGATTTAAAAACTTATTGCTAGACTCCTATATTAGAGGAGTGATCCAATAAATAAAAAAAAAAAAAAAAAAAAAAAAAAAAAAAAGTAAGGATGTTATAGTCAGGAAAGCCTGACAATAGTATATCCGACACAGACACACATCTTCAAATAATTTTTAATATCAGGAGTTGTTTAAGGCCATAGGGGCCCCATAGGGGACCGACTTTTGTTTAATTTCTTTATGAAAACCTCCCTTTTGCCACGCCCACTTTTCCAATTTTTCGGAATTCTAATCGGAGGCCTAAATATACGCGCAAATTCTAAGTTTCATTGAAATATTTGGAAAAAGTCAGATTTTGGGGCAGTTTTGAGATTTTTGTGACAGACCCTAGTACTGGAGGTACCCTTAATAATAGATCAACCAAGGAAATATTTTGGGAGGATGTTTATGGCTACAAAGGAAGTATAAGTGCCAAATTTAGTTCAAGTCCCATAGGCGTTTCGGGAGTAGGAGACAATTTTCGAAAAACGCTCTTCTGCCACGCCCACTTTTTAAATTTTTGGAAATTTATTACTTGGCTAGAAATATCTTCAAATATCAAATTTCATCAAAATATGTTGAAAAACTTCGAGTTTAGAGCAGTTTTTGTGATTTTCGTAACAGACCCTAGTACTAGAGGTACCCCTAAAAATGGTCCGATCGGGTCCATTCTCAAACTTGTTCTTACTCATGTCCCCGTTAGCACGCATACCAAATTTTGTCTAGATAGCTCAACTCCTTCGATAAGAAAACTGTATACAAACAGACAGACGGACGGACGGATATGGCTAAATCGAATCTCCTGGTGACGCTGATCATTTATATATATATTTTGTATAGTCTAGTAGTCTCGACTGGTTCTAGGTGTTACACACAACCACACAAACGCAATATACCCTCGACACAGAGTGTGTCGGGTATAAAAACAGATCCTCTATTTCGAATCTCAAAAACCCTAGCAATTTCGAATATTCTTCTCTTAAAAAAAAATTAAAAATTATTTTTTCATTCTTTAAAATCATTTTTCCTTTTTTTTTAAATGTATATTTATCAAATGAACCGATTTTTCTACTAATTTCGGTTGAGTTTTCATTTTAATTTGCCAGTAGTAAAATTCGGTACAAAATCCGGTACAAATTGCCAAAATCGTCAAATTTCGGTCTACCGAAGCTTCGTATCTTGCCTCAAAAATTCGGTACAATACCGGAAAAATCGGTACAGTTGGTCACGTAAGACATGACACACCATTCAGAGCCCGATGTCTTTTCGGTATAAAGTACTTGAAAAATCGGGGCGAGCAGTAATCTTCCGGCATTCCAACTGAAATCGAATTAAGTTACTCGTTTTTGATTATCCTGATTTAAGTGTTGACATGTCGACTTTTATACTCAAAGAGTCGCTGAAGATAACAAGAACTCAGTGCTACATTCTAATCATATTTCAATTCAGTAAAATGGCTAACACTTAAGGACTCACAGGAAGGTGCGTGCAAATAAAAGGCATTTTTAGAGTGGACGTTTCCGTAATGGGAGGAATGGAGTGAAGGAATCGAATGCAAAGGAAAATCGTCTCGTTATTGTTTCGTTTGGCGTTGATTTTGTTTGAAGAGAATAATTGAAAGTTGAAACAATTCTACAGCTTGCCAAGACATTGCAGCTTAGGTTCAAGACCATCAAAAAGTCGACAATTCGAAAGTCTTCAAAATAATCTCTAAATATATATATATAAGTATATATATATATTGTATATAGTATATTTCGTTCAAGTCTGCCAAATGAAATGTTGCTTTTAATACTAAAGAAATGCACAAGCATTGCAAACCACGGAAGCGGAAATTTCGTTTAAAAGCGCAACGGCTCTGAAAGCCCCTTTTGAGAAATTACTCAGTTTCGTTTTTGCTTTTTAGAGCACATTATTTTGTTGTTCGCTCTTGGCATTGTCGAGCGACGCTAAATTTCTCGAATGAATGTCGAATTGAAAAAGCATTCATCACGTTTAAATGGCCCAATTAAAATTTGCTACGATCTGGCAATGACGGTCAACGATGGAGCAGTTTAGCTATGCTCCTGAGAAAATTAAGCAATTACGAGAGTGAATTTCGGTCTACTATGAAGAGACTTAACAAATTAAACGAGTTCTAAGAGAAAAGTAGAAATAATTTGCAGTTGAAGATGATAGCGGTGAATATTCTTCAATGGAGGGAAAATGTTTAAAATTACTAAAAATGGTTTTTGATTGACTTTAGCGCTTAACCTGTGGAAACTACGATGACATCATTTATCTTCGTTTTTTATTTAACCTTTTAACCAGGCCCGTAGAGAGAAATTTGGGGCCCGGGGGATTTTTTTCCGGGGTCCTCACAGAAATGTGCGACAAAAAAAATCCCCTTGCCAATTGTGGGCCCGGGCCCGGGGGAAAGCCCCCTTTTCCACCCCCCTATCTACAGGCCTGCTTTTAACTGGCATCATTCACTTCAGCGAACCCTAAGTGCTGAGTGCTGGGTGATTTGACGCACATTTGTTTTCATTATACTCTTCAAATAATGAATGCTTTCGGCGACGGAAGCTAATGTAAAGAGTAAACCTAAACTAGTTTATGGAATAGAGAAACCTGAGCAATTAGAAAAATATTTGCATAATTTTAAAATCGGAGGGCGAAAAATCAAACACATCTTGCTGAAAGTTGTTTTTTTTTTTTTACATATAAGATAAGTTTTCAATCTGCGCAAAGGTTAATTGAGAAGTAACAACATTGGAGCGTGGATATTCGTCGGAACTCAAGGAAAAAAACAAAAAACAAAAATTGACAAAATGAAGCTAAGTTTTCTGTTCCTGTTGGGTTTGGTATTAGCATTGACCAGCCAAACTTTCGGCGCGGATTCTAACCAGAGGCCTTTGGATAGTTCCGAAAATGCGGATGATGATGGATCATACGAGGATGAGGAGAACGCTGATGACGACGATGGAGAAAATGGAGAGCATCACAATGCCGACGATGATGAGTCATCGGAGGATGGTGACAATGCCTATGATGATGAAGAATCAAAAGAGTATGTTGGGGGTATTGGAACTCATTAGTCGTAATGGCCAACTTCGCCGACCTTGGATCTAGTTTGCAATTCTCTTAAATCTTCTACGCAGAAAAACTTTTGTACGTTAATACAACCAATTTTTTAATCAATATAACAAATTCGTTGTTAAATCTCAGCCTATCACACTTTTCGTTGTGCCAAGCAATTCAATTGTTTTCGAAGTATTAATGAAAGTGTTAACACTCAATGAACTTTTTCAACCAACGATTTGTAATATCAACAATCGAAAGTATTAAGACTCAATGAAATATTTTCATAGTTCCATTAACCATCGAAAGTATTAAGAATCAACCAATTGTTTTAAACAAATATTTTTAGAATCAAAAACTGCATTAATTGAAACCCAAATTGATTTTCAAATAAATTTTTCATTAAAAACAAATTATATTTAGGTAATATATTTTTAGCTTAACCTTGGTTTAAGGCATAAATAAATATGGAAAAATTGCCTCATCTACATGTTCCATAATGAAAATTCGAGTCTGTTAAGTCAGTTTAAGAACGATAATTGTACATTGTAACCAGTGTGTCCACTTATTTTTTTTTAATGCGGTAGAATTCTTAAAAAATTTAGGTAGATTTCAGCAAAATGCGGTATATTTTTTATCCAAAGAAATTATTTATTTTAATACTAGTGGGACTCATGCAGTTTCGCAAATTGAGGGAAATGAGAAATTTATCACACAACTGTCAAAATTTATATGAAAATTTACGAAAGGAAAAGTGGCGAAGGCATTTGCGAAGCGGCATGCAGTGCCGGATTAAGGTAGGGCTAGCTGGGGCTATAGCCCCGGGCCCCAACTGGTAACGGGCCCCGAGCGTCCAAATAAAATATGATCAAAATATTTCAAAAAAAATGTTTCCCGTAAAATTGCTTTAAAATTAAAAATTTTATGAAATAAAAAATTTAATTATATGATATCTTAATAAAATTTTTGACTTTTACCACTTTCAAAATCAAGGGCTCATATATGTATAAAATGTTTCCTTTGTGGTTCATTCCTTTGAAAGAATTTATATTGCTTTAATAAAAATTGACTTTAGCAGCTATTCCTTATTTCAAAAAACTGCACCAAATATAGCATCAGGGGCCCCATCACTATATAAGCCCCGGGCCCCATGACACTCTAATCCGCCACTGGCTGCATGAGTACCACTACTATAAAACAATAATATATTAAAAACTAAAAAGCAACACAAACATTTTCTTGTTCTTAAAAAAATCAAACAAAACTAAAATCTCTTCTATCCGAAGCATTAACGGCGCTCAAGGTTGAGGTTCTGGTAAATTAATTATAAAAATGACGCACACTTATAAAGCAATGTTGATATTAATTTACCTTATTATGAACTTGTCCATTTTAAAATAGTTTCGCCGCCGAAAAGAACTTGCTTCAAAAGTTTCAATTCAAAAGAAATTAAAGAACGTTACGATGCCGCTGTTATTTTTTAAACTCAATTTGATGGCAGATAACAGCGCTGCCAGACTTGACTATTAGTATATCACTCAATTCATATTGAAATTGCAACTAAATTTGACGCCAATTATTATAAGTCCTATAATTTTCAAATCCGTGAAAAATATTTGTTGAAGTAAAGTTCCTTAATAATTTTGACGTAAAATTTTAATATTTCCTTGTACAATTATTTGATTTGTGCTGCCGAGATGTAGATAGATTTTGAGCTTCGTGCGGTAGAATAGGTAGAATGTCAAATTTTACAAAACATGCGGCAGTTCTATCGCATATGCGGTAGAAGTGGCCACACTGATTATACAATAATAAACATATGTTTGCTAATTTTTGATTATTTTGTCTTTTCTTGTATGTAAATTCGCATAAAGCTTATGAGAATTTTTGAAAAATATTTATATGCACTAATACTTTCATTGTTTGATATGAAAAAACAATCAAACAACGTTTTATTAGGTGTTAATCGGGTATGTGACAGAAATCGAATACGACAGAAAACGTTCGATTTCGGTTAAATTTTCATACAAATGTAAGCGAAATCGAACGTTTTCTGTCGAATTCGATTTCTGTCACATGCCCGAATATCTTGGTGTTCAATATAACAAAACAGCCAAACAAAACTTTGTTTCAAATTTAATATTACGAACTTTTCCCAAATTTTGTGATTTGTTTTAAATTTTTAATTGTGGCATATTAAAAAGCCAATGAATCGCGTTTAACAATCGCCATTAATTGGAATTTTTTGTACGCAGTTTTTCTGTGTAGAATTCTCTGGTCCAGTAAAAAAAAAACATAAAATATTTTATCTCTCATCAATGCTTTCCCGCAAGTTAAAACATGTGACATATTCAGTGGCGTAGCGAGACATTTCGGCACCCGGGGCACGATGGGGGCACAATCCAGGAAATGCCGCCCCCTCCAACCGGCCTCAATAAAAATACCATCATAAAAATTGAAATATGATTTGGCTGCCCCCTTCGACCCCACTCGCTACGCTACTGGACATTGTAATAAGTTAGTTTTTAAGCGTTAATTTTCATAATGACCCAATAAAAGCCACGACAAATAAGATTGTTTTGCTTAAATTACAAACCACTTATCATATTTCATGCTAAAATAAAACAAATGTCGATAAAAGCCTTTCAGGTTTCTTATTATTATTATTATTATAATTATTATTTTTATTATTGTTATTATGTCTGTCAATAAACACGTAGATTTCTTACAACTTAAATAGCAAAATACGCCAAGAAAAACCCTTAAAGCTCGTTTATTTGGAAATGGTGTAGGGGAGAAGTGGGATGTCAGAGCCAGTTTACTAAACAGAGCCAAAAATATACTTTCAATAAATGATATGACGGTTTTACTTTTTCATATTATTACGCATCAATTAAACTAGGCAACTGCAAACGAATAAAACTTTAACTTTAGCTAAAAGTAAACCAATCAACCAAATTAAAATTTAACTTTTTTATGTGTCATTTGACTCTTTCATAATATGTCAATATCGACATATTAGGTCTGTTCCCGTACTGCACGAAACTGCCCAAAACTGACCAAACTGTATGAAAATTGTGCAGTTTTGAGCAGTTTCGTGCAGTACGGGAACAGACCTAATATGTCGATATTGAAAGAGCCACTGACAGTTATAAAACAGCCAAAATGAATTATAATGTGTAATTATGAAAATTTAGCAAAACAGGATTATGAACTGCTAATAAAAGGAAGTCAATTCCGCCAATGGTCAATAATGCGATTTAGATCGCAATCAGCTATGGGAGAAATATGGAAAGGACGTCAAGTGTCCACGGCATGGTAAAACGCTCGCACTCACGCAATAATATGGGAGAAATATTGGGGATTTTCGATTTTCAGGTTGTATTTTTTGACTTAATACGGCCGTAAAAGTCAAACGGAATGAAAAGTTGAAATTATGACATGAACAAGTAAGGGTCTTATAGTCAGGCCAACCTGACAATTCAATACCCGGCACAGTTAGCTATATATTTTTCAGTCGGAGGTTTAAATATAAGCTTAAATTCCAAATGAAATTAAAATATCTTGAAAAACTCTTGATTTTGTGGCAGTTTTTGGGATTTTTGTGACAGACCCTAGTACTGTAGGTACCCTTATTAATGGTACGATCACTAAAATTTTTGGAGAGGATTTAAGCGATTACAGAGGAAGTTTACATGCCAATTTTCGCCATTGAATTTCCGGTTTAAGACGAAATTATCGAAAAACGCCATGCCTTTTAATATGTCCACATTTCGAATTTCAACAAAATATTTCAAAATATTTCCGGTCTTAGAGCAGTTTTTGCCATTTTCATAACAGACCTTAGTACTGGAGGTACGCTTAAAAATGGTCCGATGTCATCCATTCTTGAATTTGTTCTTACTCATGTCCCCAGAAATACGCATACCTACCAATTTCCCGCAAGATATCTCAACACCTTCGATATGAAAACGGTATACGGACAGATGGAAAGACCAGACGGACATGGCAAAATCAGATCTCCTGGTGACGCTGATCATTCCGTGGTTAATTATTGGAATAAATAGCAGAAAAATTTTAGTAAGTCTCACTGAGAGCTCGAACGATTGAGTTTCTAGGCAACAAAGTCTTTTGCCTACGAAAAAATTAATGCGTTCAATCGTATGATTCGAATCACGAGTTCAGATATTCCCAATACAAATGGATGAGTTTATTTCACTAAAAAAGTATTTTTCAAATTGAGTAATCTATGAATATAGACTACTCTATGAATATGAATTTGTTTGTATGCATAACTATGAGATGGATCTCTGACATGAGTTATGCTCGATTGAAACTTAGAGGTCAATCATTCTTCTTGTATATTAAAAACTGAGCAATTGCTCAAAAACTAGAAAAAAAGGGACATATCTCATCTATATGCATACGACCCATTCATTGGAAATTCCAACCGAGCTGGTTTGCTTATTCAAATATCAATTTTAGCCTGAGGACGATGAGGAATATTTATTTTCAAAACATTATACCCTCGAGACCAATCGATTTCATGCAAAGCTTACTCAAATTTAAATTCCATCTTCATTATTGGAATTTCCTTATTTTCTAGACGAGTTTAAAATAATTTTTTTTTATATAGGTATTTATTTATTTTTGGATTTCAAATCAAAATCCCATCATGTCGGTAAGTGGGTACCTGATAGATAAGCTATGGATTGCGGATGCTATCGCATCAATCAGAAAACGACACGTGCCAATTTCTTATTTTAAACAAATTTTTTCCCAATCCCCAAGCGTTCGCGCACACACACACACACACAGATTCATATAACTTACACAGTATACACACATACACACACACACACATATATAGGTACATATGAAGCATGATGGCAAAAGCTAGAGCAAAATCAATCCTAGCGTTACACTGCGTCCCGTCTCTTCGCTTTTTGGGGATTTGGATTTTTACACATGTTAGATGCTATGGAGTGGCAGCTAATGCGGTTCAGCAAACTTATTAAATATGCATTTCATGCAAGGACTAGGAACGACGACCAGGACGGAATGAAAGCGCACAATAGAACGAGCGGAGAACAACAACGAATGAATGACACACGTTCCGGTTGCTTGTTTTTGCATAAAAATTAAAAATGCAAATGAAAAAGAAAATTGCTCGTCATGATGATTCTGTTGCGAGGGTTTGGGGGGTGGCCTCATCATGTCAACGGTGGATTACCGGAAAACAAATTGTGTAAGTAAGCAAGTGAAGCGGCAGGAAAAGAAAGGCCAACAACACGATAAATAGAATGGAAAAAGCGTGAAAAAGTGAGCGTCCTCGGCTAATTCGATTGTGTCTTTCTGTCTCTCTGTCTGTCTGTCTGTCTGTCTGTCTCTATGTGTATCGTCTGCAATATTCATGCACTCCAGCACACTTTAATGAATATTCATTGGGAAATTCGTTTCGTTCTTTGTGGCAGTCAAAGCAACAAACGTTTGCATAAACTGCCACCAGTTTGCACTTACTTATTCACACATTCACCCGTAAACGCGCTCACACACACACACACACATTTGTGTGCTCCAGGAAGTATGTATATCTAAAGCGAACCCGACACGGTACTGAATTCAGTACTGAACGCTATATGTGTATTAGTGAAATAGATGTGTATGCGTCTCACTTACAACGAGGGAAGCGATTCAGTACGCAAAATCCAAATCGTTTTGATTTTGCGTACTGAATGGCTGAATTCAGTAACGCGTATGCGCGACATACTGAATTCAGTAACTGAATTCATTTGAGAGAAAATTTTACGGCGAGACGACGTGATGGCGGACAACGATGATAAATGCTATCTCTGCAAGTGCACCAAACAAATCCTACCATTATGTACAGCGCCCGTAGATAATGATGAAACGGATTTATCTGAATACTTCGCTTCTTTAAAAATAACTGAGCCAAACTTATTTTATGTATATAGTTTTAAATTATTTTTATAGTTTAGTGAAAAAGTGAATTAATTTTTTTATTTTCTTAAAAACAAAAAAATACTGAATTAATTTTTTTTTTTTTTTTCTTAAAAACCTATGAAGACTGTTTTATTTTGTTAATTTTTTTAAAAAGAAATAAAGACTGAGTCTTTTTTGATTTTTCGTTTTCCTTTTTTTTTTAATGCCACTACAACAGCCGCCAAAATTATTTTGTCCGCGTTTGACATCGTCGTCTGCACTCGTTGAAAACAAGCGACAAATAATGAAGTATACTAAATTCAGTAACGTGTCGACGCAAACATACTGAACACGTACGTATGAATTCAGTAGGCTATTCAGTACCGTGTCGGGTTCGCTTAAGTAAAGGCACTCATAGGGAATCATTCAAATCAAATGTATCATCAATTCTACCGGAAATGCTTTTAAGGAAGTGGAACGAACACAAAACGAGAACAAAAAACAATCATGGAGTTTCCTTTGAGTGTGGCGCCATTTTCCCATTTTTCCATTTTGCTTACACTTCCACGTCGATTTTCTTCAATTTTCCTCAATTTTTGTCAAATTCGCTTTATGCTTCGACAATTCCGAACTAGTTTGCGGTGCTATTTCCTCCAACATACATACATAGCTGCATGCATTTCAATTTTTATGATCGATTGTCACTTCTTTCGTTGCGAAGTCTCGTGAAATTTCTGCAGCAAAATGGACGAATTTCCTCAATTTTCTGATGGGTTATATGGGGTTTGTTATCTTCCATTTCGTTTTGATAGTCAGTTTTGTTTTGCTTTTTTTTTTTCGTATGAAAAAATAAATATATGTATGAAATGAATATTTAAGAGCATAAAGAGACCGAGCGAGCGAGCGAGCGAGAGAGGGAGGGAGAAGGGTAGCATTTGAAGGATTTGGGGTTTATTTTGTGCATTGATACGGATTGAAAAAACGATTACTGAAGCATACGAGTTTGCGGGATATCAGTTCAAATATGTATGAACGTAACAAGAGAATTGTTGAAAATGTTTTCTTTTGCTTTCTTCTTAGCCATCTAACTACATAAGATAGTCGGGTCAATGATAAAGGAGGAGCTCTAGCTTAAGAGCTGTAGATACTCAGCCAAATTCTTTAGGAAGTTTTTTCAATTCGTTTTTGAATGATAAAAATTATGTTGCTTTCTTAAAAAAAAAAAAAAAATTCTCAAACAAGTGAATTGTTTTTGAAGCATGAGATAAGGTCCTTTGAGTGGGCAATGGTCTTTTTGAAAGCAGTAATTCAAATAATTACAATAAAAGGCTATTGACAATACTAAGGTGAAAGGTGTCGAAGTCTCGGGCCTGCTCGATTTAGGAGAGAATCAATCCCAAAAGTCATGGATAAAACTTTAAAGAAAGCATCCTTTTTTCAGTCTTAGGGGCTCTGTCTCCAGCTCTTGAATGCCTTATTTTTAACAAAGCGATTCCATTGGAAATTCAGTAAGCAGAAATTCTGTTTTCAGTTAATTATCTATGTTACTGCAGTTGTGGCTCTGGGATAGCGTAGGGGATGCGTGCTATGCTCTTGATCCCAGACTCCGAGGTTCGATTCCCGGCACAGGCGAAACGGAGTGTGATGTTCCAAGCCTAGCACTGGTTTTTTCAAAAAATCGCATGTTAGGGGCACTCTTCATAATAAGACATACACTCACACAAACACAAGAAAACCTCCTTGGTATTACAATGGGCAGATAAACGGCCTAAGTGGCAGCCACTTCAACCTACCTACCTACCTAAGCATGCCGTTTTTGATTCTTTGGCAAAATCTCATAAATAAGGCTCGGATTTTGTTGACTTTTATAAATTCAAAGCATACCTTATGGGGCGAAAACATTTTTCTTACCGACATTTTGCGAATAAGTTTAGCGAATTTGAACTTCAAACCGCTTTTCTCACTTCAAAAAAATTCATATTGAAGTTAAAAATCGATTTGAATCTTAGCTTTATGTGAATTGAACAAAATTTGTACTCCACAAAGTATGCTTTAAATTTATAAAAGTCAATAAAATCTGAGCCCTGCTCATAAAGTAACCAAAAAAACACGTTTTTTTTTCGAATATCTCAAAAACTATTCCTTGGAAAAATCAACGAATGCCATTTTCGTGATCAGCGACCCCAATGTAGTCATTTCGTCTCTGCTCTTTTTTTGTAAACTATGTAGTGTAGTTTATCTATAGACGAACGTTTACCATACGGCGTCCGGCATTGATATGTAAGCAAATCTTTCTAGACAAAAAAACTTTGACAGCCTGAAATTTTCGCTTATAAGGCAAGGGAAATCGGTACGGCATTACCTATTGCAACAAATCCTCCATTACTTTATCATGCATAAATCATTCGTTCAATATTCCATGACGAAATAATGAAAGGAAAATTTCAGGGCTTACCGTTTTTCCTGCTGGCAATGAAAAACTTCATACAAAAAACACTCCAGAAATGAATCAGAAATTTTCTGAAGTGATTTTTGCATTAAATTGAGGGCTTTATTTAAGATAGTTAGAATGACCCGATTTAGGTCAAATATGCGCCGTTTTGTTCGATAACTTGTTGCCATTTTAAAGGTAAATTCATTATGCCTCTCTCATAGAAGCCCTCGTTCCTATTAGCAAAAAATTGAGACAGACGAATTTCAGAAGCCTCTCTTGAAGCGAATGTTTAACCAGCAAAATTGTTCGCCATGGACAGGAACAGATGGTAATCACTTGGTGCCAGGTCCGGACTATAAGGTGGATGCAGAAGAACCTCCAAACCAAACTCCCGGAGCTTCTGGCGAGTCACTATCGATGTGTGTGGCCTGGCGTTGTCCTTATGGAACACAATTCCTCTCCTATTGGCCAAAGCTGGCCGCTTATGGGCGATTGCTTCCTTCAGACGGTCCAATTGTTGACAGTAGAGTTCCGAGTTAAGAGTTTTGCCGTATGGGAGCAGCTCATAGTAGATAATTCCCTGCCAATCCCACCAAACACACAGCAAAACCTTCCTGGCCGTCAATCCTGGCTTGGCCACCGTTTCCGCCGGTTCACCGTGTTTCGACCACGACCGTTTTCGCTTGACGTTATCGTAAGTGACCCACTTTTCATCACCAGTCACCAACCGCTTCAGAAATGGGTCGATTTTGTTGCGGTTCAGCAGCGATTCGCAGATGGAAATTCGGTCTATGAGGTTTTTTTGCGTTAACTCGTGTGGCACCCATACATCGAGCTTCTTTGTGTATCCAGCCTTATTCAAATGGTTCCAAACGGTTTTTTGTGCAATCTTTAGCTCTTTTGCAATCGAAACAGTGCTAACATGATGGTCGGACTCGATAATTTCCATGATTTTATCGACATTTTCGACAATTGGCCTTCCAGTGCGTGGTGCATCCTTGACATCGAAGTTACCGGAACGGAATCGACGAAACCAAAATTGCGCATGATTGGCTGTTACAGTATCAGGTCCATAAACGCTATTCACATTTTCAGCCGCCTGGCTTGCGTTTTCTCCCTTATCGAAGAAAAACTGTAAAATGTAGCGAATTTTCTCTTTGCTGATGTCCATCTTTGACAAGCTCTCAAACAAAACTGAATCAATCAATCAAAAAAGTGTCAAAAAAGCTTTTTTAGTAGGAACTGTCATCTTTCTAATGCCCCCTAGCGGAACACGATCGGACTTATACAACGCGAGATGCAGATAAATAACGCCATCTATTGGAAAAATAATGGATTTCTTTTTACTACACCTAATATAAAGTTTTTCATTCCTGATTTCATTCCGTTTCCGGTTCCAGTAAACAAACACTTCGATCGTTGGTACAGCAAAAGTTTAAGTGCACCCGATAAGTAATCATATCAAAGGTGCTATTAATTTATTGAATCACCGCCATTTAATACGATGCCTCGTACTTGTCTACCGGAAACGGAAGTGGGCAATACATAATATACACCAAAAACAGACAGAAAACGCATTCGATTGATAGAGATGGCGAAAAAGAGACGCAGCGACAAGTTTTCGTGAGCTGACACCAGGTAGAGGTAAAGTTTTTCCTTCGCGACTCAATTTAAACTTTTCGCGGCTGTTTTTTTTTTTGGCAAACACCGACACACTCAACCGCATTTGTATATGGTATGTGTGCATTTCGCTAACGAGATAAGCCGGATGTGCACAATGCACAGCGGTGGAAGTTGCCTTTTAAACTTGACGATTGCTTGTTGCTTGCTTTCGACGAAACTAAATATTCAAAGTCGCCTTCAATTTTTGTTGTTGTTGTTGTTGTTGTTGTTCTTTCTGCGTGTTTTTTGAATTTCCGCTTGCGTAGGCATTTGTGCGAAATGTGGAAATAGTGTAAGCGAAATTTCAGTCTTATCCAGCTGGGGAGCCGTTTTCACCGTGCGACGGCAAGTTGTTAAAATAATTGGCTGACTTCTCCTGTTGCTGCAGGATACCAATTTTAGCACCTAACGCGTGGCGCGGATCTAATTATTATATGCCAACTTTTCGTAACTTCTTGCAAAAACATGCATCCCACACGAGCACACACACACACACTTATATTCTTCGTCACGTAGAAAGACTCCAAGAACACGTTAAAGCCGTGTATACAATTTCCGCCCCACCGCAATCGGATGTTTTGGTTGCATTGAAAAAGTTATTCGAATAAGTAGAAATTTGATTAAATGTAAGACGAGGAGATAGTAAGAACGATTTGAAAAGATCTAGAAGCTCCGATGATAGTTTGCCAGGTCCTTTATCATTGCAATGTAGTGAACTCTTTTACTGGAAATCAATTTTTTTTTCTACCTTCAAGAAAAATCGAAATGTCTCAATTTTAGTTCATTTTTTGTTTGTTTTACTCTTAGAGAACACTCCATTTATTCGTATAATCTTCGTGAGGGTCTGCTTCTTATTTCCATCACAGTATTGACGTTTCTTTTATTACTTTGCACTTCGATAAAGTAGGAATAAGAAAAACGATATGCTCGAGCTCGTTCCGTCCGGAGAGCGTTGGGCGGAAGACCGAAACGTTGGCCCGCAAATGATTTTGTCGTCGATTCCGTTGTTCAATGAAGCGTGAAACGTTTTGAAATTGTGCGCATTTCATTTATCAAATTGTCAAAGATAAAAGGAGAAGCAATAAAGCTCGGTGCAATGGAGCAACGCCACGGAACCAAACGTTCGACATAAACGCAAAATGGATAGAGCGACAATTTTTCATAATTGCACAAACCGGAATGACAATGGAGGCGGGATATTCGTACGCGGTGGTAAGGCGGTTGCTCATGTGGTGGCAACAATAAAGTGCTAATCACTGAATGAGGGATTGATGATGACATGGCTGAAAAGTTGACTAATAGAAGAAGGTGACAATTTTCATATTAATGATTATATTATTTAATAAGATTCTGGCAATAATGTAAGAAGAATTTATGGGAATATATGTACTTTGGAATGGCTTTCTAAATATAAGAAACGCCAACTCGACTCAAGGAGTTCATCGTTCCGAAAAATATAGAAACTTGTCACAAAATCTTCACTTTCACAGCTTAAATCCAGTTCAGGTGCTATTTCATCTTAAAAAAAAAGTAACCAATGAAAAGCCAGAATAACTACCTTAACACAGTACTAAGATTCGCTTACTCCTAAATGTCCTTAAGGCCAACTAATTGAAGTACTCGAGTCCATTTACACACAAGTAATGGTGTTATAGTCAGATGATCTTGACAATAAAATACCCGACACAGCCAAACAAGCTTGAACATTTTTAAAACAAGTCCCAAGACCACGACCATAATGAACCTCATATGGGCACTTCCACACGGACGCTACACTTAAGTGAAGAATTTTAAGTCCTAAATCCAATAATGCGGAAAATAGTACTTTTTTTCCCAAATACTTTCGTGCAGCTCTCGCGGACTTTATCATTTATCAACATTTCTATGCAGATCCAAAAGGCAATTGGATATACGGGCATTTCCAGGAAAAGTGAACTTTTTGTCGCGTCCGTATATAGCTGATTACCATTCAGGACTGCATAGAAACTTTTGAAAAATATAAAAGTCCGCATAAGCTGCACGAAAGTATTGAGAAGCAAACGCACAGTTTACAGCATACTTGAATTCGGGATTTAAAATTGCTCATTTCAGTGTCGTGTCCGTTTGGAAATGCCCATATACGGACGCGACAAAAACGGTACTTTTTCAGGCAATGCCCATGGGGCGTTTTTGTTCAATTTCTTTATGACAATCGCCCTTTTGCCACGACAAATTTTCCAGATTTTTTAAATATTCTCTCAATTTCATTCAAAAATCTCCCAAAAAATCTGATTTTGAGACAATTTTTTGGCATTTTTGTGATAGACTCCTAAAAATGGTTCGATCGGGTTTATTCTTGAACTTGTTCTCCTCCACATCGCATACAGATTTTCTTCAAGATAGCTCAACCCCTTCGATATGAAAACTGTATAAGGACAGACGGACAGACAGACGGACATGGCAAAATCGGATCTCCTGGTGACGCTGATCATTTCTATACACATTGTGCATGGTCTACCTCAGGTGGTTCTCGATGTTACACACAACAGCATAAACACAATATAACCTCCAAACAGTGTGTGTCGGGTATAAAAAGAGAAAAGTGCCTTTGAAGCTCTTAAGTTAAAATTTTTAATTACTTTAAAAGCCCTTCTGTTATCCTAACCTTTCGCCTACGCTTATTCAGTTGAAGTGTCATGCAAACATCTGCCTTATCCACAGACAAAGCGAGCATAATTAAAGCTAAAATATTTTCAAAACAAAATCTAAGAAAAAAATAATCATTTCAGCTAAGTATGTATGTACCTACAATGTTCATTGTTCAAATCCAGGCTTGTTTACATGACTTCAAACGTACATACATGCATAAATCAGCGTACAGCTGTTGTTAAACCGACACGTTGAAGGACACTGTGCGCCAAGGAGGCCCATTCGGCTAACGAATAAACAATCAACTAATTGCATACTGCAAGCAAAATCTTCAAAGTCGAAATGCATAATTCCAAATAAATGATACATACGTAAGACAGAAAGAGCACATTTTGTTGAATATTTTACGCATATATCCAGCTACCGAGCATGCATAATAAATAAAGAGCTCACAGCTTTACAAGTGTTGCAAAGAGATTTATCTTGAATGTAAAAAACAAGTAGCCGCCCGGATTTGGGTTCATCTTTATTTGTTGTCTGTGAGCTCAAGCTAAGCATACAAATGTTGTGCCACTTCTTTCGAATCCTTGGAGATGAACAAGTTTATGTGGTCAATATTTTTGAAGTGAAGGAGCTTTATAAAATTCTAACGAACAAATCGGAAAGGCAATCAAAAGCGAGAGGCAGAGAGGAAACGAAACGGAACGGAACGAATCGAAACGAAGCGAAATGGAGTGAGAAAAGCAGGGAAAGGACGATGGAAAAGGACGATATGCTATGTTCGATAAAGTCGTCCATTGGAGAGTCGTTTGATAGCATATGCAATGAAATCTATATATGATGCTGCTGGTTTTTGAGGGCTCGAATAAAGGAGAAATATTAAAAATGAAAAAGAAAAAAACTAATACTCTGAAAAGGATATGCTGCAGATACGTAAATCTTGAATATTCTGCCCAATTTGTATTTGTGCATTGGTGAAATCGAAACGACGTTAGACTTTAGAAGCAACTTTGAGGAAATGTGCACTGCACCAGACAGGTTACACCATGCATGCAATAGTCTAATGCAATGCGATTGCGGGCTCGTGCTAACTTCATTCCGGTGAAAGAGATATGAAGCAATATGGGGTATATGATGATTGCGGTCGGAGGAGGAGGAGGAGGAGTTATACCAGAAGCCAAGAAGACAAGCTCATATTTATGCAATTTTCTGTTGATTCACTCGCTGAATGTGTGCGGGCGAAGCAGAATTTTCACACTCGGAATATATTTTTGGTGTGTCTATGATCAAGACTTTGCATTGAATATGGCTGTGGACCCTGTTGGAAATGTGTACAGTGATGAAAAGAGCCATAAATTCTTTGCATTGGCATTTTAATAGGGCACCTACTTATTGAGTTTGAAAACATTCATTTTTTGGACTAAAAGTAGAAAGTTTTTGCCACTGCTCACAAAAATATGCAACTTTGTTCCCCCCACCCAAATGAGCTCTCTTGCTCTTGAGCACTTTCGTCTCTGGTGCGTGTGAATTTTCCTAGAGTATCGGTGTCTATATGAAAATACCTCGATGCGCATTTGTGATGGCCATTGCGTGTATCCTGTTCTCTATATATTGCTTGCTTATTGCCTTTAGTTGGATTTAAAAAGTTATTTACCAAAGCACTCAAGCGCATGGAAACTGGTATTGCAAATTGGATTTGCTTGACTTGAGCCTGAGAAGATTTTTCGGTTACGTATACTGACTGGCTGAGTATTGGAAACGAATATCTTTGTGTCCTTCTTTGCCGACACACATTGATGGTAGGTCGACTTTATTGCTGCTGCTTTCTGTGAACACATTGCAGCTGGTCTTGATCTTATCGAAGCACCCAGTGAAAGAACATTCGAGTGAATGAGTGAGTGTGTTATTTTTTGCTATCCACTTTCAGAAAATTTTGTGGCTTAATGATTCGTGTGAGTGGTTTATGCGAAACTACACAATATTTTAGCTTTGTGAAAATAAGTTTTTATGCAAATCAAATTGCAAAGTGGAAATTTATTTTGCCAATTATTATTGAATTTTCTGCCATCGACAGATCAATTAGAATTTTTGGCAATGAATTTTCATTTCGTCCTGTTCAGTCGAGTGGATATCAAAAAGGTTTCGGTTACAGAGTCCTTTTCCACGTCACTCATACGTACGGCGACCATCATATCTGTTTTACGCAGAGGTGTTCTGTTTTTTAGGCGCTTGTTCGGCACACTCTGTGTCGAGGGTATATTGCGTTTGTGTGGTTGTGCGTAAAAATTTCGAAAATCAGGGGAAATTTAGGGGATTTTCGGTAATTTTAAAATTGCGATTCCTCCTTAACTAGGTGCGACCCCCAAAAACTGATTGCAGATTTGGAATTTGCGAATTTTTTTGCACATTTGGAAAAAAAACTAGTAAGGGTGTTATAGTCAGGCGAGCCTGACAATACATAGAATACCCGACACAGACACACATCGTCAAATAATTTTTAATATCAGGAGATGTTTAAGGCCATAGGGGCCCCATATATCGACATTTGCTTAATTTCTTTATGCAAACCGTCCCTTTGCCACGCCCACTTTTCCAATTTTTCGGAATTCTAATCGGAGGCTTAAATATACGCTCAAATTTTAAGTTTCATTGAAATATTTGGAAAAAGTCAGATTTTGGGGCAGTTTTGAGATTTTTGTGACAGACCCTAGTACTGGAGGTACCCTTAAAAATGGACCGATCAAGGAAATTTTTTGGAAGGATGTTTATGGCTACAAAGAAAGCTTAAATGTCAAATTTCGTTCAAGTCCCATTTGAATTTCGGGTGTAGGAGGAAATTTTCGAAAAACGCCCTTCAGCCACGCCCCACTTTTTAAATTACTTGGCTAGAAACATATTCAAATATCAAATTTCATCAAAATATGTTGAAAAACTTCGATTTTAGAGCAGTTTTTGTGATTTTCGTAACAGACCCTAGTGCTGGAGTCACCCCTAAAAATGGTCCGATCGGGATCCAAGTATTTTGAGTCTTTTGAAGCAGAGGTAATCACATTTTTTCTTCCATTGACACTTAGGCCCATTTGTGGCTCTGGTATAGCGTAGGGGATGTGTGCTATGCTCTTGATCCCAGGGTCCGAGGTTCGATTCCCGGAACAGGCGAAACGGAGTGTGATGTTCCAAGCCTAGCACTGGTTTTTCAAAAAATCGCATGTTAGGGGCACACTACATACACTCACACAAACACAAGAAAACCTCCTTGGTATTACAATGGGCCGATTAACGGCCTAAGTGGCAGCCATTTCAACCTACCTACCTACCTAGGCCCATTTTCTACAGTTCCACTTGAAATTTATCGTCACGATATCTCCTCAAAATGTCAAAATTTTCATACAAAGTTTTTTGTTTTTCAGAACGAAAACCTTAATGGGAACAGTAGCAAACGGTCCTTATACCCTTTCCAGACGTACAACGCGATCTCGGGATTTCAGAAAAAAAAAATGAAATCGCCTGGATTTCAAATATCAAATTTGTTCTAAAATTGTCTGAAATCTCGAGATTTCGTTGTACGTCTGGAGAGCATATTAGAATACCTTCTTTTTCCGAGGCGATAAATTTCTAGAGAAAAGACTCCCGGGGAATTCTATTAACTTCGAAAAGAGCTGAACACTTTTATGCTTAGGTTACTGTTTGGTTCGCTTGAATGCAACACATTTACTTCTTTTAGTCCTACTGATTTCATTGCTCCCTCCAACTGATCAAATTACAGTGGTTCTTTTTCCAATAGATGAAATATCAAATCATACAAAAAATGAAGTATATTTCTTTAATTTTGGGAAAATAAAATGCCGAAATTTTGACTTATTTCCACAGTTTATTAAAAACTCAATTTCAGAGTGTTAACTTTCTGATAAATGCACAAAATCTACCGACACAAAAGCCGCTTTGAAAAAAAACGAGCGATAATCTGTTGTTCGGAGTTGCCTTTTTGTTCCGTCCCGTTTCCGTTATCCTGTCGTTTTCATAAACATTTATCGCTGCTTCGATGAACGCGTTCATACGTGACCATCGATGCTATTGATTTGCACGAATTGAAATTCTATGTTTGCAGCTGAAAAATGGGAAATCGCTTTGTTTGGATGCGTTTTAAATAAATTTAAATGCGCATTTATGAGCAATTTATTTGTTGCAACTGAATGAACGTTCACTTTATCTATAAAAAAAATTCGATTCTCTGATAGAAAGCCTTTTATGAATCGATTGCCTTTTTGGCGAATTATTTCATTTGAATTTCACGATTGAACAGAAAGATTTGCGATTTAACAGGCTATTTACATTTTCGATTCGAATTTCCATTTCAAAAGTAAACCGACAGAATTATAAAATGTTATAAAAATGAATGTTTTTTAGATTTTATTACAGGCATTAAATAGTTTTGCCCTAATTTTGTGCAATTGATTTTTTCAATGAGGCGCCCTTGATGCCCCTATAGCGGAACATTCGAACATTTGTATGCCTTCTCAAACGCAGACCATTCACTCAGCTTTGTATCACGACGAGATCTGATGTCCTATGGCAAAAAAATCCATCAAGGGGAAAACAAATAAACCTTCATTGAATGTCTCTCTAATGTTGATCAGAAACTTTAATACAATGGTAAGAGACTTCATTGCCAAATCGGATCATTAGAATTTAATTAGGGCTAGACCTAACTGTATTAAATAGTATTTAAAATATTCTTATTCTTTTGATAACTGCACTAGTCTACACCATTTTTTTTTTGCAGTAGTTCTAAATTCACTTTTCTGATGGACTTTGGCCATAAAAATATTTAAAAAATTTTTGCTCGACGCTTTCTTTTATGTTGACTTTTGAAAAAATAAATTTTAGTGTATTCAAGCAGCTGTGGAAATTGAAGTGTGCAAATTTTGCACCAGCAAATTTTTCCCTTTTGTATGAACGACCCTGCGAAGAACGAGTGCAAAACTTGTGCGATAATATGGCGCAAAATTTTGCCCATCAAAATCGATGTGAAATATTTTCCCAGCCGCGGAACTTTTTTTCCATACAAACAAATTTGCACAAACGGAAAATTTGCGAGGTTGCAAAAATTGCACACCTGCTTGAATCCCACTTTTGTGCTTTGGGCGTGTTGCAGATTTTTTGCTTAAACTCGGATAGTGATTTTTTTTTTACCGACCAGTGTACTTAAAGGCGCATGAATCTTAATTTAAACGTCGCTGTATTGAATGCTTTAGAACTTGTTCGGTAAAATACTATCGCATACTTTCAGGACAAAAACTGACTATCGGAACAGGAAGATTGACTAATGTTTTGTGCCCTCTACTACCTAAATCAGAATGTGAACCTAAAATTTTGACATGCGAATGCCCAAAATTCCTTTATGTGAATGCTAGGTCCTGCTCGCAACATCTCTATCGGCGTATATTCGACAAATCGAATCGAAAATTGTCAATTTCTGTGTAAAAAATACACAATCTCAATGAAATATAATCGCATTTATTTTTTACGACAGTTTCTATGCATTTCCGCGCGGCTTTACATTTCAACTCACTGCTGCACCGCATGCGACAAGGTTTAATATAAGTTTTTTTTTAGAGTTCTTAAAAATAATTGTTTAGAAAGATTTATTTTTTATAAACAAATTTTTATCTCTCATTCTTATTATTATTTAAAAAATTGTCATTTGCTTTGATGCATTCGAGAGGCTTCGTCTCTATGGACCTGCAAAAGCCGACCGTTCTTTCTTCTGAGCTTAAGCCCTACAAAGTATGCTTTTAATTTCTGTGAAAACGTTTTTAACGCGTTCTTTGTGAATGCTTAGCTAGCTGGCTTAGCATAAAGTTTTCAAACAAGCACCTCGCCTAGCAATAAATGTCACAAACGGCGCCATAAAAGCATAACTGACTTGATACAACCACTTACACTTCCGTAGCCTGATAGAACTACAGCGGAAACATCAGACGGCAGTAGGAAATGCCATAAATGATGCAGTCGCAAATCAATTTGCGTTAGAATGATTGTTTGAATGTCCTCGCCATCGATGATTAGACGCATCTCTTTATCGTTGCACGATTTTATGGCATTTCCTACAAGGTCGTGTGTTTGTAGGTATGTATTTGTGTTGCTTATATTTTACTAAAACTGCTACAGTGAGCAGTCGAACTTAGTCCTACCTCAGCAAAAAAGTTGTTAAACAAAACTTTCTCATGAGCAGCTTCACAATGATTTTTTCTTTGTTTATATTCTGTCGCAGAGAATTCTAAGCTTATTTCTAGCATTAGTTATGCTTCAAAGCGCACACATACACACAGACGCACTCATACGGATTGCGGATTGAGACCACCGCAATAGAAATTGGTGAATGTTATGCATAAATAAAAGCGTAACAAAACGAATCATAACTGGATTAAGCATATAAAACAAGCTTTTTCCTTCGTTCTTCATCGGGCATTGTGTGTGCGTGTGTGCGAATGAGTGAGTCTGTCGCAAGTTGTTTTTCTTGATCTTGATTATATATATTTGTTATTGTCTGATTGTTGGTAAATACTTTTACGTGCAATTGTTCTTGGTTAAAGGTTGTGTGTGCGTGTGCGTGTGCGTGTTCTCGTGTGTGTGTGCGTGTTTTTGTATTCAAAGGCCTTCGAAATTCAGTTTATTTGCTTGAGTGAGCAAGAACAAATGTTTTCGGATCAGAAAATACGAATGAGTATATGTATAATTTATGAAAAATGGTAGAAGTATTATTTTCATGTTTTAAATAAACAATTTCAAAAAATTTCCAATTTAAAATCCAAAGTTTTTTTTTTACCCTTTAAGGAGAAGCGAAATTTATTATAAACGAGTCCACATGGGTCGATCTATGGGTGAGTTGTCAAAGTTGGAAATAATTTAATGATAAGAGTCGTCTACCTTTGAAGGCTAAAAAAGGTCGATAGTAGAAGAGAGTCCAGGTGCTCTGGTCTACATGAGAAATTCAAAACACAAACAATTGAGTAAAAAAAAGACATGGAATGAATACTTCTTAGGTTTGAGTACTTTATTTTCTATGACGGAAAATAACCCAATTGCTTTCCCCTTAGTTCCGTGGCTGGTCTGTTGAGAGTTAAATCGAAAGGACATCTACAAAGGATGTGCATTGGGGCATTTCTAACTTGAAAAGAGTGTTGAAATTAAACCTTAATGAAAAAAAGTTTTGAATCATGCCCAAATTTATCGTTTTAGACTCCGCCGTGATCGAATTTCAACGCTTTTTTTCACGTCTGAAATGCCGTAATATGCATTTTGTTTTATGATTTCCCTACTCGGTATAAATACAATGTTCTAAAAGCGACCACGAGGGCCTACTTTTAGAGTAGTTAATTATCGGGTGGATATTTTTCATAATAACTCAATGCGAAGAAAGACTCGTTAGCGCGTATGCCGTGTATGCTTAGCCCACATTTAGAGCAGTTTTTGTGATTTTCTTACAGACCCTAGTACTGGAGGTACCACCACAAATGTTCCGATCGGGTCCATTCTCGAACTTGTTCTTACTCATGTCCCCGTGAGCACGCATACCAAATTTCGTCAAGATAGCTCAACTTCTTCGATAAGAAAACTGTATTCAGACAGACGGACATGTCTAAATCGAATCTCCTGGTGACGCTGATCATTTCTACAGGGTGTCCCGTAGGTGAGTGCTTTTTTTTACAGGGATGGAAGGGGAGGTCACGACGAACAAAAAATCGTATGGGAGGGGGGGGGGGGGGTGGGTCCCAAATGCACCCCTGAGGAGTTATAGGGCCTTAAAGTTTTTAGGCAGTAATTCGAGATAAAAAAATCTACCAACATATTGGTGTACTGTAAAAGATAAAATTTTATGCCCTTTAAAAGCCTATTGTGTGAGCTTTAAGGCAAAATTGAATTCATCGTAAAAATTTGAGCAATTGTGGGAGAAATAAAAGGTCAAAGTCAAAAATTACAAAATAAATTTAAATGTTTTAACTTTGGCAGCCATTTTGGTATGAAAAGTGTCCGATTTACACCATTCTTTTGCATTTTTTCCGCAATCCTCAATCGATTTCCTTTCATTTGGTACCCCATAGGTTTCAGAAACTTTTCCAAATAAGACGCAAACAATTTTTTTGGGGTTTGAGAACTTTTTGTTTTTTAAATTAATTATTCAAAGTAGTCCCATGCTGAAAATGTATGGAAAAAGTGTTAATATTAACACATGCTTTTTCTAATTGTTTTCAAAATCCTCGTAATTTACTTAGATTGGTGGTACATATGTTATACTGTTTTTTTTTCTTTTACAGTACACCAATATGTTGGTAGATTTTTTTTTCTCGAATTACTGCCTAAAAACTTTAAGGCCCTATAACTCCTCAGGGGTGCATTTGGGACCCCCCCTCCCATACGATTTTTTGTTCGTCGTGACCTCCCCTACCATCCCTGTAAAAAAAGCACTCACCTACGGGACACCCTGTATATACATTTTGTATGGTCAATCTCTGCTGGTTCTGGGTGTTGCACACAACCACACAAACGCAATATACCCTCGACTCAGAGTGTGCCGGGTATAAAACTGTCCAAGGCTGACGTTTTCTTATCATGAGTCCATTTGGAAAAATTAATGATGCAGAAATTAATGTTTTTCCAAGTACTTTTACGAGAAGGTATCAAATCCCACACCCTACACGATCACCAAAAAAATGTCACACAGAGTAAATTGTTTTTTTCGACAACTACCTAACATACGAAATACATAAAAATATCTTTTATTGGAATAAAAAAGTTTGATCCTTCGTTTCGAATAAAAAAAGTTGCTGGGATTTATTTATCACTCGTCTACTTATCTGGAATTTTCCTAAGAATTATGCTTCTCAAAATTTTTCGACGGCGAAATAGCACTCAAAGAAAACCAATACGAAGATAATAAAGCTTAAGAAGAACAATCGATGTCCTCTCGAAAGTCCTTCGAAAGTCTAATAACAAACGCAATTGTGTAGAATCGTTCGAGAATGTATTCAAACACTTGAGCCTTTTACGGTGGGCATGTCTGTATATGAATAGGTATGAAATGTTTTTATGTGCTTGAATGCTTCGCTCCCGAATGAGGCTTAAGTGTCGTGTAGAAGAGAGTGCACTTTACGTTGCCATGGCACTTGTTTTTCGAACGTTCGGATATGTTATTGTCGAAATTCTGAGAACATCAAGAAAATCAACCGGAAAGACTTGAAGTATCTTATCGAGTGGCAGCTCAAAAGGTTATTAGAGACTTGATAATATTTGTAAGGATGATACGGATTTTACTTATTACGATTCTGCGAATTTTTGAAATTAATTTGTTACATCAGCAAAAGTGTTGCAAATTTTGAAATTATGATTTGAAATTATTTCGATAAAATCACACAAGAGCGTGTGTTTATCTTTGCAACACCAATTCTCATCCATTTTTGATGGTACTTTCATCCCATGCTGACTGTACCTGCAAATAAGAAATTATAATCTTTGAGTTGAGTGCTCGAAATCTGAAATATTATTTTAAATTCCAAACAAATATTTTTTTTGAAACCTTGTTGTGTGATTTCCAATTGTGT
Organism: Chlorops oryzae; assembly: GCA_020466095.1. Classification (NCBI taxonomy): domain Eukaryota; kingdom Metazoa; phylum Arthropoda; class Insecta; order Diptera; family Chloropidae; genus Chlorops; species Chlorops oryzae. The sequence continues at coordinate 26,192,254 of CM035808.1, read as the reverse complement.
TCGGCAATGCTCATCGGATGCGTGCCTTCGAGCTTATGGACTCCATTCTTCCACTTTTGCGTGTTCAATTAGTTCTGTTCGATTAATAAAAAACTATAGTGCCCCGAAGACTCATTGAACAATTTTGCAACCAAAACTAGTGTAGGAAAAAACCTTTTTTCTCATCTATAAACAAAAGGAGAATAAATAATAGCACTCGTCCCCTTTCGCAAAATGAAATGAACTTCCAATCAAGAGAATAAAAAAAAAAAAACAAAAACGAAATGAAATGCGAACTTTTATTGATGAAATTGCTATCCAATTTTTGTGTTAATTCTGGTGCAATGTAAGCAGATTACAGCGTACGGCATAAAAGGAACGGAGGAAAAAACTTTGCACAAAATAAGCAAAAAAAAAAAAAAACCACTGCACATTGTAAATTGTATGCAAAAAGCGGAAGGGGAAAAGGACACAAAAAAAAATATCTCTTTTAATGGCGAAAAAGAGAAACTTTTGCATTTAAACAATGCCACGAATTCAAACTGTGGGAATCGATACAATATAAAAAGAAGAGAAATAAGAATCAAATAAACAAAAGAGAACCGCCGAAGTAAAAAGGAAGCATTTTTTCCGTCCGCTAATGTTGTGATAGCCCACAGAGGTATTGTAAAAATTGTCACTGCAATAAATGGGGCAGGCAACGTCTGGAAACTTCCGACACTTCATTCATTTTTCTGAATAATCTATTAGTTCATATGGAATTTTCCTTTCACTCCCACCCTCCTTCGCTCTCGGCGTCCTTATGTTTCACCGACCCCCACAGTTCAACCGACAGGTATATGGATTTATTGGGCAATTTCAGTGAGAGTTGAAACCATTCGGTGCTATTGTCATTGTTCGTGTTACTGATGACAGCGCCCATTCAACGGATGCATTGCCAGTCGGCCATCGCGGCTACTAATTTTCAAAGCAATCAATGACCCAAATTCACTCTTTTTGGTCATTTCAGTCCGAGTGTTCTTCATTTGGCAGCCAAATGGTATTGGGTATTCCACTTTATTATTATTATTTTTTTTTTTTTTTTTGTATTAGCTTTTCTTCTTTTCTCCTTTTTGCATAGCACTCCTCTCTGTGTATTCCTTTTGTGACAAAAAATGACAACTTAAAATTTGCAATTCAATTTGTGCTGCAGCATTTGCATCATGTTCGCAGGAACAATTGTACTTCTTTGAGTCTAGTTCCAATTGGCATTCTGCCATGTTTCATCGTGATTGTGATGTGCAGTTAGCTCTGTTAGTCTCGGTATGTGAAGGAATTTTGACAAGGCCATCGGGAGTTGTTCTTACATCTACGTTTTTTCTTTTAATGAAAAAAGTTTTTCGAAAGCGAGTTGTAAGTACAATTTTTTTTTTTTGTGATATAAAGCTAAAGCGAATATTTCCGTGAAGTTAAGCTAGCGCCAAGGATTTTAATGTGGCTTGTGACTGCCTTCAATTCAAAGGAAATAATTAATGTTTTGCATAGGGTTTTCATAATATTTTAAATTTAATTGCTACAGAGGGTCAAAGTGAAGCCCATTACTTAATGCACTGATAGGAATGGTAACCGGAAATTTAAGTTTTTGCGTCTTAAAAGTAGAGATGTACTAAAAATATCGTCGATATTTTTATAAACATCGATGCGAAATTTTCGAACAATTTATTTAATCTCGATATATCAAAAATCGATATAAAAACTCCAACATCGAAGAAAAGTATTTTGGGATCAAAAATATTGTTTTCCGGCTGGAAAATTTTCTAGAGAAGTCTGGTGATTAGCTTGGGTCTAGCTAGATTTGTCGCAATATAGATAAATATAGGCTGGGTCTAGACAGGCCCTGGACTAACAAACCTTGCCTCGATTAGGCTTATCTTGGCCATACTTAGGCGCTGGGTAGAATTGGCGATGACGTTAATAATCTAGACAGGGCCTATGTCATTTTTTCTAACTAAAGCCCGGATGAAAATTCTATCCTGGCGTCTTCGTGGGCCTCTTTAATGGGCTTCTTAGGAAAAATCTAGACACTACCTCACTAGATTTTAGTATTTAAAGCCCGTTTATATGTGAATTTTTTTTCCGATCGAGAAAATTTGAGACAAATTTTTTTTTATAATTCTCACTTAGTTTAAATGCGTGGAAATATAATGCGTGTACTTTGCGTTTTGAACGTCAGGGCTGCGCAGATGTGATATCGTGACCAATAGCCCCCGATGGGGACGCGAAAATAAATCTTTATGCAAAACAAAGTGATTGACATATGATTTCATATTAATAAAATGTATCTTCTATTTTACTACTGAATATTATAACAACTCTCTCAGATATGTGAAAAATTTTATTTTGAATTCGCCTAGTCCCAAAACGATACCTTGGGAAAGGATTAGCAGATCTAGATAGATCCTAGACAGAAATTACTAGTTAAGCACATTCTAACCAAAGCACTAGCAAATTAGCAAGGGCCTGGTTAGACTTTACTGGGCAGGTCCAAGATATAAACTTGGCAAATCTAACCAGGGTCATTGAAATATCTAGTCAAAATTTCCAGCCGGGACAATATAATGAGAATAAAACTGTCGATTAGAGCTGTAAAAATGCAAAACTTTACACTACTCGGGTGTATTCGTTATTTTTGGTGAAGTAATCGTTACTAATTACTCGTTACTAAGTACTCGTTCTATTTTTCTAAATATTGTTCATTCATTCATTGAATAACTCAAGCATATAGAACTATAGCTGCTACTTCGGCCAAAAGGTTTGACGTGGTACACCACACTTCTATTACGTGGTTCACCAAACTATAGTGTGAGCTATGGCGTGATTCACCACAGTTGAACTTTTTTACCAAAACATGGTGACTCACGCCAAAATTTGGCCGAAGTTGCAGCTATAGTTCTATATGAACTCAAGGTTGATAAAGTAATCAAAACTCCCTCATGCTCTTTGACTCTTCATTCAGTAGTTAGTAATCAAATATCAACTCACTCTACTGCCATACTGTTTTGCGGACCCATTATTTTAGTACGGAAATCATCAGCTGGCATGTGTGCAAAAAAGTACAAGTAACGAGATACTTCCATCAGTAACGAGACGTTATTGATTACTGACTACAGTAGTCGTTACTTTTTACCGAATAGTAACAATATTTTACAATTCTACTGTCGATATATCGATATAATTTCTTGGTAGATATCCTTCGGTTGATTGATAATATCGAAGTCGATACATTTTCAAATACCACCCATCTCTACTTAGCAGTTGTATTTCTTCTCCTTGGTCCTGGTCCCGTATTCCTCGACCAAGACAAGGATTTTATTGAATTAAGGTCATGCTCTACTTTTTTCTGGCTTGGGTATCAGATTCACTTATTTTCGCTATTGCTTAATCCTCAAGGATGTCGTCAACGTATCTCGTGACCTCAACATTATGATTACAATTTAGTCTTCGGCTTAAAAAAGTGAATACAAAAAAATAAACAATAGACTGCCTTCCAGACCGAATTAGAATTTGAACAAATTTTTAGTGAAACAGTATGAAAAACTTCTTCTTTTTTCAATTACTTCACGATGAGAAAAGCTTTTGCTTAAGTGTGCCAAATCGCTTAAAGTATAAATATATTTGGAGTGTATCGAGTTGTTTTCACAGTTTATGAGAGCATGAAATGGCTGCGCTGTTGAAGCATAAAATAAAATTTTACGCTTGCATAAGCTTCTGTTTTAAGCATAATTGCATTTCATAAATTTTAATTACTTTTACATTCTGGAATTATTGTTAAGCGTAGCAGTTCTGATTAAAAATCAACATTACAAAGTACCAACAATTAATAAAATACAAGCACAAAAGAGAAAAAGTTTTTTGTGCTTATCAGAAAAGCTCGAGTATTAAAGTTTCTGTCAATAAAGCTACTGTTGTATGGTAATTTGACTTAAAATTTATTGTTAAAGCAGTGAAAATACATAAATTTTCATTAACATTGTAAATGACACGGCCGTACATGGTGGGGCTTTCAAGAGTCCGGTCAAGAGTACTAATGAACAGTGGACTACAACAACAGAACAATGCAGTTTAATATTTACTTAGTTGATAAGGGCAGCTGCACGTAAGCTGTACGTACACATGGACAATTCAATCACGACAATTGCACGAGATTTTAATTAATGCACGAACATGAAATTCCGCAACTCAAGTGGAGAGTCGACAGTCGGGGTAAGAGGATAAGACAAGAGTATTCAAAAGTTTATGCAAATATGTGCCAAATGGTATTGCTTTCACTAGGTATTATGTTTGTTGATCCTTAAAGTAATTAAGGAGATCTTAAATAACTGACACAAGATTGAGATTAACCTAAATTCCGTGAGAAAAAGAAAGTTTCATGTACCTTCATGAAGTTGTTATAACGAAAGATGTTGCTTGTTAACTTGTGGACAATCATTATCTATATCCATTCCATTGGCCTTAATCATTTTTTCGGTGAAGACTCTCGCATCAAAATAACAGAGCAGTTTCTTTAAAAGCTTTAATGCTACCCTTAGAGCGTTGTCAACAAGCCAATTCAAAACTTATTAAAATTTTAATCATGCTTACAGTTTATTTTATTTTGTGAAAGAGAATTTTTTTTGAAGGAGAAAACTGTGCCCTTCTTAATGCCAACGAGCATTAACTTTCAAGTTAACGCACATTAATGCGCAACAATATTTGCACTGGCACTTAAGCGATTTTACCCTCATTAAGCTGTGTAAGCGAGCGAGCCACAGAAAGAATGAAAGGCAACTATAATGTCGCGCAAAAAAAAAAAAAAAAAAAAGTTGGAATAAAAAAGTTTCATCGTGTAAACAATTTTAGACAGACAGAAAAAGTTTTCCATAAAATAAAATGTTTTTTTTCCAGCATTCAACACCCCACATAGACAGAAAAATTTTGAAAAATATTCACATCTATTTATATATGTATATATATAACCTACTCCTATACATGTACATTCTATAGGATTTTATTTAAGTAAAATTCACCAAAAGTCACATCACAGTGAAAGCTAGCAACACTATGTATAATTAGTTGCAGACGGTCCTGCAGTTCGCTGAGTCGTTTCTCGAAAAAGTGAATAAAAAGCTCGTTAGCATTTTGTTGTTATGGGTATGGATGGAAAATGCTTAAGCAAATTGCATATGATGCGAAATTAGGGTGTAATGTTCATTTCATAGTTGTCCAGGTCGTATACGTAATGCCCGCGACGGTTGAATGGCGTTGCTCATACGCAGCTGAGACCGTTTGTGTTTCAAGCATATTGAGTTGCCTGTTCGTTTAAGTTTAGACATGAGGCATTGAAATGTAGTAATTAATAAAATGGGAATTCTCAAGGTACTCTCATTTACTAAAGCTCATTCGATATTAGATAACTTTCGAAAAGTATGTTAATGAAAAGACTTTGAAAAATAAATATGTACCTACTTAAGGCATGAATATGGTAATGTGCTCAATGCTTCTAAATGGTTGAACGAAAAAATGAAATCCAAGCTATTAAGAAACTCAATTTTCACAAATGGCAGCACTCCATTTTTTTTGGGGAGTTTTATTTGGGAGGTTCAGTCATGTGTCGTTCTTTATACAGACAACTGAAAATGCACTCGGGCATTCGTAATGAAAGTTCGCCTTTGCGACTACGTGTAAATGAGACATGTTGAAATGTTTCCAATTCAAAAAGTTGAACCTGCGAACGAATCGCTGTGAGTTTGCGAAGGAGAAAAATGAATTTGTTAGCAAAAACTTTTCCAATTTAACATATAGCGACAGACGCATGTGTATGCTTCAACAGCCTTTATATATCATTTTGTTGTTGTTTTTTGTTTTTTTTGGTTGGTTGGAAACAGATGAAAACAACTCACAGCGCACGAGAATTTTTGAGTGAAGTTATGGGAAAAGTTTTAAAATGTTTTGCCTTTGAAATGATCAGTATAGAGAAGACTTTGTCACCCACGGGTATACACGATGAGGAACATGAAAGTTCGCATTCGTAATTACGAGTCGCAACTTGTGGCTGGTAATTTCGTTTGAGTTCATATTAAATTATTTGGTTATAAATTCGACAAGCTATGGAAATTAAAGAACAAGTTCATTTAGTTGAACGATAATTCTCATTTGATAAAAAAAATTCAATTTCCTAAAAGTATGCTGTGAAATGTTTTCCTCTCTAATGATAAGTTACCAAAAGGGAGCGAAATTTATTTATTGAGATGTGTAACAATTTAAAATTGACAAAAGTTTCAATCATGAGAATCGACTTGACTCTAGGGGTACCTGCAGAGGAGCGGTTTTTTGCGGAGCGGTGCGTTTCAAAGTATACAGAAATGAATGTAAGCCTTCACACGAGTGGTGACTAGCGGAAAATTTTTGCCGCATATTTTCTGCGGCGCAGCGGTACCGCGCGGTTTTGCGTTGTAGAAGTATTCGTTGAGAAAAGGGTGACTGCAGACGAGCGGCATAATGACGGACGGTATTGATATCGAACCATTGATATCATATGAGAAGGAATACCCAGAACTCTGGGATGTAAAAAATTAAAAATATCCCAACAAAAGTTGTAAAAGGACAATTTTGTTGAATGTTTGCGGGAAGATGGACGCTTCTTTCGACGAATAAGTTTTAAATTAAACTTTAACCCTCTATTGCATGATATATAAAATGAGAAGAAAAAAAAATTTTTTTTCGTGTCCAATTGTTTTGTTAACCCTTTTCTACATGAAATATTGGATAATTGGGACAAAAAATTTTTTTCGCTATAAGTGGCTACATGAACCCTTCACTGCATGAAGGGTACCGCACCGCAGACATGCCGCTTGTCTGCAGGTACCCTAAGTATCAAAAAATAGTCGGGAGAAATTCCTACTATATTAACTATTGCCCTTAAATTGACAAAACTTCAACAAATGGCCTCAGATAGACCATGACAGATCTATACTTGGTACCATTTGTTGTGGGAATGGCTTTTTCGCAATGAAAATTAATATTTTTTTATGAACTAGCTGAAAAGTAGTTCAAATTGCTTTAGGTTATTCATGGCAATATTTAAAACCTTAACAATCTTCAATAACAGTTCTTGTTACTAATGACGTCCAATGAAGCAGCCAATAACAAGACAATTCCAATTCAATTGTAATTGACATGCCATACAATTGCTTTGCTTGGTGCGCAATTATTTTCAATCGCATTTAGCAAGTCAATTAATGAGATAAACGACCCCAACGAGGAATTACCTGACCACAATACTTGGCACGGCTCTTGTTAACTACACCCCGCCTCCACCACGCCTTAAGGATCAACCAACTTGAATTAAGGTTAATGTAATAATTCCCGAGAAGCCGACCTAAATTGGTTTGCCAAAAGCGATTCGCTCGGCTTGAGGGCAGAACGACGCACGACGAAGTAGCACTGTATCTATGCGTTTGTTTATTGGCAAGAAATCGTGGGCACATAATTCTTTTAAAAAGCCGCTGAAGCCGAACTGAATTATTTTATTGTTTCCTTTCGCAAAATGTTGGTCTTTTTTTTTTTTTTCTTATAGTTCGTTTCTTTTCTGTTTTTTTTTTTTTTTTTGCTTTTCTTGAGGCAAATGACCAAAAAGGTAGTTATTCCGATTGAAAAAGAAAAATCAAACGAAAGGAATTCCCAGCAGGCAGTAGGTACAGTCAAACAGTAAAGGCGAAAATTCAATAAATGTGTATGTGAAGTGTAATTCACATACGTGGCATTCGATATGTCCAGGCTTGAACTCGAAGGTCGAAAAAGGCCTTTAAAATGTTTATTGGCAAGTTTGATTCTCTCACTGATTATTTGAATGGAAACTCTCAGTAAAAATAATTGAATATGGACGAAAGGATCAACATAGTTAGGCAATTTACATTAATCTAAAATCCATTTTAATTTTATCCCAAGCTAAAATGAGTACTTTTACCACTAAAAATACTTAATTAAGCGCGGGATGAATTTAAGAGGGATTTAAGAAGGCTTTGTGAATTTTCTAAGTTATTCTTGTAATAAAACAAAACTCAGGTACTCCAACCGTAGTTGGTTGAGAAGTCATCTTACGATGGGAGACTGTCTGCATTCAACTCCCAGCTCGGATGTGGATGTCAGTTGTATTATTTTTTCAGTTTCTGTTCTTCTTTGTTTTCCCATTTTCGTTGTATCACAACTGGCCTTTTGTGAGGCCTAAGTGTATCGCCATTGGTGGCATCCAAGCCAACTAACCAAGAGGTCGTCTGAAAAGCTTTTGGTTTAAAAAAAAAAATTTTTTTTTTATTTAAAATTGGGCTGTATTCATCAACATAGTTTCCTTCGAGGGCTATACAGTCACTCCAGCGCCTGTCTAACTTTTCTAAACCAGATTTGTAGCAGGATTTGTCGAGACCTTCAAAACTCCCTTCTTTTTGGTCGATTACTTTCGCGCTAGAACCAAACTCGTTCCCCATGAACATCCTCTTGAGGCGTGCAAACAGAAAATATTCACTTGAGGCCAAATGTTGGGGAATACGGAAAGCAACTCATAGCCAAATTCTTCATCGAATTGTGACACGGTCCATGCATTATACCAACACCATATCAGACGGCCTAATAGATACGAGAGAGCTCGATCGTTTCTATCTGACCTGTTTTATTGGATTTATTTAGTTGAGGCCTGAATGATTCCATGGAAACGCTCATGGGCCCACCCAGCTGAACGATATTCGAAACAAGATTCAGTATTTCCGGGGCACGACGTGTATCGCATTGCAAATGTATAACAACGACAAGTGTTGCTCTTAGCAGATATTACTTGTAATCTATGTTGAGAGAAAGGTCTATGTGTGTGTGTGTGTGTGTGCATCTGTGTGGGTTGTTCTCTTCTGAGATACTTCCCATTCCGTTTGCAAGTGGATATCTTCTGCCACGAACAAATGTAAATGTGCTAAAACGAATTTTGTATTGTTTCCGCTGCTGCCGCATTCAACTGAAAAATTCGTGTTTCGTATAAATTTCCCTTTCAACGTTCTCGCCTTGTTTTGTTTTCCAATTTGATTTTTACGTTTCCATGCTCATGTATATATTTATATAAACATATATATATATATATATAGATATGTATATAAATATATAAATAAATATATAAATAGATGTACACACTTTATTTTTTCAATTTTTATTTTCGGTTTTATTTATGGCTACACATGTATGCAAACAAATGGCTGAACGTTTGGAGGCTCTGCCTTTTCCGGTTTTCCGTTATTCATGGTCATTATCCCTGATAGAGCAGCTTGTATTTTGCCCCAATGTATCCTATGGGCACACAGACACACGCACACAAATGAAATTGCTACGGCTCCGTTCTCATACCGAAATTCGCTTTTTTATGTGTTCTTTGGAAATTCGTCGAAATTTATTGCTTTGTCTCCGTTGTGGCGTGGCTTCGTCGGCAGCGCGCTTGGCATTGTGTTCGTTACACAATTGCAAAAAATTAAATTTATTGAAAATTGACAAGCAATTAAAATGAATTTAAATAAATTATGGAAATAAGTCGAAGTAGAATAAACACGTTTTTAAAATGAACGCTTTCATTTTTCCCTGGGAAATTAGTTTAGTATATTCTTCTGAATGGCAGTTGAATTTTAAAGCTCTTAAGAATAGCTTCGAAAGAAATATTCCTGAGCATACTTTCGGGACTGCTTGTTATTTTCTTAGCTAGGTTAGGTTAGGTAAAGTTAATTTGTCTGCATCCATGAAGGACGATACACTTAGGCTTCACATGGGCCCGTTTAAATACCACGAAAAGTAGGAAATCAAAGATAAACAGAAACAGAAAAAACGACACAAACATCCGCGATCGTAGCTGGGAGCCTCTCACTCTGTAAACTGACATATCAACCAACTACGGCGACAATTTTTAACAAACATTTTAGATATTTAAAAAATTATTTCTCAAATAGTTGGAAAATTCACAAGGTCCTCTAAAAATACTAATTTTAGAAATGGATTTTGGAAGTCCTTGTGAGTTGCTAAAGTGATCTGATATTTTACTAATTCCCTTAATTAAATTCAGCTTGCATTAGCGGATTATTTGAGAGTTCGGAAACGTAAACGTATATCACGGTCAAGGTAGATGGTAGCAATTTGCTTAGTCAAATACAGAAAGGATAGCCATACTTTCGAGTCTTTAAACTACTATGGCCTGAAATAACAAGTCAATTCTTATTTGAAGGCATTTATCATCTAAAAGCTTAACCGAATAAAAGAATCGACTTTAAAAAACCAATGACGATCCTCATTAAATTTGAAAAATTCAAAATTTTTGATTTCATTGTTTGAGCTCCGTCTTTTCCTGCCATCACAAGAAATAAATTTTTTTTTTTCTTTCATATTTGGACCCATTTTGTAATGTGTTTTCAGACCAATTTGCTTTCGTCAAAAAGTCAAACCATGGAAAAATGGTAGCCCGTCACTTCACAGCAGATAAACATTATCATTTATCACACCATGCTTCTATGCGACCAAAAAAACAAAAAAAAAAAAGACCAATAAAAAAGCATAAAGAAAAAAAGGATTTCGTTTAACAAAACAAGAAGCTCGAATAAAGAAATAAAAAAATTAAAATAAAAAATAAAATAAATAAAAACTTCAAATGACACAAGCTCAGTTCTTGTCAGAGAGACAAACCATCTCGCTTACCACACGCAATTTAAAGGCAAATCCTTTTTATGTGATTTGTTGTCTGGATTCTTCGTGTGGATTCGAGTGCTTTATTTTTATTTTTTTGAAACGAACGTCTGGGTAGATCCTTTTAGTTGTCATTTTGCCGCTTACTTTTTAACTGTCACTTCACGCCCAAGAGTTTATTTTTCGTGTCTTTTCACACTACACAGCGGCGCTTTTGAGCTCTACCCAAGCTGAACCGAACCAAACCGAACCGAACCGAGCCGAACCCAACAGAAGAAATCCCATCGCGCGAATAAGCATTTAAGATGCAAGGCGGCATGTGAATGTAGCTTGAGTGTGTTGGTGTTATGGTTGGGTCGGTTTGAGCCAAAATTTAAGAAAACGAAAAGCACAAAACGAGATAAGTATCGGGGAATGTGGGGGTCTGTGTTTTGGTTGGTTTCAGTAAAGAGACCCAACCCAACGTGATGCAAAGTGATTTTCAAAGCGATTTCCTTCAAAAAACATTTATTGTCGGAGGAGTGAGGTGAGATTATTCGGCTTTTCCCGTTTTCGTCTTTTATTTTTTTTTATTTTTTTTTTTTGCCATACCATTTTTCCTTGGCTTTTTTGAATTTCCCACAACTTTGTCCTTTGCGATTTGCTTTCATTCAAATTCGGCGGTATTTTTATTTTCATGCTTTTTACAACGCTCTTTTGTGGCATGTAAAGAGGGGATTTTCATTAATTTTGCATTAAAATGAACTCATTTGGATTCGTGCGAAGGAAAGCGCTCCAGGATATTTGTTTTACATCTTGATCGTAAGTGGAATCTTCGGAAAAGCGTTGTTCGAATATTATCGCAAATGCTTTATATTGTTCAGGGTGAGCTTTAAGCTACTGGGAAATCTTTGTTTCATAATGTTCTCGAAAGGTGATGGGCTCAAGTTTCAAGTGGCTAATTCAGCTCCCGAACGAATAAATGATTTCTTATTTTCTTTATTTTATCGAATTGGCCAAAGGATGGCAATAGCATAAGTACTTAATCTTTTTAAAGATTTTTTAAAATGATTTTTTCATTAGTCCTTTAAGAAAAAATTTAACATTTCCGTTCATTGAGAGCTTTTCACGTTTCCGTTTTAGTGCCATGGACCGATAGCATCAGCAGCAACATCTGCTCTTTTGTTCCATTCAAGGGCAACATTTTCAGAGACGATCATTTTCTACTCTTTAATAACGAGCTGAAGTGTCGATAGCTCACTGACTCAATGAATTGAAATAAACTTTGCTTCACATGGAGAGGTTCCACATGTATGTATAAGTAACAAAACCTTTTTTGTTATTAATAAATTCGTTTTTATTGAACAATAATAAGGTTTTTATTTACAAGTTTTTTTGTTTAAAGAAAACTTAATAATAATTTTTATAAAAATATTTCTAAGCTTATCAATTTATTTTCTTTCATTTTTCATTCCCAATGTCACTTTGATCAATTTGACAAAGTGAAAGAAAATAAATTAGAAAAAAGAAAATGTGTGTTGCTATGTTACTCCTCCCACCCCAAAATAGTGCAATGTCCTCATTGCGTATCTGGTGAGTTTAGGACATTCTTACTTTAAAGTGTGCAGTGTTACAATAGATATTTACAATTCATTGATAGAATAATTATTTTTCTTTTTCCTTTTAAAATGATTCTTATATTTTCGTACATTTCTGGTTTTAAACTTTACTACAAAGTGTTCCTTATCATCTTCTGCTTTGACCAATTTTACTTCTTTAAAGGGATTTTGATTTTTATTGAGACGTTTTCTGACGTTTTCTGCATTTACGTAATTTGTATCAATCTGATTTTCGTTTCGTGCTTTATTTGAATTACGTATTCGATTTTCTTTAATCAATTGTGGATTAAATTTCGGTGGTAATTGATTAAAAAAAATATTGTATGGAGTTTCGCCTGTTGTGGAATGTACTATATTGTGGTTATAAGTGAACAATGTTTGCTCAATTTGAAAATATTGAAGTTCTTTGTTGCCTGATGTGTTTATTATTCGTAATTTTTCATTGAGAGTTTTGTGTAAACGCTCTATATCTGATATTCCAGTTTTTCCTGTTGTAACTTCGATTTTTATGTCTAATTGGGTACACCAATCTTTTATGTTAACGTTGTTAATACCTTGATCTTGATCTATCTTTAAGATTTTTGGTGGGCCCATTGTATTAAAAATTTTGAGTAATGCTTTTTTTGTTTCTAACCAATTTAATGCATTTACTTTTTCTACAGTAGCGAATTTAGAATAAATATCAATACATGTCAAAAAATAAGATTTTTCCCATTCCCAAAAATCAATGACAAATTTTTCTCTTCTTTCATAAACGGGAGGGGTGATTTTGAAAGGGATTTTGTGCGTAATGTGATCATATTTGCAACGATTACACAATTCACATTCGTTAATGATCTTGGTGATTTCTTTTAAATAATTAGGATAGTAATATTTTTTTTTTAAACAGCTCGCTACTTTTTCTATGCCTTGGTGCAATCCTTCTAGATGGGTTTCGATCACTTTTGTTTTAAAATCAGGGTAATTAAAGATATTTTGAAGTTCGATAGTAGCTCGTAGTATTTTATTTCGTCTATTGTTAACTAACGTTTTGTAAATATTCTGAAATTCTAAAAAATCTTTATTATTTGGCATGAAGATCGTTACTTGATGGTTTAGGAGATATGATTTAATTATTTCTTTTATCTTTTCTTTTGTAAGTTCTGTATAATATATTGTAGTTATGTTGTTTTTAAAAATTTTTTCAGTATGGACGCTGTCTTGGGTACTCTTAATTAATTTCAACTGATTTTTATAAATATTGAGAGGTCTCTCAGAGATTGGAATAAAATTTTCGTTGTCTTCATCTGCTGAGTGAATAGTAGCAACATTTGAAATTGCCTCACCCAAGTTGCATTTTTGAACGCAGTTTCGTGATAAAGCGTCAGCTACATGATTTTCTTTGCCTGGAATATATTTTATATCGAAATCAAATTCATTTAATCGTAGTTTCCATCTCTGTAATTTGGAGTTGGGTTCTTTTAAATTATGAAGCCATTGAAGTGGTCGATGATCGCTATTGATAATGAATTTCCTACCATATAAATAAGGTCTAAAATATTTTGTAGCCCAAACTAAAGCGAGTAGTTCTTTTTCTGTTGTAGAGTAATGTAATTCATGTTCGTTAAGTGTGCGACTGGCAAAGCAGATGGGACGTCCTTGTTGGCTTAGGACTGCCCCAAGTGCTACATTAGAAGCATCTGTTGTTAAAGTAAATAGTTTTTCATAGTCTGGATAGGCTAATATAGGATCTTTGGTTATTAAAAGCTTTATGGTGTCTACTGCGTTTTTATATTCGTCATTAGATATATCAATTTTATTGCCTTTTTTAAGACAATATGTTAGTGGTTTTGTTATTTTTGAAAAGTTTTTTATGAATTTCCTATAAAATCCGGCTAAACCAAGGAACTGTTTTATCTCTTTTTCTGTTTTAGGAATTGGATATTTTAAGATAGCTTCAACTTTATTAGGGTTAGGTTTTATTCCTTTTGGAGTAATGATGTGTCCTAGAAATTCAGTTTCTTTTTTTAGGAATTCGCTTTTACTTATTTGAATTTTAAGATTAGCTTTGCTAAGTCTGTTAAATACTCTTTCAAGGGATTCAATATGTTCCTGCAAAGAAGTACTAAAAACGATTTATCGTCTAAATATACAAGGCAGTCTTTTCCAACAAGTCCATCCAAGATCGTATTCATCAACCGTTGGAAAGTGGATGGGGCGTTTTTGAGACCAAATGGCATCCTCAAAAACTCATAATGTCCATTTTGTGTGGAAAAAGCTGTCTTTATTCTATCCTTTGGGTCTGTTTCTATTTGATGGAAGCCTTGCGCTAGATCGATGGTACTGAAGTATATACACCGACCAAGCTTATCAAGAATTTCATCTATAATTGGAATAGGAAATTTGTCGTTTATAGTAATATCGTTTAACTTACGATAGTCTACAACAATTCGCCATTTTTGGGTTCCTGAGGAATCCAATTTCTTGGGAACGACCCATATAGGAGCAGAGTATGGTGATGTACTATGGCAAATTATACCTTGATCTAACATTGATTTAATTTGTTTGTTAACTTCGGCTTTATGGACTTCGGGGTATCTGTATGATTTGACATATATAGGATCCTCATGAATAGTTTTTATCTGGTGTTTTATACTATTTGTAAATGTTAAGGTATCCCCTTCTTTATAGAATATATTTCTGTATTTAGATAATAATTTCTTAATTTGAGATGATTCTTCTTTATTTAAATGATCTAGTCGAAATTTGGTTTCCTCAATACTACTTACTAAATTTAATTTTTTTTGTATTGGGTGATTTTTTAAATTATTCAAAAATTTGTATTTAATACCATTTAAAATTATATTTTCATCTTTTATATCTATTTTAGCGCCAAGTAGCTTGAGTATATCGCATCCTAGTAACCCATCATGTGTTTTTGAAAAGTCATGAACGTAAAACTTGAGTGTGCGTTTTGAATTGTAGCTAAAAATTTCTATTACATCTTGTAATATAATCTCTCCTGTTATTGTTGATAATTTAATTGGTCTTGTATGGGAACTTTCTTTTTTTAGTATGTTGGGTCTAATAAGACTCACTGATGACCCTGTATCTACTAGAAATTTTACTGGTTGGTTGGCAATCTTTAATTCAATTTCAGGTAAGGTTCCGAGGCAACTAAGTGAAAATTTTCAGTATCTTGGTCCATTGGTTCTGGGGGTCCGAAACGTCTTATCCGAGATTGATTTGAATTATGCCTTTGAAAGTTTAGTGGTGGTTGAGGTAATGAATGTTGTGGGTAATTGTAATTTTGGGTAGATCCTGAATTAGGTAAAATGTTTTGTGGTGTATAAGATGGTCGTAAATTATTTTGAAATGTCATTTGATTCTTTCTATAGTTGTTCCTCTTTAATGGTTTTGCGTCATATACGTCATTTTCTTTCAAAATTTTTATTGCGGAGTTAATATCCGTTGCTAGGTTAGCATTAATCAAAGCAGTAAGATGGTAAGGTAATTCTCTTTTAAGTGTTCTAATACTAATTTGTTGTAATTCGTTACTTAAAAATGACTGTGTAGATAAATCGGCTTTGCTTAATTTTATGTTATCCTTAATTTTGCAAATTTCGGTGTTAATTTCTTCGCAGAGTGTTTTTACGTTACCTTTAAATTTTATGTTGTTGATTGACAGAATAAGAGTTGTAATTGGTGTATGGTCAGCAAATTCATCAATTAACAGTCCTTTGAGTGTTGGCCAATCTTTCGGTTGTTCTTTCCTTATAACGTCTAGGGCTGCGTCGCGAAGAGTACTTGTTATACATTGAAAATAAAATGGTTTTTCCTCGTTAGCGAGTGAAGTGAAATCAGGAACTATGGTGTCTATGTTGTCGATAAATAAAGCCAGATAGTTTCTATTGCCATTGAATGGTAAAATCAGTTTGATAGTTTGCAAAAACATTTCTCTTTTCTCCTTGGCCAGCATGGTATCGGTGTTTATTTCCAGGATTTTCAATTTCTGACAAATAACGTCCAGTTGATCACTGTTCATAAATATTCGAAACGATCCACTTTGCACCAGCTTTATTTGGAAGAATTTCGGAGTAAACGTTTGAAGTTGTTGCAGGATTTTAATTCCTCTTATAAGTCGCAATACGCAGAAATCCTTTTGTTAGACTCCTGGAATCACAACTCTTGAATCCGATTCAAAAGATATCTTTGTCCTTGTTTGAATGTAGGCTCGTTTAAAGGATAATGTTCTTTTATCCTGAAGGACCGACTGCGCCAGTAACAAAACCTTTTTTGTTATTAATAAATTCGTTTTTATTGAACAATAATAAGGTTTTTATTTACAAGTTTTTTTGTTTAAAGAAAACTTAATAATAATTTTTATAAAAATATTTCTAAGCTTATCAATTTATTTTCTTTCATTTTTCATTCCCAATGTCACTTTGATCAATTTGACAAAGTGAAAGAAAATAAATTAGAAAAAAGAAAATGTGTGTTGCTATGTTACTTATACCTACATATATAACCACAAATTCTCTACTTTGAGGTATAATATTCTTACGTTTTTATTGACTTTTTTTTTGTTTCTACTCACGCATCAACGTTGCGTAGCGCATGTGCCTTGAGCATTAAATTTAATAAAAACCATCAACAGAAAAGAGTGCGCAACAGCTGGCTTCGTGCCGCCATAAAATCCAATACGAAATGGCTAGCTGCTTGACTTTGTTTAGACGGTCTCTTTTCCCGTTTTGTGAGCGAAAAGTTTCATCGGCACTTAATACGAGTTTCATCACATTCAGGTCCTTGTGAAAGTTTCCTCGACACCACGTGCATTTAATGAGGCCGCCGAAGTCTAATGAAAATTAGTATAATTCTGCTAACAATAACTTGAAGCGCTTCGCATTCGAACAATGATTTGCAAATACCTACCTAATAGGCTCTCCCTCTTCATCCTTCTACATTGGGTTGTTATATATATATATGCGTATGAGCATTTTCGACTTTAAATTCCCAGCATAAGCAAATAGTCAAAGTGCATTGCATACTTTTAGGCATTTAAAGGCTATCATGCCAAAGCATTTGTGTGTGTTTGTTCGTTTACTCAAAAGCTAATGACTGCAAATTTGCAGCACCATTATCGCTCGAAATCCGACCGACCGATACGAATACGGCCCCGATTTACTGAATTTCCAAATTGCGAACGAGAATTTGCCTGCATTCTTGAGCGAAACCATTGCATGTATGAAAACAATTGCTCGATGTCTATCGAGGGCAACAAATATCGGAGAGTGAGTCGCATACTCTGTGCAACAATGGCCCTAAAATGAAGTGTAACGAATCTAGCCTGTCTACTTTGGAATGCTGCAAATCGCAACTTCATTTGGTATTGCATTTCGAAATGGAATTGCGGTCGCCCAGCTGCGTAAGTTGATATGCATACAGCATACAGAATACAGCATGTGACATGGCCAATGCTGCCTGCCTGCCTGCCTTTCCGTGCCACTGCATCGTGTCGCATTCGGCCTGTCAGATCAGGAGATCAGCGTCTTATCGCTGCAATGTTAGTAAACGAAAATGAGGATTATTTTCTCCCTCAGAAATGCAATCGAATAAGAAGTCTTCGTAAGTCCATTTGGTCTGGCTAATTCCGCTGCAACATCGAAATGCACTCGACTCTAAAGCCAAATTATGCTGCAATGACGCAAACAAATGCATTTAAAACTTACGGCTCGATGCTATTTGAATTTCCTAATGCCACGCACAATTGGAAATACCGCAGTGTTCGTTTGCTGTAATTGTCATTCGGTTCGTTAGACACACAACAACACACAGAGAGTTCGAGTGTGCGAAATGTTCTGGTTCGGATTAGATACTTTACTCGTAAATGAGAAGAAGCTTCAATCGCTATCGATCGAAAATTTTCCATCCTATGTTCGACTATTTCTGTTGACACAATTCAAACAATTTTGCTGTGAATTGTAATTGTGACGTGGAAAATGTGAATGGACCTCCGAACTCGAATCTTCTAACTCAAATTGAATTTCAAATAGGAATTATAGATTCTACGAAGAGACGAAAATGGAATCTATTTTCTTCTTTTGGGAGGCAGAGCTAAAAAGAATATTTGCATGAATGTTATTGTTGATTATAATCGCTTGTGTGGAAGAGGTTTTTTATTTATATAAATTTTTTGGTGTTCTTTCGACTTCCCACCCTGCAGGACTTTTATCAACCGATTAGCAAATAAGTTAATGATAAGGTAACTTTTTCGCAACTGACTAGAAATCGTTTAAAAAGTCATGCAGACATCAACCAAACTAGATACGAAAATAATATATTTCTGATGCTATAATTGAAGTGTATGAATTGCAGTCGAAGGAAGTTTAATACGCAAACCGAAACTTTACTCAATAGTCAACCAATCCGTAAAAATTGCTCTAATGAGACCCCAGACGGCAGTTCGAAACGTTCGTCAGCCAAAATAGTCGCCTATGGATTTCTTTCTCATGCCATCGCTTGAAAAACATTTTCACATTCATAAATTAATTATTGATCTTCTACTTAAAACCTTCGTTGCAGAAAAATAAACAAAAAAAAAGTTCAGCTCATACACCTCTCACAGTTATAAATTGAAACCACTTCTCTTTCTGAATTCATTTTTATTTTTTAAATGTTTAAATTTTTTTTTTTTTACTTTGTAAAAAACTATATTTTGTTCATTGTTTTTAAAATTTTCAAAAAATATCACGGACTGAAAGGTTTAAAAAACTAATTCTTTGAAAAAAAACCACATTTTTCAATAATTTTAATGAAAGTAATTTTTATTGAACATTTTGTAACCAATTTAAATCAGTGATTTCGTATTCTGACTTCAAGTCAACCAAAAAGTAGCCAGCTATTATTTAGTTACAAGGTCATGCAGGAACGGACAATTGACTGCTGCCTAGGACATCGCCACGTTAAAATAGTGAGTTGAAGCCAAGGAAGGAATTCGATTAATCCACTAGTTGTGCTTAATAAAAAGCGAACTTTAAAATACTTTAAAATTGGTTCGTTGCCCTGCAGGGCTAGTACAAAAAGAATTAAATTCTTATAGATATTTCGGTACGGTATTAAATAATACATATTAAATATCAGCATCGAAATATCGTGAAAACTTTCATTCTTCAACTCAGAGGCGCAGATGACCTTCCAAAGGCAAGTATTGCTCAGAAAAAGATTTTAAATTTTCAAGGACACATTTTAAATCAAATTAAACCATCTCATTAGCAGGAGTGCTGAATTTTGAGAACGGCTTGTTTTCATTTATGGTATACATGTGCGTCACAAGTTGTGACAAGTCGGAGAGAGCTTAAAGAATTGTTGGAATAACTGAAGGGCGTTCCTAGTTTGTATTGGGTCAAGTACTGTGGAATTCTGAAAATGTTTGGGTAGGTGTAATATGTCTGGGCTGGCCTTGCGAATTTATTGCTTTAAAAAATTTATTCCCTTTTAGAAAATTTCATTCTACATGAAGAAGAAAAGAGTATCTTTTAATTTATTGTTGTATCTTTTTTTTTTTTTTTAAATCATGAACCAATTTACGCAAACTAATTAAATATTGTTCTCCAAGATGTAGAGATCTTCCGTATTTGTTGAAATTTGAATAAATCAGGCGCCAAAGAAAAGTTGCTGTGTCAATGGAAATTTTAAAAGATTTCAAAGTCAAATCTTTCAAGTCGCTCCTCCCAATTGACTCGAGTCATTTGTTCTTGGTAGAACAATATTTTGGTGCGTCAAGGCATTAAATAAAATGTATTGAAACAGTATATTAAACAGAAAATCTTCAGATCGGATCGGATGCCAGTGTTATGTGTTCAGAGAACTTCAAATTTAAAATGAAGTTTTGCAATGTTCATGATCATCGTGTTGATGGCACATGTTTCTTGCCAAGCCTATTATTATTATGGCGATTACTCGGACGATGATTACAACGATTACTATGCATATTACTATAATGATCTCGGAGTACGAAGCGCTTACAATGGAGCAAATGGTCTAGCCAACGGTCCCGAAGGTCGTCAAGTCAACCGCCCAGGAGCCCAAAGAGCTGGCAATCAAAGAGCAGGAGTCCAAAGGGCTGGCAGTCAAAGGATTCCAGGATTCCAAAGAGCAAGAAACCAAACAGCTGAAGTCCCAAGACGAGTCACTAGTGGTTAATGTCATCACTTTAGAGACCTGAGTTGCTGTTCGCTTTTCTGATCGTTAAAAACAAAATTCTTTTGAAGTAAAGTTGACTTTGAGATTTATTTCACCTCTAATATCAATAAGTAGTTATTCTTAATGATGGTTTCCTTCAAATCATGAACTTCTTGACAATTTATTTTTCTGTTCTAGCATATAATTTCGTTCTGATTTTGTAATTTCGTTCGAAAAATATAATTCTACTCTATGCATTCAAACTATTTAATTCAGATGGATTATATTCCCAAGCTTATCATCTTTTTCAAAATTCCGTGACTATTTAGTCAGTGAAAATTCGAGTACTGAGCAGAAAAAGTACTCAAAGTTTTTGCTCATACACAACCGCCAAGAGACATATCACCTTACTAAAGGAAATATATTCCGAGAGAGTTACGAGGATATCGTGTTGCTGTACCAAACGCACGCTCACACATATAGCAGGCAACACTTTAACACACAACCCATATCCTTTCCATATCGTACCTTTGCCAACGGTGCCTCGAGGAGTGAATAATAGAGCACAAATCAACACGCCGCAACGTGTTAAGTCATCGGCGTCGCACGCTGCGAACGGAATCTCCGACTCGCATCTCAATAAATTTATCGTTACTGCAAATGCATGAATTTACTTGGACTCGCATGCACTAGATCGCACACACCCACACTCACGTTCTCACAGTCATTGTCGTAAGGAGGGGGTAGATTTGGTGGCACCAGTCCCCATCAAAGAGTGAGGAATTAAAAATAGAATACTTGGAAATTGTGTTGATATGAAGTCTTGTAATGCCTTATGCCCTTCCCCCCAAAAACCGTGCACATACGCGCCTGTCCATACTCACACACGCGCAATAATTTCTAAAATTTCAAGTACATACATCGAGCAGGAGTTTTGCAATAAAGTACGTGATCACACGCTATGGATTTGGGTTATGGCATGGTATAACAGTGTTTCTAAAAAGAATGCCATGTTTCATTAAGGATATATGACAGGATGCAACAACAATGCAACTGGAAATTTCCTCATTAGTGAAGTAATCGTCGACCATTCTCTTTTATAGGAGATTTTCGGAAATTAATTCTATGAATTAAGGCAATTTCTATCGACCAGAATTGGTATCTCCATGAACGCTTATTTTAGTTTAAAGCTAAGTCTCGGTAATTTTCTACTGGGTAGCATGCATATGGAATGTGTGAACCTATTTTGACCATAATAGGTAAGACCCAAAGAAAGGATGTTTCGACCAAAATTAATCTGTCACATGTGAGGAAAAGAGACGTTAGATTGGTAACAAGTTGTGTGCCTTGCTTTATTTTTTTTTTTCAAATAAACAGGGACCTGACTTTTATAAGTATTTTCGAAAAAAGTCTTAACATAATATTTATTTTGTGACTAAAATAATTAAAATATTTCATAATTATTATCAAAAATTTTTATATTTTTAAATTTCCATATAATTGTTATGATTGAGAAAAAATTTTATTAATTGAAAAATAAGTTTTATTTTTGAAAAATATTTTTTACGTCTTTTCAAAACTTTTATAGGGAGAAAATTTTTTTCTTGTTGCCTTAGAAGTTTTATGTTTGAAGAAAAATAGTTTACGTCGTCAGCAAATTAGATAAGGGAATTATTATGCCCTATTATTACCGCCAACCGACTTCCATTCTATTATTCACTTACGACGAATCGACGTCGTACAGACGTAATTATGCCCTATTTAGGTTAGGTCAACGAAATATTCTGACCTAAAATAGGTAAGAAATTACTAATTTTCGACCTATTTTGATAGTTGGGATATTCATGCATTGTCATCCAATCCAAACATATGTGCAAAGTTTCAGATCAATCAGAAATCGGGAACTAAGTCAAATTTAAGTTGTAGGATTCCTTTACAAAGTTTGTTAGTTTATTACAAGTGAAGCGAATAAAAATTTAACAATAATAATTTTCAAAGACGTAAAAACTTCTCATGAAAAATAAAAGTTATAAAGAAACGTAAAAACCAAAAATTGGAAAGAAAAAGTTATGAAAAGACTTATTGAATTTTTTGAATTTGTAAAAGTTATACAAAGAATTTAAAAATTTTTCTTTGAAATAAAGGCAACTTTTTTAAAATCTGAAATTTCAATTATTATTATTTCGGGTCCCTGCAAATAAATAAAGCAAAACATAAACCATGAAAATGATGAGAAAGTTCTTGACTTAAGGTCAGTTCACAACATCAGTTTGCCTGGGTCTGCAATTTTGTATCGACGGCCACCTAATATAGATCAGCACTTATGTGCCTTGAGCAGCAAAGCCCCATGGTTTAACGAAGTTGCCCCTTCTCTTTTGCATCATTGTGTTTGTGTTGCCATCGTCTGATGGTGTAAGTAGGCCTTTAATAGGGTATGGAATTCCTTAGCCAACGCGTTTAAATTCAGGCAAATAAATTTTGTTTTAATGTCGATGAACAGAGATTGTGGTTATCTAATTTTAATGCGAAGATTTCGAAAGAATTTAAAACGATAGATTCCACAAAGAAAGACTCACTAATTTGTGGTGTCATTAAAAAAGGATCTTGGAAAATCATCTTAAATTCTTATAAGACTCTTTCTAAGCTCATTATTTAGAGCATCTAAGCCTCGTCACTTGCATTCAGCTCTATTAACTCACAATGAGCCCCGGGCTTCCGATCTCGAATATTAAAAGGAGAGCTTATCCATAATCGCAATCATAGCAAGGATTTCAATTAAATCGTCTTAGTCCTATGACCTCGTTAGCTTAGCTTGGAAATGTAAATTTCATTCGATAGCCATGGCGAAAACTAGAAACTATTCCATTCCACATTTAGCGCACATTTACAGAAGACTCTTCCCCATCGATGGAACAAAAAATAATGGCCCTTTTGCCAATTAGGCTCATAGAAATTTCAACTGACGAGAAGCTATGCTAACGAGAAAATAACGCTGCCTGGCAAGTCCTGAGCACTGAGGCGTTTAGAAAGTATGCAAGCAGAAGGTAAAAACACAAAAAAAAAAACCAAAAAACAGAAAACAAAAAAAATGAAAATAAAAATGGCGTCTTCAACAAACAGCCTACACTTGAGCAATGGAGTGCAGCAAAAAACGTGGTCATCAAAGTTAATTTAAATTGGCAATAAGCCTTTTTCAACCAGACGCAGTCTTGTGTGCGCACGGATGCAGCAACAATTTCAGAGTACAACAAGCAAAACGATGGAATTTCGAGAAGAGCAAAAATGGAAGAACAAAAAAACAACAAAAAATGGAAACGAGTTAAGAATGCAGTCGAAAGAGAATTTAAAAATTCTTTGAAGCGTTCATCATGGAACTTAAGCGGACATTGCTTCAACACGTTTCCATAGTCTTAGGATCGTTATTTAAGGTATTTCTCCGGCCACTTAACTTCCTCTCTTAGTTTATTGCTTTCGCCTATTTCATTGCAATTTTGAAGGCACAAAAAGGTTCAACTATTTTGTGCTTTCGATTTGGTGGCTTAATTGGCTAAAGGCAAACAGAAATGCGAAAAAAAAGATTTTGGTTAAAGGATAAGAAGAATTGAGGACACCTGAGAAGAATTTATGGTTCATATAGCCAAAGTACCAGGGAATTTGTGATTGATTTACTCAGTTTGAAAGGCAATAATAGGTTGTTATCTGGAGAAGCTTTAGTTAAAAGTTCCAGTATGTATGTACATTTAAGTGACCCAAAAAAAACATTTTTTGAACGTGCTTTTCTCGAAAGCTTATGGGTTTAACTATTAATGAGAATTTTTGCATATTTTTTGCAAAAGGCGTTGAGGGTGCGAAAAATGGTTTTAAAAAATATTATCATGATTTTTCATAAGCAATGTTTATCAAGATTTTTTAGGTAGGTAGGTAGGTTGAAGTGGCTGCCCCTTAGCCCGTTGATCGGCCCATTGTGATACCAAGGAGGTTTTCTTGTGTTTGTTTGAGTGTATGTCTTCTTATGTAGTGTGCCCCTAACATGCGAATTTTTGAAAAACCAGTGCTAGGCTTGGAACATTACATTCCGTTTCGCCTGTGCCTGTAATTGAACCTCGGACCCTAGGATCATTTTGAATATTAAATATCCCAAAAAGTTTGTGTTTTCAATATCATAATTTTACATTGTCTTTTGGGAGCTTATGTGTTAAAGTTTTTTTTAGAGCTTTTTCATATATTTTTTTAAAGGTTTACTCATTTTCATATTTCAATCGAACTAAGAAATTTATTCCTGAAAGTATGCAACATATTTTTGTGATAATGTTTTTGAGAACATAATGAGAAAAGACTTAAGGCGCACAACGAGAGGAATAACAACAGTGAAATCAACTACTTAGAACAGTTAAAGTAAGAGTGGTCAAATAAACCGTATTCCACGTTAAATGCACTGAAAAAGGCAGTCAAATGAACAGTTGAAAAACAGTAATTTTTCATGTTCAAATTCGCTTTCGTTCACTTAGACGTATAAGTTCGCATTCTGATCAAACGTCTCCGGAGGTTTCGATAGCTCAGTGCTTTAAACTGTGACTCGACAGTCGTGAGCTTCGGGGTTCTATCCCTGCTGGCGGCGGGAATTGTTCTTATTTTTTTTTAAATTACAGTTTTTTTTGTTCAGAGTGTAGTTGTTTTGGAAGACAAAAATGTTCTCTTAAATTTTTAAGCTTTTAATTTATTTAATTTTTTTTTAATGGTTCATTTTCAAGCAACAAATTTTGGGAGTGAAACAATTCCTTAAGCACGTTCCCCAAAACTTGAGCAACCATAAACTCAAGTGAGCATTTTGACCAACAAATTAAATTCGTTCGTTTAGCGTAATGGTTAAGACGTTCGCCCAGCGAAGTGGAGGTCAGCGGTTCAAGGCTCGGCCGAGGCGAGAAAATTTAAAGAGATGAAAGAGAAAAAGATTTAAATAGAAACAAATAAATAAAGAAAAAATATAATAATTAAAAAAAAAAAAAATATATTAATAAAAGAAGATAAAAAAAAGTCAAAGCAAAAAATAAATTTTTTTCCCCAGTCGCTGGTGACAGTTGATTTAACCGCGAGACAGTTATATCAACCATCAGGTAGTTATATCCTTATTGACTGTGTTTGTGCTGTTGAGCTGACCGCTACTGTACATAAGTTAACAATTAACGGTGAACTCGGTTATTTTAACCTGCTTTTTCAGTGAATATTACAACCTTTTTCTCTCGGTGTACAAACCCCATTAATACAGAAACTGCCAAGCACTTAGATGATAAACATGATGATTACACCTTTCTCAACAATGCTCTGCGATTTCAATAAAAATAATCTCTTATTTAGGACGGTACGTCATTCAATCCCCAAAGGATTAAGACTCGGTAAAACTTTCCCAAATCGATGGTTTTGTGGCCAGGTTAAAATGGTTCTAGAGATAGGTGTTCACTTCTTTAGGGTATTACAACAGATCTCAGGTCTAAGTGTGTTGATAAAAGACAGCCCACTTAACCTAACCTAACCTAACCTAACCTAACTTAACTTAACCTAACCTAACCTAACCTAACCTAACCTAACCTAACCTAACCTAACCTAACCTAACCTAACCTAACCTAACCTAACCTAACCTAACCTAACCTAACCTAACCTAACCTAACCTAACCTAACCTAACCTAACCTAACCTAACCTAACCTAACCTAACCTTACCTTACCTTACCTTACCTTACCTTACCTTATCTTACCTTACCTTACCTTACCTTACCTTACCTTACCTTACCTTACCTTACCTTACCTTACCTTACCTTACCTTACCTTACCTTACCTTACTTAACCTTAACCTACCTAACCTAACCTAACCTAACCTAACCTAACCTAACCTAACCTAACCTAACCTAACCTAACCTAACCTAACCTAACCTAACCTAACCTAACCTAACCTAACCTAACCTAACCTAACCTAACCTAACCTAACCTATGGACTCAAAATCTTTAAGAACATTGCTTGTGGACTAGCATTTATTTAAATTTCAAGATATCTAAGAAAAGCAGGATTTTTTTGGGAAATTCCAGAAGTCTCTTAGCCTTTTCCAAAAACATTATAAAAGTCTCAAGACAGCCCATAAGCTGTTGAAAACAGCGTGTTGAAAAAAAAGTTTGTTTTGTGTTTCAAAAAATGTTAATCTCAAATTTCAAAAACAAAAAAAAATTACCTGCTCTACGACCGCTGAACATCAAATGCATTTATGTCCGAAAATTTCTACGATTTATTAATACTGACACGTTGCAATTTATGACCAATTTCCAGTTGAAATACTTTCAAAGGACATTTTCGTATGAAATCGATATTCCCTCACAATGAACGTAATATGGCGCTGCCAGATGATCATCGTTGTTTTGTGGGAAGCCATACTTCTTCAGTGCTTTCCAATGCTCCATTTAACAAAGTTGGAAGCTCTTTCAGCACACAATTGCGGCTATTGTGCGGGGATTCAAGATGAAGTTAAAAAAAAAAAAAAAATAAATGACAAAAGTTTAAAGTCAGACGAACAGTGAAAGAAACCCGAAACAACTGTAACTGTAACTGTAAGTTGAACACCAACTACAACCATCGGGTGCTGAAGTCAATTCACTGAACGAATCACAATCACAATCACAAGCACAATGGTAAGGAAGCAGTTCGACTGAAAGGACTTCAAGGAATGGCAAATGAAATTCGAATGGAATCCCCAAGGATAACTGTCGTTCCGTTTTGGTTCTTACAATGCTCCAAACTCCATGCAAGCAGTCGTCTAATATTCAACCGCAAATGCAACCACACATCGTGTCTCAAGCGTAGAAAGGACTCGTTCCCAGTGTAACTGAAACTTCATGGTGCAAATTGTTGCAGTGTAAATGAACGTTTCAATAAAGTTTCGTTTGCCTGGCTCTTGGCTCTTGGCTCTTCACTCGGCATATTATCGAGGGCATTGTTTAGAAAGTGTTGAAGAATGAAGAGCAAACATACAGACATATGTATGTAGGTAAATGCAATCGTGTGTGAGTAGGTACACTGATCTAGAGTCTTGATAATAGTTAACGTGACAAGCTTTTAATTCAAAAGTCTTTCGCTTTGTGGGAGATATGTGTGCATTGTTTTATGGCTTTCTCTGCAACTGGCCCTTCGAATTAAAAACATTTCTCAGATCATTAGGTTATCTGTTTAAGGTAAAGTTTAATTTATAGGATTTACTGTGAGTAAACTGTTCAGATCAATGTTAATTGGAAGGCAATTTTTAACGAGAATTTCTTAAAGCTTGAGTAAATTCTAATTAACTTAATTTTTTACAGTAAAATGTTACAGATTTTAATACGATCAATCCAATTGTCATTTTAAGGGATTTAAATTCAAATTGATCCTTGTAATCTCTTCATGCGAATCATTCAATTACATAAAATCAATCAATTATATTTCTTGAACGAAGCTTTTTCCAATAATTTGTTCGTTTTATTCTTGAATAACCCTAAAAGCCGCTTATATGTTAGGTATTACATAAGCTTACTTAAACATGTGTATATAAATATGCTGTATGCTGCACAGTGTATTAATTAATGGGTTTTCTTTTTATTTTTTTTTTGCTTTGTTACCGTTCTCGTTTATGTCCAAACAGCTGTTCACACTCCCATTCGGATAGAGCTTGACCAATCGCACATAATGTCAAAGAGCACCTGCATTTGTAGGTCCATTAACACAAAGTGGCGTTAATGTTATTCTTGCGAGCTGCTGAAATCCCTTCTCTGAACTAGAATATATGATTTTATAGAATGTTTGATAAGCGCCTTACCGAGATTACGGAAAAGCTTTTGCCATGACAAAAAAAAAAGTCTATAGCGGAAGCATTTATAACGTACAATACGCATGGACTTATGACAGTAGATATGAAGTCCATTGTTTTTTCAATGGCCGTCCTGAATATACTTTGCTTACCGTAGTGTGAACTTTTATGAAAACGTACACAGGCACGTAAGAAGCTTTAAATGCGTTGATGGATCTAAGTTCATACAAGCTCTCTAAGCGACCACGTGCGATTTTGCTACATTCTTTTTTGTTTGGTTTTGGGTTTTATTAGAGTACAAGTTTAAAGACTCCAAGGGATATATTTTAAAAAAATATGAAAATTCTGGCTTACAACTGCATTTGAAAGTTTACCTTGCAAATCCTAAAGAATTTCGAGGAGAAAACAATTTTGTTGAATTTAAGCTTTTGCTGAAAGAATTTTTTTTTCGTTTGTATTGCCCTTTAAAAGAGTAGAGACCGAAGTGGTCTAGGACTTTTTTGAATAAAGTAAAATTTTTATAGAAAACTGTACTTTTTTGGTATTTCTTCTTACAATTATAGAAAAGAAAATATCAAAGAAAAAAAGACTTGCAGGACTTCGAGGTCTCGGGCCAATATTACCAAGCATATTTTTTAAAATAAAAATCCGCTTTTGGTATTTAACATTCCAATTTCAAAAAAAAAAATTAAAAATATTTTAAATCACCTCAGCACTGCTTTTAAATATGATATCAAAATTGAGTTCGATTTTCAAAAACCAGCTGTTTGGAAAAGTTCAAAGAAATAAGTTTCCAAGCAAATGCAGTTTTGGAAATAACACAATACGATATACAGGACTAAAAGCTTTGGACCCACCCATTATTTGGAAGACTGTTTTATGAGAAGATTCATTTACGAGTCTTTTTCGAGCCCCCTGCATGATTAGAAAATGATTGATCACATGCATGATTAAAAGAAGACTCGAAAACGACTCTCCAATATGTTTCAAAAGCGAGTCGTATTCAAATTGCAACAACAAAATATAGAGCAATCGCCAATTAATCACGTATGGGATTGAAATATGATCATTCAAATTGTTGCTGTCTTATATTTCACTTTATATTTGACTCAAAATTGAATTGAATGGAATTCGAATTTAAAGTTATAAACGAAAAATTTCCAGAAAACGAGAGTTAATAGGTTCAAATCCCACATAAGGAAAAAGAAAAAAAAAGTTGAATTTATAATAATTAATACATACAATATATAAAACATACACGGAAAAGCCAAAAAATGTGTATTGATTAAAAAAATTTTTTATTTTTATTTTTATTTTTGGAAAGCAATTGATTTTAAATATGAGTCGTAGAAGACTCCAAAATGATAGCAAATATGAACCGTAAAAAACTTGAAAATAGTAACAAGTATGACTCGAAAATGATAACAACTATGACTCGCAATGATATCAAATATGACTCTCTAAAAAGAGCCGCGTCTAGGGTTCCAAATTCTCCCGATAAATGTATCATTTTTGATCAGAAAACGAGCGCACATTTGATCTTTTTAATCAGAAAGGCGACTCAAAAAATACTCGCTTTTGATCAAAAATTTCGAAAAATGCTAGCTGGGGAGTCACAGGGCAGCAATTTGGAGTACGAAACAATCGTGAGAATGGATGTTTATAGAATCCGTGTTTTAAAAATGACGATCTAATCAGCTGTCAAATGTACTCACAGCCCTGGAAGTAGAAGGTGCTGCCGTAAATTTCGATGCTTAAAAAATTGCGATATTGAAAATGGAATTTATTTAAAAAAAATTTTGATTTTAATTTGAATTTTTTTTTTAAATATGCTTGGTAATATTGGCCCTAAGTAATTATTTTTTAAAATTTTTTTTAATTTTTTATATGAAAAAGCCCTGAAGTATGCTAACAACTAATGTATGATTTTTGTGTTTTAAATGGGTATATCTCCCTAATTCGGCATTTTATCATAACGGTGTTTTCGGAAGAATTACTTGGCATACCTCAGAGTACATTCTGGTGTTAGCTTAAAAAATGCCAAACTTCAACTCACACAAAGATATGGGCCAAAAAGTGGTCAAAAAAATTTCAAAAAAAATTTTTGCACGAAGGCGAACCGATACTCAAAAAACGAATGATGCAGTTCGATTTCTCGTGCCCTAAATAGAGGGAAACCGTTGAATTCGGCCTTGTGTTTTTAAATTTTTGAAAAAAAAACTATCACAGTGTTATTCAAACATAAGTACTAAACCGTTCATCTATGTCGGCGTATTGTATTGTCAGGCTCGCCTGAGTTTAATACCCTTACATGATTTTTTGCATTGATTTATTATCATATAAGAAGCTTGTTTCCTAAATTTTCTGACAGATAATTTATAGTTAATTTATCATTTCGTCCGTAACATGAATTTGACTGCACAAATGTTGAAAATAAAAAGAAAAATAATAATAAAAATATATGGAATTTCAATGAATTCAAATTAGGAATATTTTCGATTAAGTCTTTTGCGTGATTGCGACGAGGCCAAATTACGAATTAACATATATTCCGCATTCAAATTTACATTCACTAATTGCGTTTGATATATCAGAAAATTACCCATTAATATGCCTTGTGGAAATTCAATGGGATTAGTTCGGTACTGTTTGTAACTAGTCTCAATGAATGATAAAAATAATTTAATTTATGAGAAGAAAAAAAGATTTTTTGAATGAAAATGGAGATCCGATATGCTCCCGTCTCATACTTCATCTTAAACGTGGTGCTGAAGGGTCTTGTAATCGAAGCAATGATTATGTCTGTGGCTTACCGGCAAAACGAATTAAGTCTATTTTTCTCTTTTGCTAGAAAAATCGATTCATAATATGTTTAGGCTAGGACAATAAAATAAGAAGCGAAATCTGTATCACTTAACTAGGCACAGTTTAGGGTATCTTCTATAAGTTTTAAATGCTACCTTTAATTTAGTTAAATACATTCTCTCTTTCTCTCTCAATTAGTGATAATTAACGCGATGGCGAGAAATGCGGAGGTAAGCAGTTTTTCCCGGAAAATGTGGATTTAATTTGTTTCGCAACGTACTGTCAGGACAACAAGATTGTGTTTTTGATTCCTTTGTTTATTTTTAAATAAAAGTTGACTATTTAAATATCAAATTTCCGTTATAAACTAAAAATGGACTTAAGTCGTTTTGTGGGTCAACCATACAAATTTCTGTCGAACAAGTAGAGATCTCCAATCCACCAACATCGTCCGTGCTTGTGCCATTACGCCGTAGCGTATAGCTGTGCACACGTGCGACGGTCATACGACGATTTCCACAATGCGCATAATTAAAACATTAAAAAAATATACTATTCAGATGACGAATGGAAAAAAGTACGAAAAGTATGAAAAAGTTTTATACGGTTTTTTTTTCGTTTTTCCTTTTTCGACACTCACATACAAATGAAAGCTGCGAGATTGAATCCGGAAGTGGTTGCCACTTGACAGTTAATTTATAAATTGTCTGCATGCGAAGCTAAATGTTTTTGGTTTCGCGTAAAAAATGAGAATAAAATAAAAAATAAAATAAAATTCAAAACTAATGAATAAAATAAAAGCATTTTTTCCAGCACTAAATAAATAATTTTCGCAGTTAAAATCGTGTTTTTTTTTTTGAGCGTCCTATTTTTAAAGAGCAACAATTTAAACGATTTCGAACTGCTTTTTTTCTCGAGCGCTTCCGCTGGCGCGCTGCGTAGAATGTGGCGCACGCTCTTCGCATTTCCGCTATTCTGAAGTGTTAATTTTAATAAAATGCCAACGGCAAGACAGCAATTTGCAATTTATGCATTCCAATTTCATGTTATCAAACATGACGCGTGGCTTTCTTTTACGTTTTGCATTCTTTTTTTTTTACCGTTTTTTCTTAATTATGGTTTTTTTTTCGACTTAAAATCTGGCTGAAATTCTTGTGATTTTTTCTTTTCGAACTTTTCTTCACGTGTTTTTGGAGTCACGTCGCTGTCGCGGTTTATCCTTGCGGCGCCTAATCACGTTCAGATTTATTTAATTAAATGCGCGCCTTTGATCTATATTAAAAGCTTATGTTCCTAGAAGTGCGAAATAGGTTGAGTGGATACGGCGGAAAGGATGTTTTATTATTTTGAAATATTAATGCATAATTAAATGGCTTCTAGTCTTCGCAGCTGGAGACAAAAAAGTTAATTGCAAGCAATTATGCTAAATCAGGTTCAGGATCGAAGACAGCGAAGAATATATGAATAATGGTATTTATAGATAAAAAATTTTTCATAGATCCTAAGAACTTATTGAAGCAGCCAGTAGGAGTTTTAAATGAAAACAAAAAAGGACATAATCCCTTTGTGACTGAAAATTTGAATTTTTAAAGAAGGGGCACTCTTATAACCTATGCAATAGTATTACTCTTTCTCATTATTGAAATATTTTTAGTAAAGTTAGAGAAATTTTTTCAGAAATTTGTTGAATTCTCGATGCCTCGAAAAGATGCCTCGAATTTGAAAAGGCAGCATAAGTTTCCCCCTTTCCAATTGTGTTTAAAAAGTTTCCACTTTACTTCTTCCATATTTTAAGCTAGCCCTCGGGCGATGTAATTAGCTTGCACAAGTTGCTGAAGTCAACAACACCAGCTTAGTTACAATTTTGGAGACATTTCCATTGCAGAGGATTGGCAGTTTTTTTTTTGTTGTTCCGAGAATTCGAAAAATATTTCACAAACAGCTCATGAGAAAGGAGAAACTTGTGCTTTAGCATAATTGAGTGCCCGAGGCTACTTAAATGAAAGTTTGCCTAATACTAATATATAAAAAAAAAAAGAAAAAAGTCGGAAATTTTACAAGTTTTAACTTATTCAACGTCATTTGAAGTAATCAGCGTTTACTGATCAAAATTGTTTGCTAAGAAAAGAAAAATTTTTTTTTTTTACTTTGAGAATATTCTTGAGAGCTGAGCTATCATAACTGGATGGCTTTCAATTTAATTTAGTTTGCTGAAAAATAGAACACTCTTCTATTTTGCATGTCCTAAAAGCATCTCTTTCTACATGTTCTACTGTTGAAAGGATGAGTTAATTAGATTTGTCCGCGGAGCTTTGTTGGTCAACTAAAAATGGGAAGGCAGGTAAAACAATTATTTCTAGCTTAATTGATTAAAAGCTTTTGCTCCATAGCTAATGGAATAGCTTTAAAATTACTTTGTGGCTATACAATTCAATTAGAACCAATTTTTTGTTCTCGTTTTTTTTTCTTTTTACATTTTTATTAAATTATTTAGACCATCCGGAAGTGCTTGTTCATTCCATTTGAAGCGTATGAGCAACGTAAAAATGTTTATACTGAAAACATTGCTCATACGCAGGTAGAGAGATATTAAAGCTGACAGCTTGAATTATAATTTTAGATAAACTAAAACGTTGCAGTTTTATTGAATATTTATTGTCAATCTCAAACTCATTAGTAATTTGGCGTTTTCAGCGAAATGCTTTACGCTGGTAGTGGCGTTACAGTGAAGACTCTGATTTCTGATCTTACAGCATTGAAGGAGGTTGATGGTAGAACTTTTGGTGTGATCTAGATATTTTGCGAATATCAATTGAAAACAAGTGTTCGCACATTTGAGGTTTCACTGTATTTTGAGCTAATTTTGAAATTTCAGCCATTTTGGAATGGTTTTGACTGCATTTCGATATTATTACAACACATTTCAATTAGTGGATATATGCTCACAACATCAATATTTGGGCTTTTAACAGCTTAACGAGACAAAAACGTCAGTAAATCACTGACTGTCCCATGGTTTGCATAATTTGAAAGTAAATATTAAATTATTTACGAATTTCGAAATTGATTTTTCTGGTCGCACCGAGAAAACAAAAAAAAAAAAAAATTTCATTCTAAAAGCAAACAATTCATTTTGCCTGCATTCTAATGGCAAAAGCACCAAGTAATTGAATATTTTTCATGCTTCGTTTGTATAAGTATATGCGATTTCAAAATATTTTGCCTTTATAATGAACCAAAATAGACTAATATGTGGTTGCTATTGTAATTATATATTTTTGGAAATTTTATCAATAATAATTAGGGTGTCCTAAAAAGGACAAGAATGCTTTTAAAACAAGGAAAAAATGCATTGAAATTATCGAAATTAATGCATTCGAAAAATATTATTTATTGGCTTTGCAATCATTTAAAATAATATTTATATATTATACATATCGTCTTATGAAGAGTACTTTTCGTTGAAAGTTTTTGCTTTGAGATTTTGGCAATGACAATTTGCAAAGCCTGTTTCGTAAAATGAAGCTATCTAATCGCTTTAACGATATTTATTATAAATTTATAGTTTACTTACACTTAAGTGACTCTGTTGAAATGAAAACTGCTTTTAAAGGGCTTAAGTCAGCTAAAGTGATTTTGTTAAATGACGGATGAAGGTTCGGAATATGTAAAAAGAATTAAAAGCACTTTAGGTGTTTTTTACAGTGCACAAGTCTTTCGTAAAGAAATAAGCTGAAAAGAATATGAAAATACCTTCGTAAAATAATAAGGACTTAGTTATATACCACGTTTATACGCATCTTCGATCCGATTTCAGTGAAAACGATTGGTGTGAAAACGCATATATAAACGGGTCACTGATTCGCACTGAAAAATTTTACCGTATCGAGTAGTGTCGCTTTTTCAAAACGACATGAAAATGTGAAATCGACTTTTAATAATGCATAAACGCTTCGAAGTGCCTTGAGAATTATCATCATCAGCTGATTCATATCGACACATACAGGGCTGTTAAGGTTAGGGCTGCCATGTTTGGCGATTTCTCGCCATTTTGGCTATTTTTCATAGTCTATGGCGGTCTCGAAATACAATTTGGGAGCGTCCATAAATGATGTCACGTTTGGAGGGAGGAGGGAGTCAGCTCATCTGTGACAGTTTTATGACGGAGGGAATAGGGGGCTCCCGAAAATGTTATGTCACACTTTTTATAGTAAAATTTGTTGAAAACGGCTGTCACCATTTTCAAACGATGTAATGATGAAGATTTTCCGTTAATTTTCTTTATTCAACTCCGTACCAAGGAATTGAATAAAACGCTTTGGCGGTAATAGCTTTCGGTTGGTGATATTGTGCACACATATTCTGGCAGCCCTGGTTAAGGTATATTTTATGCATTGGTAGACATCCCTGATTTGTGTGAAACGTGCTGTTTTTAAAGCGCTTTTGAAAGCGTTTCGAATCAGATCAGTAAAATAGTACGCGTATAAACGCGCACGAAAAAGCGTCCTGGTCTGATGCGGTTTCACTCATTCCGCTGTATAAACGTGGTAATAAACACAGATTAGGATCTCATCGAACCCCTGACTTCTTCATACATAGCTCGTACCATGCCATTAACAAGTTTTTGTCTTTTATCGACTTAAGAACTCCTTCGATATCACCTAATATACATATACATATATATTGAAAAATTTTTCTCTCTTTTACTTACATTGACTTGTTAACTGCAACGAAGGTGAAATTGTGATTTAAAGCATTCAATTATGATGCACAGGACACTTTTTAAGAAAGTCTTTCACGGCAGTTGAGTATTCATTTTTTAACTAATTTTTTTATATTTTTTATGAAATTTTGTTCCGATCTCTAATGAAAAGAGAATAATTTGAATTGAGAATTTGAGCATTGGAGCAAATCCGACATAGCCTCAACATAGTCACGTGCATTACTTAATGCTTCAGGGAATGAAGAAGATAGCGCCGATGGTGCGACTATAATTTAATTTTTGCTTGAGCTTCTGAAAAGAAAAGCATGAGAAAGATGTTATCGGTAATTTTTGTTTTTTATATTTGATTATATTTACTGATGAAAGAATTTGGCAAAGCAAAAAATGTTACAAAAGCAATAAACAAAAAATTATATTGAATGGTGTTTAATTAAATTCTTTTTGAAAATGTATAATTAATTAAATTCAATTGAATTGGAAACCAAAAATTGAAAAAAAAATTGTATTCAAGAGTCCTTAAGAAGAGTTCTACGTGAAAGCATTTCTCACTCTTCGCTCATTGGAGCCTGGTAATTCGTGTGCTACGCATACTAATTATAGTTGTATCAATGTGAAGTTTCCCAACAATTTGTAAGGTATTCCTTTTAAATGCTCTCAATACTTCAATGGAATCAGTTGAAGAAAAAATTGCTAGCCATGGTATGCTTTGCTTATTTTTAACTTCAATGGATCCTCCGTAGAAGGGAAAATATTTGTGTTCCATTTGAATTCCGATAATTGAAGGCTATGCAATAAAAGAAAACCAAGGCAAAACTTTGAGAGCAGAGAACAAGCTGCAGGAAAATAGTACAACAGTGAAGTCCTCCTGAAGTGAACCCTTCGTCTAAAGGGCATTTCTTATCCACTTATAGGGGACTCTACTGTAGTTGTTTCTGTTTTTTTTGGATGCTTTCAATTAAAATTGCGGATGTCTGTGAACTTAGCATTACCACTTGTAAAGTTGAGATTAAAAACTAGCTATGAATTTGTAGCTAATTTGTTGTAAATTTGTTGTAGAAAAAAAAAATTTGTAGCTCTTTTGTTTTAGAAAATAACCCCTGGTAATGCTAACTTCACTGTGAAGTTAGCATTACCACCCTCAAATTTTTAAATTTTTGGAATCAAAATTAGTTAATAATTTGTAGCTAATTTGTTGTAAATTTGTTGTAGAAAAAGAAAATTTGTAACTCTTTTATTTTAGAAAATAACCCCTGGTAATGCTAACTTCATAGTGAAGTAATCAGAAACAGTCAAATTGATAATTAATCCACCCTAAATGTATGCATGGAAAATTATTTTGAATGTTTCCGACGCTGCAAGTCATGCATTTTTCATATGCATACTTTTAGGCCAAAATTCTGGAAATTCGCAATCACTGACAATAGCGGTATTCACTATCCAGTGCATTTGTGAAGGCAGGTGTAGGGATGCTCGTTGTTGGAAAATCATCGATATTGCAAATATTGTGAGCCTTACAAGGATTGCTGATTCTAAACAGAAATATAACTTCGATGTTGCCAAAAATGTATGCTATTGCTCATTTACGCCGATAATTTTATAACTGCAAAAATTGTGCCAGAACAACGATGTTTTAAACGTGGAACATCGATAATAGTCGAATATCGATCATAATCAAGCACCTTTTTGAGCGGGACATGCACTTTTTTGCGCCGAAATAACGTCTTCGACGATGGGTGCACGACTTGAACAAATCGTCGACAACTCTAGATAAATAAAATTTGCTGTTTTTTCGGAGCTAATATATGAAATTTCTTTTTCGTCACCAAAAGCGCTGTATGCGACTTCCCCGCTCAATGCCGCCTATACACTTTTTGCCAAACGCAAGACAACGCCGCCAAAAATCGTATTACGGATTGAGTAGAGATCCTTGTCTACGAAAGATAGCTGGAATCATGGGTCCATAAAGGAAATTGGGGAAATTCACCAAAAAGCTACCAACAAAAACCTTAAGCAGGAATAGGAATTTCAACAAATTCGAGAATTTCACCAGAAAGCTACCAACAACAATACGGGTAGACACAAAGTGGCACTATGATGCCACTTGCAAGAAAATTATCAAAGAAACACGGCGTCAGCTCGGTTTTTTATATTGCTTGAAAAGTTCATAATTGAAACTTTAATAAATGTTTTACGATATGTTTTTGCTCAATGTGCACGAATGTGTTCATTTTGTAATAAATTGACATACATTTTTGACTACGGCTACGAATTTCATTGTACATTGAATTTAGTATTTTTGCTGAAACAGTGTGATCAAAAAGTTATGTAGACAGGGTAGGACAAAAAAAAATATCTATTTCTCCTTGACATTGAGTTTCCTTGATAAGTTTTATGTTTTTCAAGCTTTTCATATCATTTTATGAGTTTGGTAGATATTTTATATGTAATGAACTCGAAAATCTCCCAAAATTAAAAATAAAAGTGGCAATGCATTTCACCAGAGCAGAGCTAAATATTTCGCTGCCATAGCATGCTTCTCT
Source organism: Chlorops oryzae (assembly GCA_020466095.1). Lineage (NCBI taxonomy): Eukaryota > Metazoa > Arthropoda > Insecta > Diptera > Chloropidae > Chlorops > Chlorops oryzae. The sequence goes on along the minus strand of CM035808.1, from coordinate 26,153,909 downwards.
TTTCCTCATGCTATATGCCTATGTTAAAGCAGCGTAGCTCTAACACATTGCAGGGATTAGGAAGAAGAAGAGTTAGACCTACACTCCTCCATGATGTACACTGAGGGACTGTATTCAAAAACTTCCTGAGGTCAAAATTACGTCAGAGCTACACATGAATGTGGCTTTTTACATCTCATGTACTACAGCCTTAAATAATATTTGAGAATTTTTGACCTTTTGCCATTTTGAAATTTGTGCGCAGAATATAAGTAAGGCAAGTATATACAAGTAGTAAAAAATCGTGCGCAATTGCGCAGTCGCGCAGCTTAGAGGAAACACTGCATGTCACTTCCGAAAGTGTCCACGATTAAATGGAATGCCCCATATGTTGTATACGTTTTCCGAGAGTCACTTGGAGTATAATGTAATCAGTCAGTCGTTTTCGGAAATTTTCGGAAAATTTTCTTTTGACAGTTGATGGTCCCTTTAAGGCGGGCCCGGGAAAACTGCCCTGTTTGCGCCCCCCTCTCAACGCCCTGCAAGGAAGCAAAAAAGTCTCCTTTATGGACCAATGATTCCAGCTATCTTTCGTAGACAAGGATCTCTACTCAATCCGTAATACGATTTTTGGCGGCGTTGTCTTGCGTTTGGCAAAAAGTGTATAGGCGGCATTGAGCGGGGAAGTCGCATACAGCGCTTTTGGTGACGAAATAGAAATTTCATATATTAGCTCCGAAAAAACAGCAAATTTTATTCATCTAGAGTTGTCGACGATTTGTTCAAGTCGTGCACCCATCGTCGAAGACGTTATTTCGGCGCAAAAAAGTGCATGTCCCGCTCAAAAAGGTGCTTGATTATGATCGATATTCGACTATTATCGATGTTCCACGTTAAAACATCGTTGTTCTGGCACAATTTTTGCAGTTATAAAATTATCGGCGTAAATGAGCAATAGCATACATTTTTGGCAACATCGAAGTTATATTTCTGTTTAGAATCAGCAATCCTTGTAAGGCTCACAATATTTGCAATATCGATGATTTTCCAACAACGAGCATCCCTACACCTGCCTTCACAAATGCACTGGATAGTGAATACCGCTATTGTCAGTGATTGCGAATTTCCAGAATTTTGGCCTAAAAGTATGCATATGAAAAATGCATGACTTGCAGCGTCGGAAACATTCAAAATAATTTTCCATGCATACATTTAGGGTGGATTAATTATCAATTTGACTGTTTCTGATTACTTCACTATGAAGTTAGCATTACCAGGGGTTATTTTCTAAAATAAAAGAGTTACAAATTTTCTTTTTCTACAACAAATTTACAACAAATTAGCTACAAACTATTAACTAATTTTGATTCCAAAAATTTAAAAATTTGAGGGTGGTAATGCTAACTTCACAGTGAAGTTAGCATTACCAGGGGTTATTTTCTAAAATAAAAGAGTTAAAAATTTTCTTTTTCTACAACAAATTTACAACAAATTAGCTACAAATTATTAACTAATTTTGATTCCAAAAATTTAAAAATTTGGCGGTGGTAATGCTAACTTCACTGTGAAGTTAGCATTACCAGGGGTTATTTTCTAAAATAAAAGAGTTACAAATTTTCTTTTTCTACAACAAATTTACAACAAATTAGCTACAAATTATTAACTAATTTTGATTCCAAAAATTTAAAAATTTGAGGGTGGTAATGCTAACTTCACAGTGAAGTTAGCATTACCAGGGGTTATTTTCTAAAATAAAAGAGTTACAAATTTTCTTTTTCTACAACAAATTTACAACAAATAAGCTACAAATTATTAACTAATTTTGATTCCAAAAATTTTAAAATTTGAGGGTGGTAATGCTAACTTCACTGTGAAGTTAGCATTACCAGGGGTTATTTTCTAAAACAAAAGAGCTACAAATTTTTTTTTTCTACAACAAATTTACAACAAATTAGCTACAAATTCATAGCTAGTTTTTAATCTCAACTTTACAAGTGGTAATGCTAAGTTCACAGACATAAATTGCGGATATAAGAAATCTTACAGTTGCGAGAAATTCTATAGAATGTTTTTTTAAGCCATTTTAAGGTAGAATCACATCGATCCATCAATCAATATTTGTTGGTACTATTATTTGATTTAATTACTCTAAGCGTCAAATGAAAATGAAATAAAAAACCTAAACCTCTCGCTTATAGAACCTCAAAGAACATATGATGACACTGCGGCAATATTCTTTATACAATGCTAGTCTTTGGAACTTCAAGGAAAAACCACTTAAGTGCATTGGTAAATGGAATATAAAAAAAAAACCGAACATAAGACAACAAAGCCGAATAGAGTTAAGAGGATTGAAAGGAAGCAGTTGCCAATGTCACATGAAACATGAAAGCTTCGGATATTATAAAAAGAATTTGCACGTATAAAGAGAAAATCAACACATTGAATGGATTTTTGAGTGTATGGCAAGTAAGTCAAGTGTCACAGGCGACCATGCTGCGGCATGTCCTTCCGAGCGTTCGAGTGATGTGTGAATAGAAAACCGAGAATTGAAATTGCAGACATGTGGGGCTTGCAAAAAAAAAAAAAAAAAAAAAAAAAAAAAAACACACACACACAAAATGTATACGTGTTATGTTGTCAGCAGGAAATTTTGCGCAACCTCAAATAACCCTCTCTATGGTTACTATGATAGCTTGAACAAAATGTGGATTAAAACTTAACCGCTTTATAGTTTGATATTTTAGAAAAGTTTTTCGTTAAAACACTCATGAAGTCATTGATAATTATATTTCCATTTGGGTATGTACACATGTGATATGTCCAATGACAGATGCTGCTCGATGTTGACCGAAGAGGTGTTCCTTCAATTTGCAATTTTGTAGTAATTTTGTTAAACGGTTTTATGACGCTCACTAATACTGCTTTATTGCATGCATCACCCTGTAAGAAATGTCAATAGTGAATCTGAACTCTTTTTCTACTGACCGCGTCAACGTCACTACTGACCAGTTATACCCGCTCCAAGCCTTTGCCTATTGACAATTTATCATTGAGTGGGCATTGCATGTCAACAATTGACCGAAGAAATATTGACGAACTATTGACGTCGATACTATTATTTAGACAAAAGGATTACTCTTTCGTTTTTATAAGGAGACACGTTGTTGACATGGTCAATAATGATAAACTATACCTCTTGACAGTACCGTTTCTTTAATGACACCGCCTATAAATACTGTTGACGTTGGAACTAGTTCCTTGTCTATATTGATGTCAATATAGACATGGGGCCATATGGCGACAGGCTTTCTGCTGGGCACATACAGCGAGTCATACACACACACACACACACACACACACACACACACACACACATGAGGCCGTGTTCCGCATCCTGCCTCTGTATGTCACATACATACCTGGTTAAGGTGAACACACAGCGTTGCATCGTTGATGAATATAAAGTAAGCAGTCGAAGCGAGTGAATTACTGTAATTATCGCAGAGATGCACAAGTATCATTTCCTAATGATTTAGGTACCTACACTTAATAGTTTTCGGGGGTTTATTTTCCAATCTGGCACGGCCATGCGGTGCTGAGAATTCTTTCAAATTGAGCATAAACGATTACATCGTAAGCACCTTGAATTGCCCTCAAAAGAGCCACGAATTTTGTTGAGTAATTTCGGTAAAACAAAAGCTCGCTGTAAACTTTACAAATTTTCCTGAATGACGGAGGACAAAGGACCTTTTCTGACTCTTGATTGAATCCAATTAATTTGAGCACGCGAATCGGCAAAGTCGAAAGTAGTAATCTAAAGGCGCTCCTCGAGCTAATTTCATTGAAAATCAACGCTTTTGAAGCGTGCTTCAACCTTTTAATAAGAGCAATTTCGCAAGGACAATAGCCCCTCATTTAACGATAGTTCATGGATTTAATGAAAGGAATAAGCGAAGGAAAATCACTCGGCAGGGCTTGTAATGATAAGCTTATTGTTAGATAGGGAAAGAAAAACGTTAATGGAATTTCCATCAAATAACTTTACTTAAAATAAGCTCTTGTTTTGCAGATCGAGAGGGAAGTGTTTTTTTGGATTCAGGCACGTAACATTGAAATAATTGGTGGGAAGAACAAATAACTTAAATCGATTTTATTTAAAAAGTACTTTAAACATGCGAAAGAATAAGCGCTGTTGCCGGCCTTGGAGAAATTGATTAGTTCTTCGGTCAGGAGGAATTTTTCGACCCTTCGAGAAAGCGATACGATTGAAAAAATTTTGGAAAAGAATTTCATATATAGAATAAAAAAGCAAATAAAATAAAATGGTGCCTAACTCAATTCCACTAAGGTAAAATAGAGGAATATAGAACAATTCTCATTCCAGTGTTTTCAGAGTTCGAATGTGTTTTTATTTTTGTCTGCCAGCAGAAGATAGCTGAAATATTGTGCACTACTTTCCAACAGCCACCAATATGCCCTCGCATAAAAGTTACCGCTCGTACTTTTGTAATACCCACCGATAAGGCTTCCGTAAGATGGGTCATAAAGTTTTCTATGGGCTAGGAAACTTGATTTTGAAATTAATTGAAAACTTTTCGAATTATGCTGAATCATCTTTCCTATAGTCGTATTCCCAGCCGCACTAGATATTCGCTCGTAACTTTAACGGAAACAAGGAATGCCGGCAAGTATTTTCAACTTACGAGAATAAACGAAGGTAAATGACTTGCGAACAATATTGCTTTCGTTAAAGTAACTCAATTTTGTTTACAGCAGTAGTAAGATGGCTTATTGAAGAGTATAGCCGACTGCGGCCTCCTGAAAAGAGTTTTGATATTTTGTGCATACTTCGATAGATAATACCTAACACACTGGAGCAAGCGCTGTATATAGCATGAGAGCCTAGAATATAACTTTAAAAATGATAAATTTAGTTTCGAATATGAATATGACAGAGCATTTTAAGTGCTTTGACACTTTTCTGCGACATTTTTTCAATTTGTGTTCTAAAAGTTAATTTTTTATAACTTTTCCGAAGGAGAGGGTATATTAAGTTTGGCACGGAGTATGTAACATACCAAAGGAGTCGCGATAGATATAGACATATATATATATTTTTGATCAGGGTGACAAGAGGAGTCGATCTAGCCATGTCTGTCTGTCTGTCTGTCTGTCTGTCCGTCTGTCTGTCGGTCCCACTTTAGTTTTTCTTAATTTACTCCTAAGCCATGAAAGATATCATATTGAAATTTGACATGGACTTGAACCAGGTAAATGTCCGAAAAACTGCATACATTTCCTAGTCCCTTCTTGGGTCGTGGGAAGTGGTTCAGAAGTTTCAAAAATCACGATTTTTAACGATTTTCGTGAATAACTCTTTTACTATACATCCCAGCTTATTGAAATTTGGTGTGTGTATAGCTACTATGTAGACTTAAGCTGTCGCTGAAAAAAAAATTGAGACATCGCTATAACTATGGTCATCATCCTACACATTAGAAAAAAACACTATTTCTCTTATTCTCATATCTGTATACAAAAATGATTTTTTTGCTACTTCTGATTGTGTATTTAGCCGCCAAATAAAGTCGTCACTTATGGATAAATTTTGACCATGACCACCATTCGCAAAAAATTTGTACTTAATAATAATTTCGAGTTTGAGAAGCTAAATCGAAGTACAGATAAGGTTTAACTAGATATCCAAGCTAGAACAACGAAAACGGCAGGAATTTTTGTTAAGGTAATGTTTCAACATATTTTAGGCTGAGGAAAAGGTATGTGTGCAATCGGCTTAGCCGATGTAAACTTCTTTACTTGTTTTAAATTGAAAATTACTTTAAGGTATTTTATAGACTAATTCCGGATTGGACTTTATGATTTCACTATACTCGTAGGTTGGAGATATGTATGTCACAATTTCTTGCTATATTCATTGATCGAATATTCAAATATTGCTTCTGACTTAAGTCATTTCCAGGTAAAAATGTTTGAGCTTCTTCTGGGACAAGTGTAACTAAGTCTCTATGATCGGAAGAGATTAGCTTCCTCATCCCATTCGGCCATGGTGGAAAATTAGTGCACTTCTAGTAGAACACTTGCTTTTAAGGCAAAAGCCAGATATTTATTATTTGACTTTTTGGCAGCAGCAGTAGTTAGTTGCGTGTACAATCAAATCGCAAGCTTTTTTTTTGCCGATCGTTGGCCTCTGTGCAAGTGATCTGGTGCCGTCTTTTGTCTTAAGCCGAAGTCTCAAAATCGTACTCACTGATTCCTCTAAAATTATTTGCGGAAAGCCATTGTGAGTGTTGCTCTATAATTCTGTTAAGCACATTCTATGATTTTGCGAGAGCTTTTCATTAGCGTATAAAACCAAATTTTTAATCGTTCTTTTTATTTGTTCAATTTTTTCGAATTTTAAAACACTTTTGGAAATATGCTCAAGAACCAAATCCAAAATAGTTGATATTTTTCCAACGCCAATTATCCAAACTCGCAGTATTTCGGCTTGTTCAAATACACTTGTTTCTAAAAATGACAATTATCTTTAATTTCATTTAAAGAAGAAAATTCAAATAATCCAGAGCAACCCGACTTACTTTAACTTAAAATAAAACACACACACACAAAAGAATCAATTCTTTTTGTTGCGAAAATACAACAAACACATGACAGCTTAAGCTTCACTATAATTGCAGCCGTAGACTTAAAATATCTTCTTACATAAAACATTCAATACACCCAAACAATCTGTTCCTACCCAGTAGTCAGCGGAGCCACCACAACACTAGCGATTTCACTAGTCACTGGGTGTCGGGGATCGGTCCCTTTCTTATCCAAGACGCTGGCGAATTTAACATTACTATCTCATTGCCGGGGACAGGTCGTCCTTTTATGCGCCACCTTTAACCAGTCATTTCGCTAGCGAAAAGGGGCAGGAAAATGGCCTAGCACCAGCGACTGAGAAAAAAAAAAAATTTCATTTTTTGTTTTGAATTTTTTTAAATTTATTTATTTCATTAATTATTATATTTTTTTGTTTATCTATTTTTTATTTTGAATCTTTTTTTATCTTACTTCTCTTAAAATTTTCTCGCCTCCACCGAGCCTTGAACCGCTGACCACCAGATCGCTGGGCGAACTACGCTAAACGAACGAATTTAATTTCTTGGTCAAAATGCTCACTTGAGTTTAGCGTTGCTCAGATTTTGGGAAACGTATTTAACGAATTTTTTCACTCCAAAAATTGTTTACTTGAAAATGAACCATTAAAAAAAAAAAAATAATAAAACCTTAAAAATTTAGGGGAAAATGTTTGTCTTCCAAAATAACTGAACTATGAACAAAAAAAAAAAAACTCTAATTTATAAAAAAAAGTAAAAAATTTAGGAAAAATTCTCGCCGCCCGCAGGGATTGAACCCCGAACCTCCCGGCTATGGAGTCATAGTTTGAACCACTGCGCTATCGAACGCTTGACGGGCAAATGATCAGAATGCGATGTAAAAGCAGACAACAGCAAAAACAATCATACGCAGCGAATTGGGAAATGTGAGCTGAGGCCTATCTACTCTTTCAGGTTCATGTGGTAGGTGAAATGGCTAGTCATCAAGGACTGGCACTTTGGCATGTCACAAATATCGGGGGCGACCTACTGACTACTGGGTAAGCACACTTATTCTTTTCATACTGTATACATACATATGTACATACATAGATACCTTTTTTATTGTTTTGCATTCCAACTTTGTTATTTACTTGCTCGTTTACTTTTATTACACAATTTTACTATCGCATTTTTATACCCAGCGTAAGCATTGTAGGTATTCTAGTTTTGCGCAAATCTTGTACCATCAAGAACCATGCTACGTAGATGTTCAGTGCATACAATTATATAGGTATACAGGGGTGGCACAGGATCCGATAGCCGTCGGCATCGGAATTAAAACCGATCGAAATTTCATACAAAATTTACAAATTTTGTTGTTTTTGGTTTTGAATCGGAACTATTATAGGTTCTTAATTCCACAGAACCCTATTTTATCCTGTTATCTATGAGATATATGGGCATTTCCACAGAAATGTCAACCGCAGTCAAAAAATTCAAAGCCTATAAAAGTATGTTGTTTTAACATATATTTATAGAGAATCGATCAAATTTTACTAATCTAAACATATTCCACATATTTTCATAACACATTTAGAAATATTCAAATGCAAAGTCGCACAAGTGCAAAAGTTATGTTTTGAATATTTCTCTTCCCGTTTTGTTTTGATTAATGTTCGTAATAACATCCACTATGCTTTGATATTTGCACTTTTAAATATAGTTTTATATTTGAGGAATGTAAGAAAAATGCAAAGGGAACGATGCAATCGCCAATTACGGTAAATTTGTTCTTTACTTTATCGTTTATTTCGTTGTAGCGTGCGACATTGAAAAATAACATTTGTTATCAGTGAGTCAAAGGTGTTTGTGCAACGCGCCTCAAATATTCGCTGCAAACAGCAATTTGTATTGCAATTAAATAAAAAAAAATTTGTTGCAAAATAATCAACGCTTTGGCCCTGAGACATATTTGAAGTTTGTAGCGTGCGACATCGTAAGTGTAAAATTTACAAATTTCGCACCCTTGCTCCTAAACCCATTTCAAATTTTTTATTTTCAACCACATTTTTTTGCAAGAAACTCAACACCTAGAAAATTTATGTTTATATAGACTGATGCAGTAGTCGATTAAGAATAAACTAAGTTAAGAAAAATAATTATTTTTTGCAAGTTTCAATAGAGAATGAATGATTGTTCCAGAAATGCGAAATTTTGAGTTGTACCGATTTTGTAGCAAGGGTGCGATAGGTCAACTTACCGAAAAGGAGTACTCTGAGTTACCCCAGAACATGACTAGCCAAAATTTAGAGTATTTTGTGTAAGACAACTGACCTCTAATTCACCACAGTAGGTCTATTCGTGGAGTAGTTAAATGTGGGAGTGGTAATGCCTCAATGACAAGCCAATGTTAAAAATACAGTTTGAAGCATCGGTTGGCATATTAAGAGGGCAGTCCTGAAGGAGCTAGAACTGCATATTCCATTAAAAAATCTTTATTTAATATAAGTAATACTATTCACAGTTAAGTTAGTTTCTATTCTTTATTTTTTATGTAAAGGATGAATATTCTTATTTTTTTTTTTTTTTTTTTTTGACGATATTTTAAGTTTATAATTTTTTTTTGTGAAAATAAATATATTGAAAACATTAAAAGTCATTTATCATCATCTTCTTCATGTCCAATTAAATGAAAAGTACACATTAAATTAAAACGTATGATGCAACAAAATGTAGCATTCGACATGTAGCGTGCGACAGTGATTAAAATAAAATAAAAAACTAAACTGTTTAATATTTTTGAATCAAATAAAATCCAGTTCTAAGATTCATCAATGTACAATATTAAAAAATTAGTCGCATTAAAATATTGCCTCAAGTTTCGCTGAAATCAGTGGTTGAACTGTTCGCCTCAAAACTGACTTCTGTTTTTGTAGCGTGCGAATGCCTTAGTTTTTTGTAATTATCTTGAAAACGAACAATTTCCAGAAATCAACCTTAGCACCAATTACAGTGCTAGTCGAGAGCTATAACTTCCGCCATTTGTCCAAATAAAAAAAAATTTTCGTATATTTCTTTTTCCACTGAGAATGCGTGCGAATGTCGCGTTCGACATCATGGAAATGCCCATATATGAAAATTCAGTCGACTCAAATTCCAATTCTGACAGCTATCGGATTCTTTGACACCCCTGATATTCTTGATCAGGATCAAAAATGAATCGATTTAAGCATATCTGTCTCGGGCCCCGAGAATGATCCTAAGCCAATATGGGTGATATCCGCCCATATTGTCACGCCCAAAAATTGTGATTTTTCGTAACTTCCGAAGTAAAAGCATTAATTTTGTACGACTTTATCTTTTTTACTTTTTTAATTTGCTTCTTGGAATGTTATTGCGCATTCCAAAGCGTCAACTTTGACTGATTATAAAATGAACATGCCTACATTTTTTGGAAATTTTTCGGTGATTCAAATCCGCTGGGGTATCACCGATAATATTATGAAAAGTTTTTTTTTTTTAAATCGATTTAATGCAAGCCGATCTGTGTTTCGTCTAAAACGTCAGAATGAGTAAATATATCGTAATTTTTGAGCTAAGGTTTACACAGCAATTATCCTACATCGGTATTAATAAAACATGGTTGGTTGGTTAGTGTGGCTACCAGAAAGGGTGAGACACTTAGGCCCCAAATACATAGTACAGAACTACTTCGGAATTGGGAACAAAGATGGTTTAAAACACTCTGGATGAACTGAAAAGATCAGAGGCAAGCCAAACGATTCATTACTCCCAATGAGAAAGTTTTAAAGAGACTACTTTGCCTCGGTAGAGAGGACTTAAAAACTCTTACCGAATACTTGACAGGGCACCGCAAATTGAGATATCATCTCAAAAAGATAGGCCTCTCAAACGAATCTATAAGCCGATTCTATGAAATGGACCATGAAACGCCAGAACACATTCTCTGCGGCTGTCCGTCACTGGGCAGCCGTAGGCTGTTCCATTTTGGCCACGCCACGATCGCCCCTTATAAATTGTGGAACGTCTTTAAACCGTCCGCTGTGCTCAATTTCTTAAAAAGCCTAAGGATAAAGAACTAAAGAACCATTGGTGTTAGCACAATAGATCCTTTGTGGTCGCGGTGCGCATCATGCCCCACTTTTAATAATATCAATAGGCCCCAAATGGGCCCGTTGTGATATCACGAAAATTGGGAAACCAAAAAAGAACAGAAACAGAAAAAACGACACAACTAACATCCACATTCGAGCCGGGAGTTGAATCCAGAGCCTCTCGCTTCGTAAGGCCGACATTATTAAAACATAAAAATTTAAAAAATTCAATTTATTTTTTCGAATATAAATATTCACTCGCGGAGTGGAGTTATTAACTAGATTGCTCATCTTTGCTTTGTCAATTGACTGACTACATATGTATGTATATCGCAAGTCGGTTGGGGCATTTGTTGTTGTGAGGCTGGCTGTGTAACTAAGTGAACACTTTAAGAAATAAATAATATAATAAAAAAGGTCTGATTCTTAAATAACTTTTTTAAAAATTTCAAACCAACACACGTGCTCTATGATCAGGCACTTAAAAAATGTCTAAATTAATGGAAAACCCCAAAAGACATCAAAACCATACTTTTCAAGTCCCTTCCAATTGGCTCGAGCCATTTATTCTACGAAGAAATTTATTTTTCCCTCAAGACATTATTTTTTTTAATTTTTGTTTGAAAAATTTAGGTATTCAATACTTAATTAGGGTATTCACAAGAACTTCGTCGCAAAAATCCGACGACGGAAAATCGTCATGCACTGGGTTAGAAGACTCTACTGGCACAGATTAGTTCAAAATATAAATTAAAAATCTGTGCAAATTTAAATGTTGAAAAAAACGTTAAAGCCGCGTGCTTTAATCCATTGTGGGACGTGTTAAAATTGAGAATTTTCTATCTTTCTGTGAATACCCTTTATATGTTTAAACAGTCTTTATCTTCAAAATATTTGCACGCGTGGTGCCGTCAGCTATTCACATTCAATTGTTATAAAAGCGTCGAGTTTTTTCAATTGGATGCCAGTGTTATCTGTTCAGAGAACTTGAAACTCAAAATGAAAGTTTGCACTATTTTCTTCGTGATCACCGTGTTGGTGGCATATGTTTCTTGCCAAGCCTATTCCAAAAACGAATTAGAACAATTAACTGAAGAGCTGTACGCTAGAGAAGTCAATAGTCAATTACCTCTTATTCGGGTGAATAAACAAGGACGCACAAGATCATATGCAACAAACGACGAAGCACCGAATGCGTAATTTGAAAATATAGAGAATTCATTTTCCAATTTGGGTTTTCCTAATGGATTTCTTCTTCTTCTCTACGCATATTCAGCTTATTAAAGGTTGACAACCGTGCACTGCAGCCAGCCACAATAGCGAAATTACGACCGCTCTTTGATAACTATGAGGCTGATATAGTAACCAATGAACGGATAACAGCAAATGAGCTGAGGGAGGAGAACGAGTTCTTGGATGCAGTCATGGCGACAAGCGTGATGCGTCATGCCATGCAGTTCTTGCAGAAGAAAGGTACGTTCCAGTAATGGCTAGATCGCCGCGGAAACCGAAATCAAATTGAATTTTCCTTTCGTTTAAAGGCTATGTTGCGTCGGATCTGAAAAGTCAAAAGGATTTATTAAAAGACCTTTGGTTTACACACTATTCACGGGGAAGGGGAAAGGGGGGAAGCTCGGGATTCGAGCATGTTTTCGCCCATGAGGTGAAAGGTGACACGATCATGGGCTTGCACAATTGGGTATATTTCTTTGAGCAGGAGAACGCAGGCCGCTTGGACTACAAAGGCTATATGGGGGAGTTGGACCTTGGCACGGTGAGTTGAAGCTGTAACTGCATCCTAGTTTCAATGAATTGAAATTCTATTCTTATCCAGAAAGCAAAAGTGTTGAAAGTGCGTTTCACACAAAATGGGCTAAATAAGCCAGTAAATTCGCTCTTCGTTGGCACTTCACCCGAACTGGAAATGGCCTTGTACACCGTTTGCTTTATGGTTCATCCAGATGCTGACTGTCCTGTTTCTTTAGCCAATAAAAAGTTTGATATTAAAACTTTTACGTGGCGCCAAAATGGAAAGAATCTAATCGGCAGTGCCTACCCCAACATCTAATCCACAAAAAAAAACAAGCTGTTCAATTTAAAACCTAGTTGAAAAACCATCCCAATTATATGTTACTAGTACTGACGAAAATTTTAAGAATTGTTTGCATTTGTCCTATATTATTTGCCAAACCAAAAGAGACTTGTTCGATGTTATTTAGTGCAAAAGGCGTCACATGAATATCTAGTAATACTATGGTATATAGGCCTCAAACTAGTTTTCTAGATAAGTGTAAAAGATTTCCGCTCTAGGGCGGACAGTCCGCAGTTCTAGGGTGTTCTGTATTTATATTTTGTCCAGCACTTATCTTGTCTTAAACTGTGATTGATATCAATATTTACCGCTTGTTGGGAACCAAATTCCCTCAGAAATGGCAACAGTGGCTGGTCAAGAGCTTTCGAGGAATAAGCATTAAAAAAACTTATGCGGTATTTAAAATATGGGTGGCTGGAAAAGCAAGAACGTGACAACCGACGACCGTTTCGTCGGAATCTCTTTGTATATAGATCACAACTAGTTACGGTGCACCGAGTTTTCAAAAATCAATTAAATTATTTTTGTCTTCGCCGGGCTCAACAGCTCCATGCCAACAAAGTTCAGTTTTGAATGCCAAGGACAACATGGAGAGCGACAGCCATAATTTCTATCAATCTTTGAAAATTGAGCCAGAATTGTTGCGACAGATAAACAGCAGAGATAAATAGGATTTCATAGAAAAAAAGTAAGACGACCCTATGTTAATAAGGAACTGCCTGACACAGATGAACAGTCAGGCTCTCTGTTTACGACCATGAAGATAATGTATTCTAAAAAACTTTCAATGACTTAGAAGACTCTCATATTCGGCTTTTGTTTGATATCTTTAAGAATACCACCCATTAGCCACGCTCACTTTTCAAATTTTCTGAATATATAAGTTCTCTGAAATATCTCGAAAGCGGTTTTATGATTGTCACAAGGGATCCTAGAGGTACCCCTACCACAATCTGGGCCCTTTTTCTAACGAGTTCTTACTCATAACTATCTCCGGGAATACGTATACAAAATTTCGTCTAGATAGTTCAACTTTCGAGTGTTCTGAATGGAACGAGACATCCACCAATAAAAGCTTAATTAATTCCTGAAATTTAATGCTTCTAAAGTCCGATTTTATACATCCAAATAATAGGACCGCATTACGATCTTGACATTTTCCCGACATATAGTCTTTCAGACTTGGTAGTACGGATTGTACTTGCTTTTGGAATTTTTCGTTGTATGGGCAATTTTCATACTGGTAACGTTACACATACGTCCGTATTTTTTTTTTACGCGTTTGACCTCAAGCTTGACGAAACAAAATGAAAACACACATTTTTTTGAACCCTTATTTTAAAAATAACTACACTTACAATTCATTCCTAAGAATATTTTTGATTGCACTTATGATTAAGGAGCTATAAGCAGTTGAAGATTGCTGGTAACGTTGCAAAAATAGAATTTTTGCAAAATTTGGCCATAAGTGATTGCTTTTGGTGTTTAATAGCGAATAATTATACCAAATATACACACTTTCATAATTATAACATGTACTAAAGATAGTCCTGCGGAGAGTTGTCCGGAACCCGGATATATTTTAAAGACTCCCAGGCACAAAGGTTTGAGCTTAAAAAATGGAATTTAGCAAAGAAACAACTCTTCCCGAAGTCGGACCAGTCGTCAGAAAATAAAATTGCTTTGCACATGTGAATTTCCACAGCTGCTAAAGCTCCATCATTAATTTTTTCCCCAGGAAATTTCAACTTATTTCAGTTCTTTTTATATACATCAATCAACAAGAATGCTCGCAAAAATGTCCAAAAAATTAAGAATTTTAATTGAAAACCTAACACTTACCTACGAATTATTAAATAAAAAAAAAAAAATTAATTAAATGCATTGCGAACAATATTGCTATAATTATAATCGAGAATCTTTGCGCTCGAGTAACTCCAGTATCAACTGCTGCAGATGCCAACATTATTGCCGCTCTTCTCTGGCTTTGGATGTCGTTGAATGAATAGTGGCTGTAAGGTTATTACGGTCCATTGATTGGTCTATAAGTGCGACGAGGTGAATGGAATGCTGGCGATTTGTTATTCAACTGGAAAATATTTATTATACCTTGACGGAGACCATACTCCTACAATGGAACTTCGATTTTCGATTGCTTGAAATGCATGAAGGACACGAAGAATGAATATTCGTAGTTCATGAATTGGTATCATTTAAATGGGATTTTGATTAAAGGAACGAATACTTATTGAGAATTTTCACATGAAACAAGAAATTTAACTTCATAGCAGAGTACTTACTACAAGAATTTTGTAATTTAAGGACATTGAAAGTTTTTATTTTGGTTAAGTATTTTGCATAAATGGAATCCTGTATTCATCGAAAGGGTTAAGGTACTTGACAAAAAAAAAAAAAAGGTTTTAATTCTGTGGGAAAGAGTTTTGAATTATTTTGATTGAGAAAAGACCGCATAACTAATAAGGCTCGGTTAAAGCTTCAAATATAGTGATGTGAATATAATAAAGGTCCTTTATTAAAGAAGCTGTCCTCAGCAGTAGGGTATTAAAAATTAATATCAATTCAAATATCTCTCGATGGAAAACAATTGAGATTTTGTGTGAGTATCATGGAGATACTTAGGCGTTATATAACAGAGGCAGTATGACGCCTGGAATTGTTCGAAAGAGTTCGTTTCTGCCTGCGACCATTGCAAGTATCTACCTTGTATTTTAAAAATGATAAATTCTCAATCGAAGTGTAATCAATTGATTCCATCGATTCAATTGAATTATTATTCCCCACGTGATAATAAAGTAAACACCGCATCGTAATTGAATTTTCAAGCTTAAGCAACGAACAATATCGGCCGATTCAACTCGCAGCAGACTCGGAATGATTTCATAATGGCCAAGAGTGTCAGTTTGTCGGAAAAAATTTCCATTGGAAATGAGAAGCTTTCGCCAGGATTCTGACAAATGCAAGCCACATGTGTTTGTGGTTTTGGAAAATATTATTTTCGGGTCATCGTCCAACAAGTCCATATTTCGCTGTACTCTACTCAATTCTATGGAATGTATGTTTTCGGCAATGTGAACTCCCATGATTATTGTAATTGCTTTTGTAGGGAAACATTGGGTAGAGTTTGCTTACTGTTCACTAACGCACTAATTGAAACTAGAGCGTCTAGGTCGGTAGGTGATTGTTTGCGGACTGTCATGTTGGTTGCTGGCTGTAGACAAACACACAATTGCACTCAAGGAACTGCAGAATGGTAGAATATCACGTTGCTAATTGAAAATTATAGTCTTGTTTTAATTATGAGTTATGGTTAATGAGATACTGCGTTGCATGCACTTCGTTGATGGATCTTTTGTCTTATGCGAAAGCAACTGCAGGCATCATTGCCGACCGCAGATTCAATTACATGCTTCATTTGTCATGACTCATGGGTAACACTGGGTGTTAAAACCCCCCCCCCCCCCCCCCATTGAGAATAAGAATTATAAATATTATATATAAAACGAAAAAGGAAATTTCGCACAATGGGCCAAGCTGATGCAAGAAGAATTGCATGAGCTGTCGCGTACTCGGCAACTCGTGCAAATACTTGATATAAAATAATTGGCAAATACTCCAAATAGTTCCCATTTTAATTTTTGTACTTTGATAGAAATTTTTCATGATAGACTATTAGCACCTAGAAATTTGAAAATTCTCCGGCAGAAATTTCAATTGAGGTAACTGATCCAAATAAGGAAATGCGATCCAAATAAAAACATTCGAAATCAATTCGATTTCAATAGAAATTTATTTGTCCAGATGAACATCGAAATTGCACAATTTCAGAAAATTTCGGAACAAATCTGACATTTAAAATTGAGTCAATTTAAATTTTGTTCTGAAATTGATTGCTTAAATACAAATATCGCATGTAGGCAAAAATTTTCGTGTATTGTAAGGCTTGCTTTTAACCGATATTTACTGTATATCTATGTCTAATTGTCGACGTCGAAAAGGCTCTGCCGCGATCGAGAAATTCACCCTTAGGCAGGTTTAGGAAATTCAACTCTTTCGAGAAATTCACATTTTGGAAGACTTTTTTTCTGTGCCTCGAAGGGTTTCTTTGTTGCATGAAACTCACCAAAACTGAATTGTTATAATAAAGTCATTGAAATCGTTACTCTTGATTTTTAACCAATAGTTTTAATTAATAGAAAAAAAACCCCGCCCCTTGGGCAATTCCTGCGCACGGGCCTGATGACAACCGAAAATAATTGTCCTTAAATGATCTTTTCAAAAGGAAAGAAAAAAATCTTTTACGTGAAAATGTCCTTTAAATCGATGTTAGCATAGCATCGGGAGCAGTCTGCAAGCATCGGCGAATTCTGCAATTGAATGTGTTGAGAGCATAGTCGCCATTCATATTAGACCACAAATCAATGGCGAAAAAGTTGCTTTGATGGCGGGGAAGAGAGAAAAACGCTCCGATACCACATCCCGGAACGTCGCTCGCCCACAAACCATTCAAATACAATAGAGTACAAACCGGTTTGACCCCAGCAGAGAGCGAAAACACGAGAGAGAAAACTGTCTCAATCGTCTCTTCACAAGCAGAGTACCATTCAAAGAATAAAGATAAACAATAGAATATCCCAGCTGGAACTGTGTACAGGAGGTACAAGGAGGTAATATTTAAAAACTAGTTAAGTACAAATATAGCGGAAAGCGGACTGAAAACTTAATTAATATGACATCGCCATTATAATTTTCAGCGACAAATGAAATAGAATTTATTGTGATGAATTTAAAAGCTGAACTTAACTTATTCCGACCGGGACGTGCTTTTTGCGAGGCAAGAGATAAAGCATATATTTTCGCTCTCCCCCGCTTACTCTATAGAAATTTGCGAAATTCGCTTTTCGCTATTCCTTTGTATGAGTGTTAGACATTTTGGTACTTATAAGGTTTTTGATTAAATTCATTCCATCTACATTTCTCATCAGCTTTATGCGGATTTGCATATAAGACGAAACCACATTATGAAAAAAAATTTTGCTGTATTTTTTCGCGTAAATTGTGCAGATGAATTTTTCAAAAGAAGAATGAGTACATCAACATACCAATGCACGTTTTTACGGAAAAATATCCTCCGCAAACCGAGTTTACAGACACCAATTTTTTATTATGAATCAAGGTCAAAATATAGTTTTATCACTCTCTCCTGGCTCAAAAGCTTATGCGCTTGTTTCTCAGCCAAGAACATAGTCATAGGACCTCGAATTGAAAATATAACTTTTCCATACTTGATTTTCGACTCTAAAATATAAAATTTTATAAGTCTCATAAATAAACAATCCTATCGATTATCCTCAATCACCCAAATTGGCATTGTTTTCACAAAATCGCTGACAAAAACGAACTTACTTATCTATCTGTAATTTTTTCTCGGCAAAACAACCCACAAAAGTAGAGGGTAATAACAATAAAACTGTCAAATCACGCCTGATACTGTTAAACTTTATCCAGGACATTTTCATAAGCTTCGTAGAAAAATGAAATGAATGCCGTTAAGCTGATTAAAGCCACCGAATGGATGAAACAAAATAACATAAAAGCGATTTAGTAACCAAAGCGATGCATTCGATAAGATAAAGTCAAATAAATGCGGCCACTTTCAGAAGACAGGATGCTGGAATGGCTTCACTATTCACTATCTGCTCTGGTCCTTTATGACAGTGCCTCAAAGCTGTATGAAGAGGATTGGGGGACAATGCGGCTAGTGGCTTAATCGTTGACTACTATACGTGGGAAGCTTACTGGCTAAGCACGTTTCTAGCTTTGAGGAATATACGAGTATGTTCATATGAAAATAGCAGCGTTTTCGATATGGGACGGGAGCCTTTATCATTTTATTGAGTTCAGCATGAGAAAGCGCTGTAATGAAATTTGCGACTAAGCTGCAACTAAACTAAACGAACATAAAAGCGTGACTCAATACAAGTACCTACATTGGGGGAATTTATTTTGTGAAAGAGAAAAAGACATTTTCTTTTTCTTCTAATTCCATTAATTGCAGCAGCTTTCAGTTCCATGACAATTGAAAATGTAGAGAGTGTTTAAGGGTTCCAAGACGAATATGTTCAAAAGGAATTTTTCTCAGTGTGCCATTAACATTTCGTAATAAATTTTCTTATGCTTGTAATGCTAATAAAAGGAACAATATTGTTGCCTTTAATGAAATTCATTTGTGTTCATTTTAATTTCGAGTTGGCGTGGATTTTTAATCTCATCGCTTCTTGATTGCTTTGAGTTTTATGGATGTGTGTCTTCTCAAAACCGCTTAATTGAATCTTATGTCTTTTAAATGACATAAACGCCTACACATTCACTTTAATGTCGTCTTCCAAAGAGTTTCTAAGAAATTTACCGTCAATCCTTTTTGACTTATTTTCTAACTTGAATCAAAAATAAAAGAAAAAGAAACAAGAAAAGGGAGAGAAGTCTTTCAAACAACATAAATCTTCATCAAAGTCAACCTGTTTTTCCAATTTAATGACAATTGATTATGTGCCGACGTCAATCAAGTCGCGAATTAAGTCAGTTTTTTCATGTCAGGGTTTCCTTAAAAAAAATAATACCTTATCTCCATTTTCTTAAAGCAAACACTTCTCCTTTTCGTTCGCAGCTTCATACGCACGCACATAATTCACTTTGACACCCGAACGACCCATTTCTTATTTTCTTTTTTCCTCCTCCCCCTATCCCTGTCCCATCCCATCGCGGCTACGTGAGACACAAATGCGCGAAAAATATGTAAATGAAAAGATAGATGATATAGTAGGTAAGTAACTGCAATGCCTGACGGTGGGAAGCAAATGCATATAGTGCTGCTGACAGTACGACAAACACGACGATAACGATGACACTTGGCGCCTTTTGAGAATTTCGAATAACTTTCCTTTTGCCTAGCAAAAGCGATAACTTATCAACGTGCCAACGACACCTATATACATACATATTTTTGCAGGTGCAAAAGACGTTGCCTACAGGTCGACGTACGAAGACTCTACATGCATATACACGCACAGCACAAGCACACGCACACATACTCGGTATGACTTGAAAGCGAATAATGTTGAGAAAGTACAAGTACGCACAGCTTTCGGGGGAACGTGTCCCAGCGTCGCTAACCGCCTTCAAGGAATAATGGCATTTTGAAAGTTACAAAAGTAGCTGATATTTGATGCTGTCGGCATGCTTATTCGAAATAAAATTGATGCCATCTTCAAATCCAAACGCGTTTACATCACGGCTTCAAGGCAGACATGTAATCAGATACCTCATGTTCACCTGCTGTGTACTCACTACTTACATGGCTTATTTACCTTCAACTGTCATCTGAGCCATGAAATGTAGTTGTCATGTTGGAATAAGTTTATATATTTTACCATTCAGTTTTGACACGTCGTCCTTGATGTATAACCCCAAGGCAATGGGAATTTTTGTAGTCATTAAAATTTGTTTTTCTGTTTCATTTTTTTGTTTTTTTTTTTTTGCTTATCAAAAATCCTCGCTCCCCTTAGACATACCCATACGCTCGAAACACACTCGCCCCAGAGAATCGTCATGTAATCAGCTTGATATGAAAAGGAAATTGTATCACTTCAGCTTGTTATTATGAGTCGCCATTTATGCCGCCATTGCAACGAACATGGTTTCCGGTAGCGGAAGTTGAGCTTTTCAACACCTTCCCGCGAAGCTTGCTTCGGCTAACTGTGGAAAAGCGAATGCCCTATTACGCTGTAATCATGTTAAACGGAGCATTCACGAATGTGACACTCGGCAGAATTATCTTGTGCTAAATATTTTCTACGATTTTAAACGTGCACTTTTCACTGCAACTTTGCATGATTACGGAAAAGGCTTCCTTTTTAACTGCGATGAGAGTGTTCAGTGAATTTATCCTGACAAAGTAAGTGCGGGCAGACAAATAAAATGAGCGGAGAAGCATTTTTTTTTTATCTAAGACTATAATTTTTATTTAGACAAAGGGAAGTGGGACTCAGTGATTTAATCAGGACGGAATAAGGAACAGTCGTTTCAGGTTTCAAGAAAATTAATTTTTCTTTTTCTTTCAATTACTTAAGTGACGCTTTGTAGCAAAGGACACTTTAATGAAACGCTTATGCAGGTCCGATGCAATAAACGAACGTAAAAAGAGCGACTCGAGTTGACATTACTAAGCAGCTCGCAGGGATCTTTCAGACATAGCACTTTCCAGTAAAGCTTGGAAAAGCACGTTCAACGAAGTCCTCTCTCTATCTTTCCCTCTTTCTCTCTTTCTCTCTTTCTCTCTTTCTCTCTTTCTCTCTTTCTCTCTTTCTCTCTTCTTCTCTCTCTTCTTCTTTCACTCTCTTTCTCTCTTATCCTTCACTCTCTTCTTCTTCTCTTTCTCTCTTTTCTCTCTTTCTCTCTTTCTCTCTTTCTCTCTCTTTTTCTTTCTTTTTCTTTCTCTTTTTTTCTCTCTCTCTCTCTTTCTCTCTATCTCATTCTCTCTCTCTCTCTTTATCTCTCTCTCTTTCTCTCTCTCTCTATCCTTCTCTCTCTCTCTATCCTTCTCTCTCTCTCTATCTCTCCTTTTTTCTCTCTCTCCTTCTCTCTCCATCACTCTCCTTCTCTCTCCATCACTCTCCTTCTCTCTCTCTCTTTTTCTCTCTTTCTCTCTCTGTCTCTCTTTCTCTCTCTCTCTGTGTCTCTCTTTCTCTCTCTCTCTTTCTTTCTCTCCTTCTCTCTCTCTTTCTTTGTCTCTCTCTTTCTCTCTCTTTCTCTCTCTTCTTCTCTCTCTCTCCTTCTCTCTCTCTCCTTCTCTCTCTCTCCTTCTCTCTCTGTCCTTCTCTCTCTCTCCTTCTCTCTCTCTTTCTCTCTCTCTGTTATCTTTTTCTGCTTCTGATCTATCGGATAGCTAATTTCAATATTATTTTTTTGTGCAAAGTACCTCTGGATAAGCGATACAAAAGCATCATCCAAGAACTTACAGTTCCGTAATTTGTACAATGTAGGTACATACATACATTAAACTGAAAATTATTCATATTTCATACTTTCAGTCTTCAGGGGTCATAAGGAAAAAGCACAAAATAAACTCGCATCTGATTGCAAGAGGAATACAAATGACTTCCTTTTATGCAAATTCAGTTCAAGGATTTTTCTTTATTACAAGCAAGAACAAGCACTTTGAAATTATTTTCAAATATGTATCGTCGCATTTTTCGTCTTGCTCTGTTTTGCTTCGCGAACGAATCCTGGATTCCTAAATCAGCATACGCTCAAGGCGCATTTTCTTGTCGTTATCTTACATAACGAAGCTGCTTACGCGACGAAGACATAAAGCATTGTTCATGAAAGAAAGCCCATCGTCCAATGCTCGACTGTATCGGAGGTATAAGTATGCAGCATGTTGCTGAAAGATTCGCCGATACTCTAGGTGCTAATGAACGAAGAGGTGTTTTTTAGTAGGTAGGAAGATGTTACATATCTGGAAAAAAATAATTGCTAAGAACCCAATTCCGCAAAAGCATTACCTCGGTGACATTTCCTCCTGGCTGATTATGCGTTTATATAAAACTATCGTGGTATGTGAGCACATTAACAAATGTACACTCTTCACAAAGTGAAGGCGTTTAAGTTGTGGCTTTCCATTTGACATTGATGGCGCGCATTTTCCCTATGACACTAGCAATTGTCTTGGCTTTTCACTATAATGACTGTCGCCAGCGACAATGCTCGCTCCAGCCGCAAGAACAACGAGAACAATTCGACTCCATTGCCCGAAACTACTATTGAGTTAGATCACTGCTCACGCGGTTCGTTGCGCATTTTTGCGCCGATGTTTATTATCCTTTATCCGGCTTCTCCGACAATTTTGAAATTACTCTTAGGCACGTTGAGTTTTGTTGATGTTGTCGTTTTCCTTTTGCTCTGCGGTTATGCACGTTCTTGCTGCCAGCGACATTCTTTGTTTTCGTTTTTTGTTTTCCTTTTGGTTGTTGTTGTTGTTGTTATTGTTCTTGCTGCAGCGTCTCTGCCATTCGCTGTGATAATGTGCGGTGTGGTGTGGTGTGCTGGTGCGACACCACATTTAAATGATTGCGGAAAGAATATAACGCTAAAAACTACTGGCGATGGCATCGATGCCTGCCTTTCGCTGATGGTTATGGATATTACTGTTTGTATTGGTGCAGGCGATGGTGTTACTGAGAACCACCAGCAGCGGTGGCAATGACAACAATTACAGCAACAATGACAACGACAGGAACAGCAACAACAGCAAGAACCGTAGCAACGGTGACAAGTTGAACTAAGTGCGCTTCCGTTTCCGCTGAGCTTGCAGGAAATGTTAGAGCAGGAATCAGAAATAAGAAAAGCGAAAGCATAAACACTCAAAGAGACATATGCCTCACCAGGGGAGGTTTTCATCGGGCGCTACGTGTAGATGGCATAAGCATGCCGCAAGTGCTTTATGGATTCGTGCATACGAGCCATCTCATTTTATATGTGTTGTTTTGGGGGCTTGGATTGCCCACTTTGACTCGCTGTCTTTTAAATGTCTTTGTTGCTTGTCTTCCTCTGTTCACTCAATGAACATTAATGTGGCAAATAACATTGTTGTATAACTCCCAGAAGAGACATGAGACATGAGCAGGCGACATCCGCAGCGGTTTGACGGAAAGAGAAGGAAAGCATGTTCATGGCAGCGCTTCAAGTGGGCGAAAAAGGTTTTTCTTTGCCGCAGCCAAATGCTGATGATATCTTTTCTTCGTCATTCCATTCCAAATATATTTATATACACATTTTATATAACACAATGGAATGGTCTTGTTTTATTAAATTTTGGTTGCTAATGGAAATTATTTTAATGTTATTTAAGTGAAGCAAATGATACTTCAGACGATGCGGTCCTTCGCTACCTACGCAAAAAGATACAGGACTCATGCATAGATGCTAAAAGGAGTGGAAAATTTTGGGCTTTTTATTGCCAATGTTTGCCATCGAACTCCACCGATGTGGCTTGGGAATTTCGCATGACATTTATGTACATTTTGTGGGTCTGAATGTAGGTTGTAGCCTGTTTGTGTCACACTCCCACTGCAGAAATTGTCAGTTCTAGTCAGCGGTGTATGAGGAATGTCGGACAATGGGATATTGTAACTCGACTTTGGCGCATAATTCAAAAAATTAAATTCGGAACTGTTCAAAGGTATTGATTAATATTAATAAAAAAAAATATATATAAAATAATAAAATTATGCAGTAAAAATCCTTTTTTTTTAAAAAACGCTTTTATTTAACAGTTAGGCAATTCATAAGCTCTTTTAAAAGTACTTTTAAATTTATCCCCAGGTACTTAAAATGAATATTTTTAGCTGAGATTAAATTTAAAAGGGATTCTAGAAGGAAAATCACCCTTAATAAAAATATACTAAAAAGTAAAAAGTAAGTTTTTGCTAAAATAAACTGAGGTTAAAATAACTGAGCTCATAAGTTTTTAGTTTCAAAGCTATTTCAACCGAAAAAGGTATATAACGTTGAAATTTCTTTAAGGTACTGTAGTATTCATATGGCTATAAGGGTCGAAGTCCTTAACTCAGTTAAAGAACTTCGAAAGTTAAAATTTTGAATTTTGATTTAACTCAATCCTATATTTGAATTTTTCAACAATTTTCGTTTAAAATTAATAAACCTGGTTTAAACTTTCCTGAAGACTATCATTTGAATGTTTGAAGACTATTAAAGCGTTTCAATTTTCAAGAAGTAGTGGTTAGGGTTCATACATTTGTTGGAAAACAGTAGAAGGTGGGTTTCTAGAATAGTGAAGCAAACAACCACTGTGCGTCGTTTCATTGGATTCGAGTGTGTCCCAATATTACGTATACATCATAAGTATTTTAAAAATTAATTGAAATTTAAATAAAATTCACGTTACATAACATGAACATTGCTTAATTTAAAATCTAAAATATTAAAATTTTTCTTCAAATTAAAGCTTTGATTGTTATCTGCCCGATAATCTCTGACTAACGATAAGGTAAATAAATATACCCGCACAAATATTAACAGATCCTCTAGGCTTCATATCCGATTCTTTTTACGCTGTTTTTCCCCCCATTTTTTTTCCATTTTAACAGCTTAATTTCCCGTGCAATGCTTTCAACTTTCATCTGCAGGCAATGTTTTGATTCATTCAACCGTAAAATTTCGTGTATCCATACAATGGGTGTGGGGTTTTCCATATTTTACCGGCCTCGCTGTTTACAGAAAAATTAAAATGTCCTTGTTAAATACCGAAGAGAAAAAGTATTGGGTTCTATGGAGAGGAAATATTTGCTTATTTATTTGAAAATATTTATTTTTTATTTTCAAAAGAGAATTGTAATGAAATTGTTCATAAATTGAATAAGCGTTCATTGTTGGAGGCACTGCCGTTGGCGAGACGACTTAAGTTGTGTTCTGATTATAGCCCCTCAGAAGAAATTTTTGGGTAAGTTAGCTTGGGTGTTTGGGACAATAACCAATAATGGGGAATCATCTGAATCCGATTTTGGTCACAGTAAAAAGTATGAATGGAAGTCACTGGCTGAACTGTTTCAATTTTTGGACCAATTTTTGAGTTCGCTTTCAGGAAAAAAAAGCTTGGGAAGGGTCGTTCCATTGAGGAGTGGGGTGGTTTGGGGGTTTTAACCGCCCCCGATGGACGGTTTGAAATTTTTTTTTACTCGGAATTTCAAAAAATTTCTTGAAGGTTTGGGCATGTGAAAAAAAATTTAACAGGATTCGATTAGTAACACAGCGTAACGTAACGATAACACACATACTTGAGTTAAAACCCCCTCCATGAGTGATTCCTGATTTTTTTTTATTGCATAAAAAAATCTACAGTTTTGTCTTATAATTTTGTTTTTTTTTGCATTTTTAAAAATTTTGTATAATGGGGCATTTACACATTTGACATTAAAAAAAATTGACGTCAAAATTTGAAAAATTATTTTGATTCATCGTTTACACACTACATAAATTTGACGTCAAAATACTCTCTAAAAAAAAATAAAGCAATGTCAAAATATCTGAGAGCTGACCAGAGAGTTTTTGATACCAACCCTCAAAATAGTGTTTATTCGTTCGGTCAAAATTTTATGAATTATTTTGAAATCAAAAAGTCTTTCAAAGTGGCTTTTGACTCTTGTCAACTCCAAATTTGGGGGAAAAAGGAGGGATATAATAGCATAATAGACGAAGGATCAAGAAAGATCCAAAAAATTAACAAAGGATTTTTGTATATCTAAGGGTCATGATAGGGCCCTCCGCAGCCTGTGAGGCCATTTTGATTAATAATATTAGAAAGTTTACATCGGCTTATCCGATTGCACAAATACCTTTTCCTCAGCTTAAAATATATTAAAACATTACCCTAACGAAAATTCCTGCCGTTTTCGTTGCTCTAGCTTTGATATCTATTTATGGGTACCTTATCTGTACTTCGATTTAGCTTCTCAAATTCGAAAGTAATATTAAGCACAAAATTTTCGCGGCTGGTGGTCATGGTCAAAGTTTAACCGTTAGAGGACATTATATCTAGCTGCGAAATACGCAATTCAAAATAGTGAAAATCAAATTTTTGCAAATTTCGCGAATGATGGTAATGGTTAAAATTTTACCGTAAGAGGGCATTAGGTCTAGCTGCGATATACTCAATTCAAAATAGTGAAAATCAAATTTTTGCGAAATTCGACAATGGTGGTCATGGTCAAATTTTAACTAGGTATTTTTATATTTCTGACTGTATTTACTTTTCTTGAAAGGATAATGGGCAAATTTGTATGGTGCCTGTCCTATGTGCAGCCATCGATAAGCTATGAGTTTTCTATTATATTATTATGTGTCCAATGCGAATACGAGAGGTTATTACTGTGGTTTAATTTAGAAAAAAGTTATGGACATGAAAAGAGCCATTACATGAAAAAAAAAAATTAGAATAACAATCTTAGAAAGATAGTATAAGGCAATATAACTGTATATTGGTATGTTAAACAGTTAAAACAAAATAAAGTATTATGCAAAATATTTTATTAAAATAGCTTACAACTAAAACAATATTCATCAATCATCATCAATAACAAAACTATTTAAAAAGTCTGCTGGTAAAAGAATATCCCCCTCTTGGTGTCTTGCCCATCCCAAGTACCACACCATACTCATTACATGAGTCCAACATCCCACCGTGCACCTGCCACTAAGGCAACTACAATAATAGTTTTGTATTGCTTCTCTGCTACTACACAAAACACACGGTTCACGCCTTTCTGCCATTATAATTAAAGAAATGTGATTTATGTTCAAGTTTATAAAGTAAAACAGAGCATACTACCTACTGAACATATATTATGAGTTACGCGATGCTAATAATATTATATAAATATATAATATAAATATATAATATAAACACGCATATAACTCAGCTCCTAAACAAAATTTTATAATAGTTCCAGAACAAAAAAAATC
The DNA here is from genome assembly GCA_020466095.1 of Chlorops oryzae. Classification (NCBI taxonomy): domain Eukaryota; kingdom Metazoa; phylum Arthropoda; class Insecta; order Diptera; family Chloropidae; genus Chlorops; species Chlorops oryzae. The sequence continues at coordinate 26,126,559 of CM035808.1, read as the reverse complement.
TATATTGAATCCTCTTTCGAATGATACTAGTGTCATCGATGGCCGCTCATAGGACAGAATGCCCATTGTCCTTTGATAATTTATCAAAATAAAATGAGCATGTCGATTCTTTTTTGAAGGACTGTCAATTTCCTCTTTTTGAAAACTTTTTGTGTTTACACTATTGACACTATTTCAACAAATTTTTTGAAGATAATTCACTTCAAAATCAAGAAGCGAGTTTGATGTAAAAAATTTTGACGTTTACACTTTTTGACGATTTTTTTGAGAGAGATTTTTACAAAATTGTCAAATGTGTAAATGCGCCTTAAGAAGTTTTTGTTTGCAGACTATGAGCAAAAAGAGTCTTCCTTTGAATATCAATTTCAGTTTCCGTTCCCCCCTTGTCTTTTGTAAGATTTCGGCGAATCAACGAAAATTTTCATGATTTTATGGAATTCTGAGAATTTTTTCCTCTTTTTGAAGCTCCTCGCAATGTGCTTTCTAGAACAACGACAGAGCTCAAAGCGTTCCTAGAGCTACATTATATTATTTGATTTTATTTTTAATGAAAAAGAGATTTAATGATCAAAATACATCTAAAATTTCATATCCGTTGATGTATATGCAAACTTTGAATATTCTTTGAACATTCTTTGAACAATTTCTCGGAAATCAAAGAATTTTAATCGGGATCTGAAAAATACTTCAATTTATTGCAGCGTCCTCAACGCCGACTCTTTCGACTGAGGTGTTCTTATTAATGAAAGCTATAATTTCTATCCCTATATTTTCAATAAATCTGATCCTTTCCTAAATTTTAAAACAAGAAAATCTATTTTGTCACATTTTTTTTATATTGAAAACTTAACTTAAAGTATATGAAACGTTTTGATTTGTCCCAATGTATGTTTTTTTCTCTTTTAAGTCGCTTAAGTTGCTTGATAAGACAACTTTTGTCGTTTTCTCTTCAAAAAGCAAACAAATCGATTCATTGTTTAAAAATTAAGATAGAAATGTAAAAAATAAAAATACTGGAAGTAATCAAATAAAGTTGCTTGAAGTTTAACAAAAGAATGATTTAAACCTGTTATACCGAAAGAAAGAGATATCCGGCAACATTGCTGATTCTTAAGTTAAGGCAAACATCTTCTTAAGTTACTTGAAGTCGAGGTATTGTAACAATTTCCGCTTCTATTGCTCTGACAGAGTTGTGCACGTCACGTTTCCTTTACAACAACTATAACAGTATGCAGTAGCGGCCTTTGGGGTGGTCGGAGTGGGGCGACCGATCGGGGCGCCAGATAGAAAGGGGCGCCGGCGCTTTTTAACTTGCTAGTGAATTCCCTAAACTTACCAAAAAATTAATAAACATATTGGCAGCACTGGAGTGGATCGCAGCATGTCGTTTAATTTTCGGTGAATGCCCGGAAACGGAAAAGAACATAATCTATCTCTTTTTAACATTTCAATTGCAAGAGTTGGGGATGTTTATGATAGAGCAAAATACACAGCTGATTTAAATTCTTGAACGAGTTTGCCACCTGCAGAATTGCAAAAGCACCAAGACAACTAAAAATCAGCCAACAGAAAGTAGGTTGTATTTGTTTTAAGTAAAAGAAATGCCATTTTTAATACGAACTTTCGATCAGTGTTTGATGAACATTTTTTTTTATTTTAAATTGGGAACGAACTAATTTATCTAACGGAAAAATACTAATAGCCAAATACAAAATAAATAGCTACCGCACCAAGTGGAAAATAAAGCTGCCGATTTGGATCAAAAACGCCAAATGTGGCAATCGTGGCCATAAATCATCGTGTAAGGCTAGATCTGATATACAATCGATGTTCGCGTCCATCGATTTTTTGCGATGGTTTTAAGCCAAAACATCGATTTTCATACAAAAGTAAAGAGATTGTTTTGGAGATCATTAGCACAATTTCTATATGAACTTTTTTTTTAACAAAAATATAGATTTCGAAAATTTCCCTTTTCTAATAGCTAAAATTCTAATAAAAAAATACAAAATTCTTTTTTAAATAAAAAAATTTTAAACTCGAAAACTTCACTTATTCTCGTGCTTATGGTTCTTTTTTCGCGAAAATTTTTAGTTTACGGGTGGAAATCTACGGGTTGCCCCGTTTTAGTTGTAACCCTACTAAATAAATAATAAACTGTAAATAAATTGTTATATCGATTGCCTTTTTGTGTATTTGTTTGAATTGCAGTTAAGGGGCACCGAAGAAATCTCGTCCAGGGCGCCGGAAATGCTAAGGCCGGCTCTGACAGTATGTCCTTATCTTAAATATTTGAAGACGACAGCAAGCGAGCAAGTGAAGGTAAAGTGAAATTTAAGAACACATAAAACGAAAATAAAGACGAGAAAAGTAAAAACAACCGGAACTGAAAGACAAACAATGGAAACAATGGACGCAGCTGCTGTTGCTTCGGGCCATTTTAAAGGATTTTTCATGTTTTCCTTACGAAAATCAATGGTCGAATCTGCTGCTGAATGGAAGCTGTACAGGATAAACTCAAAATCAAGAAAATTCGAAACTTAAATGCAAAAACAAAAACAAAAAAAAAAAAAACCTCAAAAATAAGGTCACATTGATTTAATTTCATTTTATATTCTCTACCTTTTTCAAGGTGCATCCTTCCGTGGCCGAAGGATGAGGAATATTTCTGTTTTATTCAGGTTATGTGCCAAAAAATATTCCAAAAGGCTGCAGTCGCAAAAACAAAAGACAAAAAAAAAAACACTCAACTGGAAAGGGAAATACAACAACTTCACATAAGACTTCCAAATCATACAGAGCAGCATACACACCAACATATGCAGTTTAAAATCCATGGGTTGCTAAGCTCCTTTCAAGGCATCCTTTTCAGTTGCATAATTTCGTTGGATATCTTCGTTTCGCCCCGTTCAGGTCATTCGAATGAACATGTCCTTCATCTGCCCAATACCAATGAAAGTTAGGTTGGTAAGTAGGTTTGTCGCTAGGTAGGCAGTCCGTTACACATTGCCATGTTCGTTTACTTCCCTTACTTCCTGCTGTCCGTTTTTGTGGGGCTTTATTTTGATTGCTTTTGTTTATTTAAGCGTGGGTTCTCCATTTGAAATTACTTCAAACGACAGTGTTTCCTGTTTTTAAAATCGTTCTTGATTGCTTTTCCTCCCATTTTACTGTTTTATTTCGGGGTTTGTTTTTCTTTTTTCGTCCTTCTTGTTAACGAAATAACTTTTCGATTCGTTTTTAAATTCATTTCACGCCGCTGAAACTTCAGTTGCTCATTTTCCTGTTCAATTGGAAACGCCTGTCTTCGAAGTTAATGATTTACAATTCAATTATTGATGAAATTTATTTCAGGAAATGTAACGGAACCTTAGATGGATAATTTGAAAGGTGGTGATCGATCGGTTTATTTTGGGATGTGAGGAATTTATTTTCTCCGTTGGTTGGTTCCTAAGAAAAATGTTCTCAATGTGTTAACTAACAGGACATCTCCATTAGACATCGTTCATATCTTGATTAAGATATTTTTTTTTGCATAGGTATTTGGTGGTACAATATCATTGGAAGGATCGTTGCGTTCAAACGCTTGAGCTTAAAACTTAAGAATATTGTCAGAAGAAGGGCGCAAAAGAAACTAACCAAAATTTTGGGTAAAAAATTTATTTGCTAAAAAATTTTATTCTTATTCCACTCCATTGCTTATTTTCTTGTATGGATTCTTAATGCTGTGGCCCAGAATATGAAAACACGGCTGTTGAATTAATAAAATGACGATTCATATTGACACAAGAATTGCAAGCAATATGGCAAGACATAAATGCTATTCCATATAATATGATTGGCCTCCAGTAAAAGCTTGTGTTTCAAAATAAATCCTAAGACTTTTTTTTTTTGGTTTTTCTTTTTTTGTTAATACCTAGCCCTAGCTCAAGGGCAGCACTCAGACATAATTTGTTCATTTTGCTGACCCAAGATGGCATAAACTTTACAGAGACTTCCACGTTCTTCGAATAAACCATAGGAGGTCCCTGAAAGATAAGGAAAGAGAATTCTTTCCATACAAGTCGCTCTTACCGAAGACCCACAGTCTGCTTCGCGTGAAAGCAGGACAGTGGACAGGGCAGGACATGCACCATGTCTAAAGTGATCCACAACCGCTTTGTAAGGCCTTCAAAGTAAATCCTACTTGTTAATGTCAGGGACAAAGGTGGAATATGTACCTGTTCTAGACGACGAAGATGTGGGGAAGCTTCTCCTGGTTTTTGCTTTTGGTTGACTGGCGGTTGCGCGACGCGATTAAAGTTTTTGAAAATGTTCTTATTTGTCTGCCGGCGTTGCACGACGCGAATAAGGTTTTTATAATAGAAAAAAATGAAAGAAGAAAAAAAAAAGCTTTGCATTCTTGGCGTTCTTAGTAGATGTTCACAATAAGTTTGTTTTTTGTTTGTTTTCACTGCACTTAAATATTTATTTGATTTTTTGACTTCATTTTTATAATTTTAATTTTTGTTATTTACTGCGATTTGATTTTCTGTGCGGTTGCGGAGCGGCGAGGCGAGCCTTACCGATAACGATCGAACACTGTCGTCTTCGCTCAAGCTCGAGCTGCAGTTGCACGAAAAAATAAGCCTTGCTGAATCGATTCGTTTAACGGCTCCTCCCCATAGCCGCTACGGCTACGGCGAAAAACGGACATATGGATAAAGTTTTTGTTTTGATTTCGAAATCACACTCCGTTCGACTTTTAGGGCGGCATTGAGACAAAAACTGATTTGGTTTGTTGCCTACTTCAACCTGAAAGTCGAAAGTAAGCATACTTTGACTTTGGAATCTTCTTCTTCTTCTTTGGAATATTCTTCTTCTGTATCTGTCTTGACCCCTCATTGATATGGGCCTTTCAAAATGAAGAAGTATGAGGAACACTTTCTTCATACATCTATGCTGGCATATGTTTTTAGGTTTTATAAATCGGTTTTAAGTAGGTATTATTATTATTGGTGGATGGGTTCGAGCGTCAGCCGTCCGTGGCACTGCGTCTGTCAAGACTATTGTACCAAGGTTTCAACCCCTTCTCGCATACGAAGGCATATATGGACGCAAAAGTTTATAATTTTTTCCTTGCCAGATGAAAAATCCTGTACTTAAAACAAAACCGAAATCCAAATAAGCATGGCATTAACTAACGGAATTTTAGTAGATTTCGTTTGACATATGGCCGTAGTCCACATTATATGATCTTTTGTCTAACATTTGTCATTGAGAAGAATTACAAAAAAAAAATTATCACATTTGAAATTTGTTATAATATAAAAATGGTGGGTAAAGAGTGCGAAAAAAAGATTTCTATTTATATACACATACTCTTTTCAACCTTCTCAAGAGTAAAATGGTATGAACATTGAAAGTTTTGGGTTTCCTGGCATGTTTTGCCTACCTTTTCCATACATCTTAATTTATAACCACTTCTGTTATAAACATAAAAAAAATTAAATTTAATAAATTTTTTCTTTAATTGAGCCCAATAAATCATTATTGTGGAGGAAAAATATTTGTTTTTCATTTCGTTAATAATTCATGCGCGAAGGGGTTAAGTATTGCTTTCGTAATGCCCGATTGTAGATTGAGTTTGTAGGGGATATAGTTGAGTTTTTTGCTAATCACTTTTTTCCACTTCAATATTATGCAGTATTATGTACACCTATGGAAAGCTAAAGCATTAAGCTTACTTTTTCCTGAAGTGAATAATAGATTAAGACGATCAGAAATGAAAATATGAACATGCGTTAAATGAAAACCAAAATTAAGTCATGAAATGCAACGGTCAAATATAAAAAATTGTTTTCGATCTCTAGAGCGTTTGAACTACGTTCGAGTTGTGAGAGGATTAGTCAAAAGAGGGGGAAAAATGTTCGATTTAGCACTTTTTTGGATACTCGAGTTACCGCGAGTCTACTGTATGTAGATAAAAATATTAAAGCTTATCATACATGCATACATACATACATGCTATAAAGATAAAAAAAAATTTCTTTTTTAAAATACAAAATGCAATTTTTAAATATTTAAACCTAATAGGATTAATGTACACAATGGCAACATATTTATGGAGCGGTTTTGTGTCAACAACTCACCGTCGTTTTCCCCACTGAATAAAACGTAAACAATTTTAATTGAATCGAATGTTATTTTATTTATTTTTTGGTTATTACTTCACTTATCAACGCCACCATCGATAATAATACATTGAATCTATGTAATCATATTTGTGCAAACTTATGTCAACATCGCATGTGATAATTCGTGTACTCGTAAATACGATAATTTTTGTCATTTCTTTTTTTCTTCTTTGTCTTATTATTCAATAATTGCATTGAATGTATCCATTAAGTAGTAAACAATATTTTTTTTTTGTCCTTAATTAATTGGATAGCATTTTGCTCCTCACATTGTCCTAGGATTGGGCTTGGGGGAGATTTTCAATTCAATGATTATTTCCAATGAAATTTTTACTTATTTCGAGTTGTTTTTCTTTGGCTATGTTAAACATTTAAAAGACGATATCTTTAAGGTAGAAAATTAAAAAATAAAAAATATTACAGCTATTTAACGGATTAAAACTTAATTCGAAATTAAGTTTAACTGTATGAGATCGGTTTTGAATACTCTCAATGGTCTAGCTGCAATGGCTCCATTTTAAAATGCTTCGTTTGTGATTTTGAATTTCATTTATTCAACATTACTTTATTTTTTTTTTTTTATTAACGATTCCGGATCTAAGTGAATTGAAGGAGTTTTCTTCAAAAGACATGAATCATCTTCCATAAAAAATGTTGACTTTGTTGTCGCTTCAACATTTACAATCGACCAAAATCCATCGCTTACTTCATATGATTTCTTTTCCTCTCAAAGCCATGCTGGACACGATTTATCTCCTCATAAAAGTGCACGTTTTGACCCACTTATTCAATTTCTCCAAAGAGAACAAACAAAAAACACGGAATAATATTATGTCGAAAAGCAGAAGATGGTAAAAAAAAAGTGGAGAAGAAAAGAGGAAATCCTTCATTTTACAATTCGCTGCGACGAATACTTCAACTACGTCTCGTTTAACCTACAATGCCGTCTTCACTTGATTTGTTTTTTCGTTCTCTCTCTGCACGTATCTCTCCTTTTTTTTTTTGTTTTTTTTTTTGTTATTATTGTTTTTCCTTTTTTGTTTTCCTAACCTAATATCTTCTTGAAGTAGCTTACTGTTTCCGGTTTTGTTAGCGAGCGTCGTCGATTCGGTTTGAATGGCGTCTCGGTGTCTTCCTTCAGGAAATTGTGCGTCGACGTAAGTGGTGCATCAGTAGTTGTTATTATTGTTGTTGGTGTTGGTGTTGCTGTTGCTGTTGTCATCATGTTCGGAGTGGCAGCAGATGTAGTAGTAAGTGGAGCAGCACTGGATGTTGTTGTAATGGTTTCAGCTGATGTCGGTATTATTGTGACTGTGTCTGTGACAATAGCCGACGAAGCAATTGTCCCGGCAGTTGCGATCGGTTGAGATGTTGCTGAAGTTGTAATGACAGCCGTTGACGTTGCTGATGTTTCCTTCTTATCAGCGCTAGCGCCGGAAGTTGTTGTTTGCACTTTTTGTACATCCGTGCGTTCGGTTGTTATTGTCGTTTTAGTTGCGATTGGTGAAATTGTTGTATGTGCAACATTATTTGTAATTGTTGCTTCTTGTCGAGTTGTTGTTTCGAAAGCTTTTATTGTTGCTTGCTTCTCAGTTGTGGTGTCAGTTTTTATCGATGATTTTTCGGCCATTGGCTTTGGGGCGATATTGATTTCTTTCGGCTCAACATTTGGTGTCACCATAATAACAGTTGGCTTAATTGTGGAGCGAATCATTTCGGCTGTTGTTGTTGTTAAGGTTGTTGTCGTCGCTGTGCCATCAAGAGTTTGCTTAATTTCCGTTTTATTAGGCTTTTCATTATTGAACTCGATTTGAGTGTGTGTTTGGACGAGAGGAGTTTTAATCGTTTTAGCATGAGTCAAGTGTGTGCTTGGTGTGCTTTCAACGTTGTCATTTATGCTGGTGGTGGTGGTGGTTGTTGTGGTTGTAGAAGTTTCCAAGTCATTAACATGTTCCATTTTACGTTCGTGAGGGTGATGTTGGTGTTTGTTGTTTTCAGAACCATCGCCATGGTTTAAATCACCATGCTCAGCGTGTTTTGTTGGTGAGACATAATGCGATTTCACCATCAGCAATGGTGGAATGAAATGCGAATTATCGATGGATTCCTTAACGTGTTCATGTTGTGCCTCTTCGGTGAAAATATCGCCATGCGGTTGCTGTGGATGTATTGGATGAGCGACTGTAGCTGCAGGCAATCCAGTTGTATGTGCGTGTAAATTTGTTGATTCAGCAAATGCCGGCAATGTGGAAGTACTGTGCACAAAGTCAACAACCATTGGTGTCATTGAGGGTTGAGAAGCGCTTGCCACATTGGCAGAAGTATGAGATGAAGCTGTAGTTGTGCTGCTTGTTGTAGTTGTTGTAGTTGTAGTTGCCATTGACGTTGGTGTCATTGTGCTTGACGGTGAAGTTTGTTGAACGATGATGCCAGGGGATTCACTTGTTGCAATGAAGAAATTTTTCTGCTGCTCGGTAATGGTTCGCATTGTACGTAGATCCTGTGGTAAAATCTTCTTCTGGTGTGGAAGTGGTTCCATTATCTCGTTGGACACATCATCGTCAATGCTATGAGGCTCGGGTATTTCCGGTTCTCCGTGTTGCATTGGTTGGTCGCCCAACATCATATCTTCGAGTGCAACCTTTTGGGGTTTCTTGGCTTTCTGCTGCTGTTGCTGTTGCTTGCTGTTGGTATTTACGCAATTTATCTTTTTTCGGTGGATATTCACCTTCGGCGGTAATAATCACTTTCTTTGAGTATTTCTTCACTGGCTTTGGTATTTCACCAGGTATAATGAAGCCATTATTCATGTCGAGCGGCTCATCAGCTTGCATCAATTCATCAACATTAAATTGCTCGATAAGGCGTTGAACGGTATTCTTCTCGGTTTGAGCTTCTTCAACAAAATCCCGATTGGACTCGTAGCTTTGACTCAGGGGCAAGAGTTCAATGTCATTATTTTCGTTGTTGTCAGTGCGTATGCTATTGATGATTTGGAGTGATTTGAAATGCGAGTTAGTGATGTCATTGATGCGCTGGGCCTCCAAACGTTCACGGGGGCAAATCAGCTCTCGGATAACTCGTTCGCGGTCCTGAAAGTAGATGTGATGAAAGTATTGATCGATTGAACGATTCAAACATTCTCCCCCTCAAGCCTAAGTCTAACGACTTCGAATCAATCAATGTTTGAATAATTCTCCCACATCGAAAAGAACAAACTAACCTGTTTGCTCTTGCACGATTGACGTATCAAGCCTTCTTCCTCACAGTTCCGTATCAATTCAACGCTTGCCGTATCTGCCATATACTGCATGGTGAGATTCGGCATATCGCGGAGTATACAAGCGTCCGCCCACGACGGTACTAAATTATGCAAATAGCAGAGAACGAAAGAAAAAGTTCTCAAAATGTTTGCGAAATATTTCTAAAAATAGGCCTCAATTTATTAGCAAACGAAAATGTTTTTATCGACTTACCCGGCATTTCGCACAAGAATGATGCCGTCTCTGGGCCACCACAACGTAGAGCGTGCCAACGATAGTCGCGAATCGGGTCAATAACGGCACACAAGGGCGCATCCATTAGGGGCAATGACTCAGCCCAGTAGCCAGTATCAGCAATGAGAGGACGTGAGTTGCTGCATAACGAAGAGGCAAACGAAAGATTTGGGAAAGAGAAACAAATAAATCATGGAATTTTTCTTGGCGAAACGTGTAGAAATTCCCAAAAGTATGCTTCAACTCTTTCAATAGTCTCCAGGAATTGTTGGACGAGAAGTCTTTAGTGACTCTTTGCTATACATATTGGACAGATAGATTCAAATCCAAAAGATCATCCCGTGTCAAAAGGTGACGAAGGTTAATCGCTTAACCGTTAACAGGGAGAATCTGTTGCTTTATCGATTTTATCACTGATTTTCATAACTAAAGTTCCTTGGCTTTGAACAAGCAATTGAGTAATGATTTTTTTCGTTTTTTTTGAAAAGCTATTTATAAAATGTTTGCCTATATTTTGGCTGCGAACCCCTGGCTAGGCTGTGATGAGGTTTGTCTTTATTTTGGCGCTTCGAGAGGATAACATTTTTGTTTTTTGTGTCGCAATATTTGGAGAGCCATTATGAAAAGAAGTCGCCATTTTGTTAATGTATTGACAAATAAAAGCCTCAGAGGCTAGAGAATGATTTCGGTAAATGGAATTGCTGTGCGCCTAAAAGGCTGCCCCAAAGAGAGTGCATAGAAAACACTCGAAGCAAAGTAAATATCGAAGCAAAGAAAAATAAAACAAGGCAACGCTTAAAAGCTCTGCCATTACTTACGACCACATGAATCGGTCTCCGTTTTGCGGTCGCATGAGTCCAATCCAAACAATGTCATTCACGTCCAATTCCCTTAAAAGGTCTCGCGTTGCATCGAATTGAAAACTGTTGTCAACTGAAAGGCAAAGCGAGGAAAAAATTGTACAATCGTTAGTGGCAAAGGAGCGCCAGAGAACACAAAACAATAGAATTGAAAGAAATATGAAAAAGAAAAAATTGAATTAAACAAAAAAGACACAATTTAGTTGGAACACATAAGTGCTCGCTTGGAGTGTTATGGGAATCTTGTTTTCGAAAGAGGTCTTTTAATGCGGGATTGTGATGAAGTTTGCTTTCAATTAACATTTTCATTGTATATGGATAAGTGTCTCAAATGAAAATTCATAGAAAATTGTGTGCATTAGTGTTCGGAACTAAAAGGAATCGAATGCGAAGCTCTTATATGTATAAATAAGAGGGACCTTACAATGAGCGAAAAAAAACGATTGTGTAATTAACAACGGTGTGTAGTATAAAATGGGAATTTTTCATGTAAGTGGGAAAAAAAGGGCAGTTAAAATGAAAATTCTAGCTTCCCAGCCATAAATAAGAGGTCCCATCCCGGCTTTCCAAAAACTTCTTTTTTTTTGAATAAAATGTTTGTTTTAAAGCTTTTTATTCCTGTAAGGTTTTTAAATATTATATATATGTTATGTTATTATTTATAATATTTGTATGTATGTATTTGTGTGTATGTATTTTTTTTTTTTTTTGTAGTGTGCCCCTAACATGCGATTTTTTGAAAATCCAGTGCTAGACTTGGAACATTACATTCCGTTTCGCCCGTGCCGGAAATCGAACCTCGGACCCCGGGATCAAGGGCAAAGCACGCATCCCCTACGCTATCCCAGAGCCACAATATTAAAAGTAATAAAAAATTAAAATGTAACAAGTAAGAAAGCTAAAGTCGGTCAAGCTCGACTTTGAAATACCCAGCGTCCCGACATTATGCGCGAACTATGTTTTGCTTCTCTATTTGTGGGCGTGGCAGTGGGTGGGCCATATAAATTATTTCCCTACACCTTTCATTCGCCTTGATGAACCTATGTTGCGAAATATGAAGCTTCTACGCCGTTTACACCGGAAGTTACGAAAAATCTTCATTTGTGGGCGTGGCAGTGGGCGGGCCCCATAAAATTTTTTCCTACCCCTTTCATTCGCCTTGGTCAACCGATGTTACGAAAATTGAAGCTTCTACGCCTTTTACTTCACAAGTTACGATAAACCCTTATTTGTGGGCATATTTGTGGGCGTGGCTCGAGGAAGGCGGCGTCCATTTTTTCCAGGATATGTCCCTTTTTGTAGTTTACCAGTACACCAAATATCAATGGAATGTGTTGAGTGGTTCGCAAGTTACAAGCATTTTACTGAAAATACAATAAATTCATTTGTGGGCGTGGCAGTGGGCGGATGTCTCCCATTTTTACTTAGGATCATGTACTAGTAGACAACTGCCTCAAACTCCTGAATGAGCTCAGCAACCACAACAAAGTTACGTTGTGGTGGGTTCCAGGACATGAAGGGCACGAGGGCAACGAAAGAGCTGACTGCCTCGCTAAACGAGGAGCTCAAAGGTGCTTCATAGGGCCCGAACCCTTCTGTACTTTACAAAGACCACACTGTACAGAACTACTTCGAAATTGGGAACAAAGATGCTTTAAAGCATCCTGGATGAACTCAAAAGGACAAAGGCAAGCCAAACGATTCATCACTCCCAACGAAAAAGTCTCAAAGAGACTACTTTGCCTCGGTTGAGAGGACTTAAAAACTCTCACCGAATACCTGACAAGGCACTGCAAATTGAGATATCATCTCACAAAGATAGGCCTTTCAATTGAATCTACATGCCTATTCTGTGAAATGGACGAAGAAACGCCAGAACACATTCTCTGCAGCTGCCCATCACTGAGCAGCCGCAGGTTGTTCCACTTTGGGGATGCCATAATCGCCCCCTACAAACGTCTTTAAACCGTCCACAGTCCTTAACTTCATAAAAAGCCTAAGGATCGTGAATTAAAGAACCATCGGCGTTAGCACAAAATATCCTTTGTGGTCGCGGTGCGTTAACACTCCCCATCCTTAATAATAATAATAATAATAATACTTAGGATCATACTCGGACCCCGATATACATGTGTACCAAATTTCGACTTCATTGGTTCAGCCGTTTCGGAGGAGATCCGACCACGGACGGACGGACAGACGGACATGCCTAAATCGATTCAGTTTTTGATCAGGATCATTTCTATATATATTTGTCTGTATCTCCGGAGCTTAATTCTCCATGTTACAAGATTCGCACAAAACTAATATACCCCGCTTACGCTGGGTATAAAAAGGGTCGAAAAAAACTAAAAAAAAATTAAAAAAAAAATCTATTAAGCCTGCCTCACCGGGGATCGAAGCCGCCGTCTTGGGATTTCCTACTACTAACTACGCGAAATAAATTCTTCGTTTACTACGCTTGTGGTTATTCTAACTACGTCCGTTAATAGAGCCAAACCATTGCTGTTCGTAGTTAAATTAACTACGTTTTTTTTTTATTTTTACTACGATTTTTAGCTCAGTGTATACTTGTGAGTTAAAAACATTTGACGAAAAACCTAGCATTGGAAATTGTTTTTTCCACTCATCTCAACAATTCTCAGTAGCTTCGGGCAATCGTTGATCGCCACAAAATACTCTCTTCACATTCGTTCGGAATGAATTCCTTGGCAAAGTAGCCTTGGAAAATTTCCTCTACCTCAGATTGGAAATTTTGAGGACAGGAAAAATTTTAAAAAAACTAAACTCAAATTTGGAGAAATTCTGCTTTGGGTTTCTTTATGTTTAATATTTTAATTGAAATTTTATTTTTGTTTTGCAATTTAATTTTCATTTTTCAAATTTTGCATCGTCAGCTAATTGCTTCGTATATGCCAAACCGAAATCGAGAGAACCCACACCCACACACTGGGATGAGTTTCACGAACGCTATTCACATCCTGCAAGACATGCAGGAGTTCCTGAAGGACATCAGGGAACAAATTGAACCACCGACGCTTTCGTCCGACGGCGATCAATCGGCCAACGACTACAGCTCCGTCCAATCGATAGACCCGACTGGCACGGTAATCGCGAGGAAGCCAAATGAATCGGAGAATATTGAGCTTTTTACCGCCGGCTCCGAGCACCCAAGGTCACCGATTGTCGAAGCGATCCTAGCGATTGTACGCTGCACGGTATGCCTCGAAGTGCCACGCGGGCACACATACCAGTGCAATCGTGGCCATTTGGTGTGCGAGATCTGTTTGTGCTATTTAATCAATAATGCCAGAAAGAATGGCGAGATAGCCCTGTGTCCGACATGTCGCGGAGCGATACGAAAGGATCCCGGATGGCGTAACAGCGCCATCGAAGAGGTGGCTGCCGAACTGCCCGCCGAGTGCAAGCACTGCCAGAAGGAGTTTCAAATCAAGCACCTTCAACTGCACGAGGCCACGTACTGTCCGATGCGTTTCGTCGAATGTTGTTTCAAGGATTTCGGATGCGGTTGGATTGGAGCGCTCCAGAACCAGGAGGAGCATCATAGAACATGTACTGCGGGTAAACAATCAGTGGCAGAAGTCTACGAGAAGATCGAGCAATTGAACCAGAACAGAACTCGAAAGTGCGAACAGCTGGTGCATCTCCTTTGCGGGACTTGCGTGGAGTATTGCGACATTGAGCTGCGACCGTTCGTAACGCTCGACAATGTCAAGAGGATACTGTACGACGGTCCGACTTTTAAGCTTTTAAATACGTTCTGGTGCATCAGTGGGAAAGTGGACGAGGACGAAAGTGCCGATCCGGCCGAGAACAGACTCGTCTATCGTCTGGTATGGAAGACGCCTCGCAACGCTGTGCTCAATGTGAACTTCGTCATATTGGGCGGACACTATAGTGATGTGAAAATTGACCTCAAGGTTCAGTCCTTTTGCTTTACCGAAGAGCATATAAAAACCGATAGCATTGACTTTCCATTCGAAAGCGATGTCGAGTTTGTCAAGCAGATTTCGAACAGTACACTCAAATTTCGATTCGTCATGTCGTGGAATCAGTAAAGGAACTTCATTGAGACATACAACGTACATACTTGACATTTTATGTTTTGTCTTTCTGTTTTTTTTTTAATGCTGTTCAAGAAGCCATGATTAATTTTTTCCCCCATTGCTTTGAGGAAAGTTGATTGTTTTTTTTTTTATCGTCGTTGTATTGAATGTCGGTGTGCGGGGAGCGTTTATGAACTGTAATGTCTTAACCAGAGCACAAAAGATCAGAGCATGAAATAATTTGATTGGAAATTAAAATACAAATTTCAAAAAAAAAAAAAAAAAAAATTTCTTGTTGGTTTGGAGTGTAAAAATTTTTTCGGGCTTGTTGACATTTCAAGTGATGACATTTTTACGGAATTGAAAATCATTGCAAGGACGGACGTACCTAGAAGAAACATCATCGTTGAAAAGTTCTATTTGAGAGGGAGGAAATGCTTTTGGAAACGCTCGCATTGGGCGTTCCAACTGTCTGCGACATGCTTGTCCTAGTGTCCTTTTGCTGGCCTTGAGGGCTCAGAAGTTTTCTTCGAGTGTTGTTAAGCAGCAGACAGATGGTCCATTGGAAGGGCAGACAGACAGACGGACGGACGGACGGACAGACACACAGCATGACTCCAAAGTTCGACTTTTCAAATATGTTGAATTTTGAAGAGAGAAAATAGTAAATGTGCATCGAGGATATTGGACGGACCTTGGATCGTCGTGTGTACGTAAATTATGTAGCGTTAGAAAAACTTCTACCATACTTGCTCCATTCGGTCTTGTTTATTTAAGGCATGTCAAAACATCTGCCAGACGATTTCTTTATGCGACCGAAAGAAAGCCTTTATATAAACACAAAAACACATTCAAAGGACGAAAGGACGAAAGCTAAAAGGCATTTCGAAATGTTCAAATGTCGTCGCACATGTTTGAATGTCACTTCATTTATTTGCATTTTCCATTTTCTTGCTTGCCATTTTTTATTATGGTTTTTCTTCTATTTGGCACTTTCGATTTTCAAAAGCATTCTTTATATATATTTTTTTTTTTTGCAGTTAGAGTCTTTTAAGGATTTAAAGCGAAACCATGTTAAGTGTGCAATTGACAGTGCTTGATTTCGGGTTCAATACATGTAAATATGTGTGTGTGTATATATGTTTATTCTTTGTTAAATGATATACATATTTTCAATTAGAATAGATGTAGAAGAAAATAATGACTGGATGCAGACTCACCGGTCACCAGATTGGCATGATGGAATTGACAGACGGCATCAGCTTCAAACCATGAAATACGATCACGAAAGAAACGATAGAAAACATTGAGACCTTCCTGTGGCATAGTCCAAGTGTTGCTGACATTGACCTGAAGGAAAAGGAAAATTGAAAATCATTATTTGTGCAAATGTTCAGGAACAGATAGAATTCGATATATCAATGAATATCCAATAATATTTTCAGGATCTCGAGTCGATATTCTTGACTTATCAATTTATTATAATAAAAGAATATAAAAATTTTTCGTTCCGTTGAAGTGGAACCGTTCATGGCTCTGGATACACGTCTTCTAACTTTTTAGATCAACGAAACTTTTGCCAGGGATCGGTTTTATACCCAGCTAGAATTGAGCCTTGCAGGGATGGATCCCATTCTATTTTATGGAATATCATTAATCATCCTGTATGCCATTCAAATCGACTACTTAGATAAGCTATTCGGAGGAGACGGACGGACAGACCGACATGTCTAAATTGCCTGAGTTTCGATTTGTAGCAATTAAGACATGTCGGTCCGTCCATCTCCTCCGAAATGTAGGCATTTTGGGCCTGTAGGATGCTATTCCATAAAACTGGGAGGGATCTATCCACTGATATGACCAAAAATAAATGCGTAGAGTAAAATGATTATAACTTGAGAACCAATCATTAATTTTCATTGACATTTTGTGTACTATTTGCACACTAAGAGAGTTCTATCCTGAAAGAATATATCATATCCTTCTGTGGCCACGCCCACAAAATCTATTTTGTCATGAGGTTGGACCTGACTGCCCCCCCAACATAACTTTTCTGCTAATTGGAATTAGTGCGCCAGTCTCCTCAGAATTCTGGGACGGTATATCAAAGCCAGCCTTGATTGCCCTGTTAGCTTTCTTAGTCCCGTTCCATACTAGGCGACAGTCGCCGGAGACACATTTTCTTTTGATGGTAAGAAGGACGGCCGGAGAAGAGAGCGAACAGCATCCCTCTCTCTCTCAGGTGACTGTCGCCTAGTATGGAACTGGATTTACTTGTTTTTTAAAACTTTTAAAAATGCAGTCTTTGAATATAACTCAAAAACTATTCAAAGACGTTAGACTTCCAATAAAAGTCGCTTTAAGATCATATAAAATTTTTCCCAAAACCGATAATATTAGACTTAATGAAATCGATATTTCTTGCATGTGGAAAGTTTGTTTTCATGCGGGAAGCCTAATCGAGCTCGGAGCTCCTTTAAAATCAATATGGGACATGCTTCCTCAGGGAGAGTGATGAAAACACATTAAAATTAATTTGAATGTCGTGGAAAGTTTTTCCAATAGTCAACATTGATAAGTACCTAACGCCTCCCGTACACATGGTGGCAATCATTTATATTTTCATCGTTTCAAACTCCTTGCTCTTCGGAACGCAATCTATCAAAGTTGAATAAAAGATTTTTGTTAACTTCTTTCTCCCATTTTTGAGCTGCGCACGGCAACAAGTTTAGGGCCGGCATAAAAAATCGTAGCGCTTCAATTTCAAAGTTTTCAATGAATTTCTTATGAGTTTTCTTTTTTCACTTGAGTACATTTTTCAATGCTCTTCAACTCACAGCGTTCTTTTTTTTTCTTTTTCTTCTAAAAGCAATTACAAATAAGCCATTGAAATGTACGGTTTCTCGTTTTTCTGTTAGTCCTCATTGCATAAATCCTCTTCGAATCGCGCGAATATCCTGCCGCAGTGTGAAATTTCCCTCATTGGCTTCGACTTCGCAAGAAACTTGTTTGTTATTCTTCAGTGGAAGTTGAGCGGTTGGTTTTTTTGGATGTTGAGGCTGCGTCTGAGGCTGCGGCTGTGGTCGCAGCCCGACATGCCAAACATCATTCGCTCTAAAACGAATTGAAATAGAAGCGGAAACAAAAACAGAGAACTAGCATAAAGACGAGTGGAAAAAAAACTTTGAAAATCCTGCAGAACATATATATTTGACGAATTGGATTTTAGCTCTCTTAGGTGGAGCAAAAAAAAAATAAAAATAAAAATAAATAAAAATAAGAATAAAACGCAATTGATTCAGCGAAAAGAAAACTCTTGATTAAAATTTATGCAAATAGCTTTTTGTCTGACGCGGCTTATTTAATCAGACATTCAAAGGTAGGAGAGCAACACTAACAGGTCGAAGCTTAAATGTGGCTTGAGAGTTTTTGCGGTTTCCCGGTTTTGTACCTGCAGCTCAAACAACTTTCGTGTTTTCATTTGTTCTCCTGCTTTCGGTTAAGTTTTCGCATTTCATGTTGAGCTGCTGTGGTTGGAATTTTTTATTTCGTCTCTTTTTTTCCCCTATTTCAGTTTTCCATTTTAATTTTCTTAATTAAAAGAGCTTGTGGTCGGCTTCAGCGTCCTAACGAGCTAGATACGGAATAGCCATAGTCTCTATTTTACAATATATATTTTAAAAATGGAATCTGAAGGTATTTATTTCGATTGGAGAAAAGACAAAGATTTTCATCTGTCGATTGAAATATTTTCAATTTTTAAAAATTTATTGAATTTTTAATTTTAAAAAAATCGATTGCTTTCGATTTGACTTTTTTTTTATTTGAAATTCTTTCGGGGACATTGAAAACTTTTTGATCCACCTTAAGACAGCGTGTACACATAAGGCTTAGTCGAGGTCATTAAAGAGCGTTGAAATCCCAGCATTTCAGGCTAATTGTCTTTGAAAATTTCATAAATTTACCACGCCAACAAAACCTCTTAATGAAGCACAATCGTTTTTGGATGTAAGAAAAAGAAAGATGTCGAAGGGGCGGAAGAGCTGGCGGCAATGCGTTCTTGCGGAATGATAAAAGTGCTTTGGATTTTCAAAATGTTTATTTTTACAGCTGCCAAGCGATTAAAGCGTTTTAATTTGGGCTTAATTGTGTGAGCAAAGTAATGAAATTAGTCGCAATTTGGTGGAAAACTTTTCAGCTTTCAAGAAATTCAAAGTTGTTAAAGTAGATTTTAACGATTCATAAATGTGTTTATACGCAGATTTCATGGAAATTCAAAGTTAAGAGCATTGCTGACAATGGAAATGGAGGATTTTCAATGAGGAAACTTTTGTTTAAGCTGATGAAGAAACCTTGTACCTCGCCGGCTTCCTAAAAAATTTCACTTTGATGCCGCTCAGTTGAAAAACCTTCGAAAACAATGAACGAACAGGCGGACAAGTAATTAAAATAACTCTATTTTTCCATCATGAAATCACAAAACAATATCTTCGCCATTATGCCTAAAGAGTTAAGAATAATTCTCATTATCTTTAATTAAAAGCCATGGCATAAAATAATGTTTGCTTTGCTTTTATAATTTCTCATTGTCGTTTTGTTTGCAATTGCAACCCATTTTCCCCCCCCGCAGCCCGTTTTGTGTTCGGACAAAGAGAATTGAAATTTATTTCTCTCTTGGGAAAAACCTTTTTTCGCATTTCTTTCGAGTATCGTTATCATTTGGCCAACGAAAATAATGAAAGCATGAAGACAGAATGAAGACGAAAGCACCAACAACAGATGGCGTTGCATAATTTTTTCGCTGTTTTGGAGGACTTGCAAAAAAAATCTGTAAAAATAAAAAGGGAATGCATAATAATGCGATATTCACCAACGCCGGACGATGATAGGGACAATAAAAAATATATTTAAAGTAAAGGCAAAAAAAACAAAAAATCCGGCGCAGGGAGAATAGCTTAAGGCGATAAAAAGAAGCTAAAAAGTCGAAAATAAATTATGCGACCGCATTTAAGGCGATCTCGTAAAAGGGAGAGAAAAAATTATTAGGGCGCAAAGTGAATTTTGAATGAATAATTTGAATTACAAAGGGACTCATCAAAAATTTTTAATTATGAAAATTTTAAAAGAAATGAATGCTGTTAGTCCTCCTGCTCCTTCTTAATCGAAGTCCTTTTTTTGAATAATTTCCCCGAGCGAATAGCAGTGAAAACACTTCTTCGAAGAAGTCATTTCTTTTGGACTGCACTGTTTAGATTATTACATACATATTCTGATTTTCGTGTATGAGTTTATATTGTATATATAATTCGTAGATTGGTGAGCGTGGAAATATCGCACTCGACGCAGCGCATCTTGATTCCTGCCGTGCTGTTCGCTCGCAAGTTGAATGCAAAACACTGCACGAGGAATGTGAAAATTCCTCGACATGCGGAATGCATTTCATGCAAGCGAGTCGAGTCGACTTGAGTCAATTCGAGTTGAATAGAAGTGGAGCCGAGGAGTGCAATATTTGTTGTAAGAAGAACATCTCAGGATACAAGAGAAGTTTCAGCTGCGCTCGAAATGAAGCACAGAATTCGACCCAATATATTGGGTGCTCGTTTTCGGTTGTGTGCTGTAAAGCATTTTGCATGTTTGACGAGATGGATGGCAAGCAATATTTGAATGTCAAATGGGGAATTGTATACTGCTTTAAGGCGTGACAGTGCAAGACTTGTTGATAC
Organism: Chlorops oryzae; assembly: GCA_020466095.1. Lineage (NCBI taxonomy): Eukaryota > Metazoa > Arthropoda > Insecta > Diptera > Chloropidae > Chlorops > Chlorops oryzae. The sequence continues at coordinate 26,106,236 of CM035808.1, read as the reverse complement.
TACAGCAACGAGCTGTGTGATGAAGTTTCTGTCCCTGGCACCAAGAAAGAATATGGCCCGCAGTCGTCGTGCAAGTTGTGCGTAAAGTTGCAAGCTTAATAAGACAAAGTGTTCAGCTTTTGTTTGCAATTTTAGATACACTTTGAAATATTTTGTAATTTCAAAATGCATACAACGAATGAATGGGGGTTGACGGAGACTACTCGCAGTACAAACAAAGATACGAGATCGTTTGTTCAACTGTAGTTTTAAGGCTTTATGGCTTCTAAGATATTGAAATTTTCTTTTACGCATTTATTTTGAGTGTTGAATTTCAAAGTATTTTTAAGTGCAATTTATAAGCGTCTCGAGAATTAGATAAAGTTAAGCTTGAATGACAAATTTGGCATGAAGCTTTAAGTAAATGTAAAACAGACGAGAATTTATCGTTGCTTCTGTTGAGCTATGAGTCTCTTTTAAAAAATAGTGGAGGAAATTTTACTTTCATCATTAGTTTTTTTTTTTGGATGATCGGGAGTAGAATAGAAACTCAACGTTTGCAGCAATCTATTTCGAGAAAAGTTTTTTTAAGCGCTTTAAATGTGAAAGTTGATGGGAAGTGATGTGTTTATTTTGTGAAGAGAATCAGAGTAAAATAAAATGCAAAATTTAGTAAAAACCTTTTTAAAATTGTTGCCAGTTCTTATAGCTGACTAAAAGTTTTTTAAATTGAAGATTTATTTATTGAATATAAAATCAAAAATTATAGTTTGACTCCAACAAGGTCAACCCTGCGTATGAGTGTTGTACGTGAACTCACCCAGTTGTAAAAATATTCATGAAAGATGCATGAATCATGCCTCTTAAGGGTGCTTTGCATGCATTCCAGCCTTCCATGCCTCTTCATTTCTTTTTTATACAGGCTTGTCATAGGAAATCATGCATAGACAAAAACTGATTGATTAATGCTTGAGAACTCATAAAACATATCTTCCCTACTATGCATGAATCAATGATCCTGAGAACACAATAATCGGATTGGTGGAATTCGTTCGCCTAAACAAGCAGTAACAATCCGATGTAGGCGGGTTCAATCCCCGCTGCGGCGAGCGTAATTTTTATTTTTTTTCTTTGAATACTTAGGTAGATAATAATATAGCATTTCAAAATATTTCAAAACTTAGAGGAATAACTTGCTTTCAATCAAACATTAATGGAAAAATAAAAAAAATATGTAAGCACTTGTTGTATGGATGACGTGTCTGACGACTGGATAGGAAACTTCAGTTTATAACTGCCAACTTGCTTTCTACCCCCCGCCCCCCTAATTGGGTCAAACTTTACCACTTTGAAAATTTAGTTTGCATCTTTCTAATATGACTTCCAGACTGTCAACTTAAAATCTGAATTTAGCTCCTTAAGTTGAATTTAGAAAATACCCTTTCAGACTGTAAATTCTGAGTTTACGAGCTCACACGCCTGTTCGAACTTAAATTAGATGTTTGCTTTCATTGATCGAAAAGATATCGTGGTATAGTGGATAGGCCTCCGCCTTGGAACCCAAAAGGCTGAGGTTCGAATCCGGACGCAAACAAGATTAATTGGGGAGAAAGATATTTTTTTATTTTTAATATTAAAACAAACGAAAATTCATTTCACCTCTAAAGATTTGAAAAACGAAGCAAACAGGTAATTTCATCGTTGTCAAAAAAGGTAGTGAAATTTAAGGGTTGCAGCAACGAATGCCGAAACTCATGAGTTTATTTCTGAATTTAAATACCCTAAACTCAGTTTAAACTCACTACTAAAGTCTACTTAAGGCACTAAATTCAGTTTAACGCAATAGTCTGGAAACCATATAAGTCTCAATTTTCCCGCCTGCGACAGGAATCGAACTCAAGCCCTCCAGGTTACAAATCGCAACACTCTCCCATTACGCCACGGAGCGATCTATTTCGCGAGTGCTACATCTGTGTTTTCTAGATGCAAGAGAAAGTTATTTGAAAAAAGTTTTAATTTTTCTATAAATGATTCATGCATAGTAGGGAAGAAATGTGTAATGTGTTTTCAAGGATTCATGATTCAAACAGGATCATGAACGCATTAATCATGTATACTACGAGCATGCGTTCTTGCTTTACAACTGGAGAAGAAATGTTTCATGTGTTTTCAAGGCGTCGTGAAACATGCGTGACCATGAACGCAGGAATCATGAATTCTACTGGCATGAATCATGAATACAACGGGCATGCGTGCTTGTTTTTACAACTGGGTCACCTAGCCCTGCATTGCTCATACGCAGCGTCGGACAAGTGAAATTCTTACTTAGGGTACCTGCACACGAGCGGTTGTTCGTGGCGCGGCGCGGCGCGGCGGTTACGGAGCGTTTCAAAGTACACAGAAATGAATAGAAGTCTTCACACGAGCGTGCGTGCCGCAGCGTTACCGCTGCGACGATGAGCGTTGACTAGCGGCAAATTTTCGCCGCTCGAGTTTCTCTGCGCGGTTTTACGTTGTAGAAGTATTCGTTGTATGTATTTTTGGATGTAAAAAATGAAAAATATCGCGACAAACGTTATAAAAGGACTGCTTGCGGGAAGATGGACGCTATTTTCGACGAAAAATTTTTAATTCGATTTTAACCCTCTATCATAATATATGAAATAAGCGGAAAAAAATGTTTTTTCGTGTCCAAGGGTTTTATTAACCCTTGTCTGCATGAAATATTGAATAATTGGGACAAAATTTTTTTCGCTATAAAAAGGTTCGTTAACCCTTTACTGCATTATACATCAAAATATCGGCCAACAGTTTTTCCCCACACTAAATTGTTTTATTTAAGTTTAAAAAATAATTATATATCTTTTTCCATCAACTTATTTTTTGTCAGAAACCATATATGTTTTCGTATGCAATAGAGGGTTAATTTCATATATACATAATTACATATGTATGAATTGTTTTATAAAACTGATTATTCAGGTGTGAAAAATGGCTCCAATGCCAAACGGCCCCAAAATGAAAATGAAAAAAGGCCCCAAAGTTTTATACTGAAAACAACAACACTAGTTTTAGGGCGATTTTTAATTTTTTTAATGGGGTCATTTTTCTTTTTTGTTTGGGGTTATTTGTCATTATGCAAAATAACCCTAAATGTTTCATTTTAATTCACAAAATATCAATTTTTTGCTTTGTTTCCATGATTGAAACGATACTGAAACTATAACGCGCCGCGGCGTATGAAGAGTCGCTATTTTTATCATTCGCGGTGCCGCGCGTTAACACGCGTTACCGCGCGGTGCCCCACCGCAGACCTGCCGCCCTTGTGCAGGTAGCCTTAGAGTGATGAACAACAAAAAGTTTTTTAGATCATTAAATTTTATTTTTCAACTTTAAAATTTTTAAAACTGGACTCATTTAAGCATTGAGAATTCAATTGACAGTTAGGTATATTCGACCCCCCAAAGTTCATTTGCTCGAAAATAAAATTAAAAATGTTTTCCCCCTCTCAAGTAAAAAGTTTAATTTATTCTTTATTTATCAAGTATCAGCCCGCAAATAATGAGCCTTTATGACTCTTAACCTTCGTATCAACTTTCCGACAAGCTCTTTTCTCCTCTTCTTGTTAGGAACTTTCAACTTTTCCCCATCAGTTTTAATACCTTATTCATGATGTTTGAAGCTGCAGCATTCTTTGCGAAATGAACAAAAAAAAAATCAGAAAAATTAAATAAAAATAAAAAAATTAAAAAAAAGAAAAATAAAAAACTCTGGAGAAAACAAGGAACTCTTAATGAGGTCTTAAATTAAAATGGCGTCGGTATGGCGTACGGAAGATTGAAAAACTGAAGGGAAACGCCATGGTGAGTTAATAATTCATGAAGTTCCTAATAGAATTATTAAAAACAAAAAACAAAAAAAAAAATAGAAGGAAGTCGTCCCAAAGGAAGTATACGCTTAGGCCAAAACGGCTGCGGAAACGTTAAGAAAACAAACAAAAAGTAATATTTTTTTCTTTACTTCATTTCCGGAGTTGAGGCTTCATTGTGATAGGCATGCCTGATTTGTGTTGGCTTTCGGAATTTCGGCAAATGTCATAAGACGGAACGGCGCAAAGAAGTTGAGAAAATGTTCAGTGTTAAAAAAAAAAAAAATAATGATCTATGGCTGGCTTAATGGGCAGTAAACGGTGTATAAATGGCTTCATTTAGTTAATTGGGTAGGGTTGACTTTATCAATTTTTGTTTAATTTTTTATTTTTAATTTTAGGGCATTATTATCTCCTGCTGGGAATTTAATCGTTATCATTAAAAAATGTTTACAGAAAGAAATGAAAATGTGAATTTATTTCTCAAAAGTTGAAATCTTCACACCTTGGCTCTCAATCGAAAAGGAAATAAATCCTCTAAGAAATTGAAAGGATAAAAATAAGCATTTCATTCGTTGAAAGAACGACTCCCTGACAACATTGAATATGAAGGGAGGAAAACAGAATTAGTCACAGACTGTCATATACATATATGTATGTCAGCCTAACAGGAAAAGGATAACACACAGCCACATGTACACAAACATACGCTAATGCATTTGCGTATTAAGGACATCGGTGTTAGGTAAACGGAGCGTTTCACTAAGTGGCTTCAAAATGCTCAAATGAATATTGTAGATGAATAAAGAGCGGTGTTTTTAAAAAACACTTAGATATAATATTTTTTATTTCTGTAGTCTTAAAAGCTTATGTATGTGTGTAAATATAGAAAATGAAAAGGAAAAAAAAAGATTAACAGGAACGTCGACCCAGTTCGCTCATGCTAAGTTGTCAAAGTTGCAGCGTTGTCCCACTAAGCACCACGTTTTCATAAAAAAGTTGGGCATACTGAAATAGCAGTGGGGATTAAACAACTTTGCATGTGTGTGTGTGTGTGTATATAGTATGTATATGTGGGCGAATATTGGTTTCAATGTTGAAAGTTTTTAAGCTTCTATTTGCAGTCATACCTGGAACTTTTACTGCTCTTTAAAATATTTGCCTATTGATGAAGCGCGTTGATGGGAAGTGGAAAAAAGTGGAAATAGTTGAAAGAAATGTTTGAAAATTTATAGAGCGTTCAGTACATTAAAATTTCCGATATTTGTGGGTATACGTTTAGGGGAATTCTGTGGTGTCCTTGAAATGTATGAAAACATGGAAGCAAGCTTCGAAATCAGAGGTTTAAAAATTCTAGTCTGAATTGAATTTTGCATTTCATATAAATTGTATAATTTCAAATATTCGAAGCATAGAATTTAAGAAAAAATAGGATTTTCAATTCTTTCTATACTAGGTACTACATTCAACAACAAAGAAAAAAGCACTCGCTGCACTTTATCCAGCATTGAAGAATTGAATGGGGAATCTGCGATTCACACTCTTACTCTGTACGCAGCATAATGCGAACAATGGAGTTATATGAATTATTTCAGTCGGAACGGAAAATCCTCTTTAAGCAGGGCACCCTGCAATGTCGCATTATTGTCATCGGAATAATGCCTGTCATTTGATTCAAAAGCACTTCATCCTTTTTTTTTGTACTTTTGTGCATGCCTAGATTTTTTTTTGCCTTTTATAACGATGACAAGCAAGTGCTGTCAGCTTGCTGTTATTGTGTTTTAGTTTTTACTTTTATTTATTTTCTATAAATGCTAAAAATTGACGCAGGATATTTGCTTGTTAGGATGAAGTCTTTAGTTCATTTCATATAGGGATATTTAAGAGTCAGTGTTGGTTAGTCAAGAACAACGACTTAGATCAGTAATTTAAAACATAGAGGCAATTCACATAGCTTTTTAAATTTATCCCCAGCTAAGCTTTGTGTATTGCCTAATATTAGGTGTAGTAAAAGGAAATCCATTATTTTTGCATTAAATTGAGGGCTTTATTTAAGATAGTTAGAATGACCCGATTTAGGTCAAATATGCGCCGTTTTGTTCGATAACTTGTTGCCATTTTAAAGGTAATTTCATTATGCCTCTCTCATAGAAGCCCTCGTTCCTATTAGCAAAAAATTGAGACAGTCGAATTTCAGAAGCCTCTCTTAAAGCGAATGTTTCACCAGCAAAATTGTTCGCCATGGACAGGAACAGATGGTAATCACTTGGTGCCAGGTCCGGACTATAAGGTGGATGCAGAAGAACCTCCCAACCAAACTCCCGGAGCTTCTGGCGAGTCACTATCGATGTGTGTGGCCTGGCGTTGTCCTGATGGAACACAATTGCTCTCCTATTGGCCAAAGCTGGCCGCTTATGGGCGATTGCTTCCTTCAGACGGTCCAATTGTTGACAGTAGAGTTCCGAGTTAAGAGTTTTGCCGTATGGGAGCAGCTCATAGTAGATAATTCCCTGCCAATCCCACCAAACACACAGCAAAACCTTCCTGGCCGTCAATCCTGGCTTGGCCACCGTTTCCGCCGGTTCACCGTATTTCGACCACGACCGTTTTCGCTTGACGTTGTCGTAAGTGACCCACTTTTCATCACCAGTCACCAACCGCTTCAGAAATGGATCGATTTTGTTGCGGTTCAGCATCGATTCGCAGATGGAAATTCGGTCTATGAGGTTTTTTTGCGTTAACTCGTGTGGCACCCATACATCGAGCTTCTTTGTGTATCCAGCCATATTCAAATGGTTCAAAACGGGTTTTTGTGCAATCTTTAGCTCTGTTGCAATCGAAACAGTGCTAACATGACGGTCGGACTCGATAATTTCCATGATTTTATCGACATTTTCGACAATTGGCCTTCCAGTGCGTGGTGCATCCTTGACATCGAAGTTACCGGAACGGAATCGACGAAACCAAAATTGCGCATGATTGGCTGTTACAGTATCAGGTCCATAAACGCTATTCATATTTTCAGCCGCCTGGCTTGCGTTTTCTCCCTTATCGAAGAAAAACTGTAAAATGTAGCGAATTTTCTCTTTGCTGATGTCCATCTTTGACAAGCTCTCAAACAAAACTGAATCAATCAATCAAAAAAGTGTCAAAAAAGCTTTTTTAGTAGGAACTGTCATCTTTCTAATGCCCCCTAGCGGAACACGATCGGACTTATACAACGCGAGATGCAGATAAATAACGCCATCTATTGGAAAAATAATGGATTTCTTTTTACTACACTTAATATTTTAACTTACATTTCGAGCTCCTTTTCAACGAAGGGAGCCAGCCAACATTACCAAACATAATTTAAAAAATTTTTAAATTAAAATAAAAAATTTTTTTTAAAATTCCTTTTCAATATCGAAATTTCACAAGTATAGAAAAATATGGCAGCACGGATGTGAGTACGTTTTACAGCTGATTACAGTGTACTCTCTCCTTTCGGACACCCCTCTTAAGCGGCCACTTTTTTGGAATGCTCTAGTGTTCCTGCTTCACAAATAGTTTCCTCTTAAGCGGACATATTTTTCGGCCTAGAAGGTATCCGCTTAAGAGAGAGTAGACTATTTATTGTTATTTTCAAGATTGGAGTCAATAAATACTCATTATAATAATTTTTTCGTACTCCGAATTGCTGTCATCTGCCTCCTAAACTTCCAATTCTATCAATCTTTCTGTGTTACTTCGGTAAATGCAATTTTTTTCCATGAAATTTGTCGTATTTAAGTGCATTGTCGGTGTGTTTTAAAATATTTTTAAAAGTTTTTTAAAAATTTGAATGAAGCCCAAAAGTGAATTTCTATTTAAAAAACAATTTTTGGGGGTATTCACAAAGGCCTCGGAAAATCGAAAATTTTTAACTGCTTAAAAAGTTGTGCAAGATACAAAAAAAAGTTTAAAAAAATTTTGTAAGAAGTCGCAATTTTCCATCTTTCCGACTTTCCAACGTTTTTAACACGCCTTTGTGAATACCCCTATTATATTTCGTAAATTTGGATCTAAGTAATGAATATTTTTGTATTTGATGAAAGTCTGTGTCCACTCAAAAAATTCCGTCGTAGAATCTATGATATCCGACGAAGTATCTATTATATCCGCAATCGATATATGTAGGTCCAATCGCAGGATATCATAGATTCTACGACAGCTTTGCAGTAGTTTCTACGATGAGGAATGTCATTGATTTTAACGATATATAACGTAGATTTAACGATATTCCATCGTGGGAGCTATCATATTCCATCTTAGGAACTATGATGTTATTTCATAGTAACTACGATATCAAATCATAGGAACTACGGTTTCAAATCTTGAAGTACATTTCTATAACTTCTTAATTTTGATATGAATTCTTGTCGGCGGGTTCGATCCCTGCTCCAGCGAGCGTATTTTTTTTTTTTTTTTTGAAAAGTAGATAATTTAACATTTACATTATTTAAAAAACTGAGAAATAAAAGATTTTACCAAAATTTGTGTGCTTAAAAAATTTGAAAAAAGACTCTATAGGAATTTCTTGAAAGAGCTTATGCGTGACGTTTTAGAAGGCGCAATGAAAGCAACTTTATTTATTTGGTTGGCAACTTACTTTCTGTTTTCCCCGTAATATTGCCTTGAAATTTACTTGCCTGTTTTATTCTCCATTTTTCCACGAATTCTTTTCTATTTGACAGGGTTCGAAGAACTCGGACCTTCCAGTTTACAAGTCTAGCACACTTCAACTACGCCATCGCGTGATATGATTTGAGCTTGCTAGTTTTATTATATCAATATAAGTGGAAAACAGTAGAAACTATTACATTGACAGTAGAACTTATTGTATTTTACGTAGATTCTATAAAATTTCCATCGTAGATTCTATGATATTTATATCGTAAAATCTATGATGGACATAATTCTTCCACAGTAGAAACTATTGAATTTACAGTAGAAATTATTTTATTTTACGTAGATTCTATTATATTTTTCTACGTCTTCCTATCGTAGAAACAACGATGCAAAATTTTTTCAGTGTAGCTACGTCTTCGATGGTAATCCGAAGATAGACGACAAAAATAGCAGGAGAAATTGTCATATTCGAAATAATGCATTCAGCAGACTCAACTCTCTAAAAATGTGGTCCGCTCAGTCGACATGGTGGAAAAGCACTTCGCAGCGCAATTTTAAGCCGAGTTTAACTCAACAGTTGCACAACAGTTGAGTCTGATGAATACACCCATTGAAAAAAAACATATTTTTCTACCAAAAAAGGAACCAATTCATATCAGCAATAGCATTTTTTTCTTCGTCTTAATTGTCCCTCTTGCCTTTGAATTTATTGCTAAGCCTTGCAGCAATTTGTTTTTATCGTTGTTGTTTACGGATTTTATTTCCATGACAACTTAAATAAAAATAGAAAACTTTCATAAAACGAAGTTTTGGATCTATTTCACGAGCTGGAATTCATGGGAAAAAGATATAGAAAAAAATATAAAAATTTTTTTGTAGCATTTTTTTGGTTCTCTTCTAGGCGCTCATATTCGAAGGAAAAATAGCGTTTATTATAAAAATTAAGATAAATATTAAACAGATGCTGCCAAATGTTATATGTGCTCAAAATACTCTGAATTTTTCCAATTCCAATTTCGCTTCCGTCTTTAATCTGTGAAATGCCATTATTCAAGCAATTTTAAATTATTCAAAGAGCAATAGGCTATGATAGAACAGCATACCATATATTAGAGCTCTCCATAACACTTTGTGAACTAATAACAATTCATATTTTTTTTTTTTTTTACTGATAACGCCCTTTTGTTAGGAGAGAAAAATATTACGGTTTAAATATTAGAAATTTGTACGACATCATATTATTGAAAGGCAGGGTATAGAATAACCGAACACAAGGGCTCATGAAATGTTATTAAAAAAAAAAGCTGTAAGCTTGCGAAGTCTATTTTGCTCGATGCCACACATGAGGGTGCCTGTGTGCACGCCACCTTTTATCGTGCTTCATAAATTTGAAAATATGAGAAAAGGTTTTTCATCCCTTTTTGAATTCTCATTCGCATATTCCCTTTGCATAGTTGAAAGTCTGAGCGTCTATAAATAAGCTCGCAGAGATTACATTGTTGCTCGGCTTTGTATAAATTGGAAGTCAGCAGGTCACAACTGGTAATTCGAGCCCGCTTTAATTCTATGATGAAAGCTTGAAGGTGTATGAGCTAGGTATCTCATAAAACGGTTATTGCTAATACTTGAGCTTAAAATTTTATACAGTAGCAACAACATACCCGGCATACATCATTTACCGTATGTATGTATATGAATAGCAGGGAAATGTACGCTTATATGTAGATGGCAAAGTAATCTAGCAATCAATCAAATGCTGTAATGGCAGTGTGCGTCTACTAAAACGACAGCTCTTGGAACGTGGAAAGTCAGTTTAATATTTTCGAAAGCTATTTAAGCGGAAGCACATGGAAACGGATAAACTGTGCAGAGCTAAAGCACATAGGCATAAACATACTTACTTAGAAAGCTAAGGGCTTTTCAATGACATTAAGGTGAAATGATAAATTTATAAAATTGTTATTGCTTTACCCTCATGAAATTGTTATTGAGATAGTCTTGAATTAAAATTTGGGATAACATTTTTTCGCTTTATCTAAGCCATTTTCTTTAATGCTTTTCCATACGAATTTCACATCGCATGCTTACACGTTTCATTGATCCAATAATTCAAACTCGAATTGTGCTCCGTTACCATAATGAGAAATATATTCTTCAAAGGATCTCTTCAGAGCTTTATCCGAATTAATATTGAATTTTCTCTTACCGAATAATCATCATAACAAAACTTTCAATCAACAAAAAAGTTATCCTTGCATGTCACTTCAGTATTAAACTCAATGCTCAACCGAACCCAAACAGACATGATATATGACTGTCATTGAGAGCAGGACCAGAGCTTATTCATTAGGCACTTCGGGTCTTAAGAATTCAATTCGTACAAGAACGGATAAAAGAAAATTCAATAAGAATCCCCTTGATAGCCGGAAGTCATTCAGTCCTCATGAGGCTATTCATTTCGAAAATGCTACTATCAAAGGGATTACGAGTACTTTTCCAAAAAAAAAAGAAAGAAATGAGCAAAGTCATTTGGCTTATAAAGATACTTTGTATATATTCCTATCCTGGCTTCCATATATCCATATCCATGTCATTTCGAAATTATTCTTAATCATCCCTACAACAAGCGGAAATGAATTTTACACCGTAAATATCATCAGCAGCAACTTCATAATGAATATAGGCTAAAAAGGAAAAAAAAAACCGGAAAAATGAAACGCAAAGGCAAAGCAAACTGACCAACTCAGACCAATCGACTATGCCAGTCATTTCCGCAGCCATGCTATGCTAATTTGATGAAAGCACCGAGCCGGAGATGATGATACATTATCGCTCGTTTGGGTATCATTGATAAATAATGTCATGACATTAATGCCTGAGCTTAAAGTATTAAGGCGCATTAAGTTTATTTCTGCAGTCATTTGCTTTTATAAGTTTCGAAAGCAAAACGGTAAATGAGACAGACCGAAACCGTAAACAAGCAAATACAAGCGTGTAAGCTTAGCTTAATGGCTGCCGCAAAAGTGTTAGCTAATTGCTGAATGCCATTTCTGAATTCTTGCTCCACAATTTCATTTGCTTTCGGAATGAAAATTGAGTTGTTTTTTTTTTTCATTTTTTCCGAGCTGCTGTTGTGGCGATTCTTTTTAGTTTAGTTTACGACCAGCGAATGGATATCGCATTAGGAGGAAAATGAGTACCCATTTTATTGCTTTCGTGCTTTTAACAATGAGACCACTAGAATATAGTTCTGGTATTATTAATGTCGATGGCAAGGAATATAGAAAATTAATTTTTAAATTGTACACTGAGAAAAATTTTTGCACAAAAAAGAAAACAAAAATTTTAACTATTTTTTTCAGTGTATTTCAGTTTTTGTAAAACTTTTGAATGTTTAAAAGAAATACCTTGTTTTATTAACAATAAGTCACCGTTTGTTTCATCTTTTTATCTTAATTATTTCTGGAGATATTAAATTTTTAAAAACATGCCGTATGAGTAATGTGTTTTGTATCATTTGCGTACATTTGTACTGGATATTAGTACCAGAGCATCTATGTGCACTTGTAATTTTTTGAATATCTCACTGTTGCGCCATTTAATTTGAGTGAAATTTTTTTTTAAATGAAAGCAAATACTTAGAGGTATTTTTTAAAAAAATTACTGGGAATACACTGAAAAAATTTTTTTAAATTGTCTTTTTAGTTCTGTGGGAAAATTTTTCTCAGTGTAAAATTAAAAAATTTTTTTTTTGATTTCCTGTTATATAAGCAATCGGCCAACGTTTGTTTCATCTTCTTATCTTAATTAGTTTTTGAGATATAAAATTTTGAAAAAATGGCTTATTAAAAAGGATTTTCAAGGAAATTCAAGGACCGTTCATAAAAATCTGAAAAGTAGTCTTCACAGTGTTTTTAGATGGCACCTATCGAAAACTCAACAAATTTTAAAAATTCCTTTCATGATGCCGCAACCCGCCAGACCCTTTGGTTTCTTATAATCAGGGCAACTACAAATATTTAAATTGAGCCCTAACAGTATGCATATCAATATTTAAGAATTCATTTTTGAATTTTTGATTAGTGGTAGAGTACCTGGAGGTACCTTGCGGAGCTTAGTTTGAGATTTCACATGATATATTATACAGATAAAATAAAATCTTTCTGTAGCTATGTACAATAAATTAACATATCTTCAAGAATAACGGACTCTCAACATTGCAAATATTCCAAATATTCACATGTATACTTTTAGGGGTCAATTGAAATATTTGTGGTTGCTCTGTTAATAACTCGATCGATGCCAGAGAAGTTTTTCGAAGAAACTTCTTCAAATATAGGTGAAAGGCTTCGATGAAGACTATGTTCCGGACTCGCGGAAACCATGGGGAATATCAAATAGGAAAAGAGAAAGAAAGCTTTCCGGTTTGGATCGCTAGGACCACGGTCAGTTGTCCAATAAACAAGGATCATCCAATCAGCAGGTGGACTGCTGCATAAAATTCCACATTGAAAAAAAGAAAAATATCTGTAGGATTGCGAGTATATGGGAGTAGTCGGAAGCAAAATGTAGCGAAAATTGAAATGGAAAATCTAAAAGCAGCACAATGCGACGACTGTTATTTGAAATCTGAAGGATAGAAAAAATAAATAAAATTTAAACTTCGAAGAAACTTCGTACAATTTCTGCTTTTTGCTAACTTCCTTCTGCCATTAAATCTGATTATTTGAAAGCTTTTGCATTGAACCGCTTCCTCCTTGTATTCATTTGTGAGCTCAAAGTTTTCCTTTTATCAAAACGAACTCAAAAAAAATTGCTCATCAACTTATTTTTTATCACAAGGTGAATAATTAACCCATCAAAATAAAACGAAAAAGTTCAAACTCTATTGCGAGTGCTAAGAATCTTACTCAACTCTGAACAATACAATCGAAGAAGAAGAAAACTTCGTGAAGTTTTTGAACTAAAAAATCGAATGAGAAATGAAAATGAAACACGAGAAAAAGATGGAACAGATGGCAATCGCACTTTGCATGCTTCACAGTCATTAATTGCCTTCGAAAAACACAGCTGCTGGCTCAAAGTACCTCCAGCAGAAAAACAGAGCTTCACATCAAGGAGAACACAAGTGCAAATACGGGCGCCATTGAAGTAAAGAATTATTTCGATCTGCAGCAACAAAAAAAGTCCATCCCACCAGACGGCAGATATTCCAGCGTATAAAGACAACTTTTACCTCCAAAGGCGAATCTCGTCGAATGTGAAGCATCGGACCCAAAAAGATTTCAATTTCATTTCGTTTTTCTCGGTTTTATTTTCTCTTTATTTTTGTTCTACGTTTTTCTTCCAGCTGTTTTAACTTTTTTCGAGTTTCTTTTTCACAGTGTCTTCGTGACAAGCGCTCATACAATGCCAGCATTTGCCTGAGCTGGAGTTCGGATTATTTCCTTTTGATGGCTGCTTAAAATTTCATTTCCAATTAAGCTGCGCAAATCTTATGTCAGTTTTATTGCAAGTGTAGGGGAAGCACCTTGAATAACGGTAAGAAATTAACCAAATTTAAGGTAAATTGAAATGTTTTCACTGAAGCAGAATCTGATGGGTTTTTCCTTTGTTCATGCTTCATCCGGTCGCATGAAATGAAGCATTTCGAATTGAGTTTTTATGGAGATAATCAAATTCGATGTTAAGAATGTATATTATGGAATACTTGTAGGTAGATTGAGAGCTCTTAGTCAAGCCATGATCTACTGCGAGGGAAGCGGGACGATAAAACTAAACTCAATTCGAGAATTTGATTGATTTAGCTAAGCATGGAGCATTACCGTTTGGCTCGCTTCGTTAAGTTTATTTCCTTCAATTATTCTTGAATACTCAGGATCGTGCTCTTCTTTTCCTGTGTCATGCGACATTTTTCTATTTATAGTGTATGAGAATAAGGGATATATTTTTGGGGTAACATAGTTGGTCGGTCAACTTAAGTGACACTATTTTTAAAAAGTTATCCAAAATTGTCCCAGCTCGAACTTCATTCGATCTTCTTTTAGCATATCCAGCTTTTAGTCAAAGTATAGTGGGAGGACGTTTTTTTTTTGAGGCTAAATTAGCTTCATCAATGGATCTCCTTTTGACAAACTGATTTCTCTATGACCGAAGCAGTGGCGTAGGAAGACATTTCGGCGCCCAGGGACCGATGGGAGCACAATGAAGGAAATGGCGATCCTGCCACCTTTCCTTAATAAAAAGACCTTTATAAAAATTTAAATATGATTTCGCACCCCCTCACTTCGCTACTGGACCGAAGTACCTCTTCTATAACATACATTGAAATTTTTTTTTCTATCACGCCTTTAAAAATGAATGAAAACAGGAATTTTTACTGGATGCCGGCTTCAAATGCAATGCAACTGGTGGTTGAGCTAAAACACTCTCACCTGAGTGTGGAGTCAAGTCTTCACCTTTCAGATTGCAAAGTATAATGACTGGACAGTGAAGTGAAAACAAAGAACATTTTAAATATAATAGGGGTATGCACAAGGAAGGTGGAATTCGGTCGAAAAATGTGGACGAATTCGTCGTGCACTGGGTAAAAAATACCCGGTTTTCACATATTCTTTCCAAAATAAATATATTTTCAATTAATCCGTGGAAACCGGGTGACGAATTAAAATCGAAAATATTCCGACATCGACATTTTTCGACAGAATTTCACTTTCCTTGTGACTAACCCTAATCTTAAAGCACTACAGGACTTGCAATATCCCTTTCAACGCCTATCCGGTTTGAAGGACCACGAATTCTCTGTTACTGATACTTGTTTTAGTGGATTGCCGAAAACTTTATCCAATTATTCGTCCGACGGCAAATCATTTAAGCTTCGATGTCCAAACTTTTGTGAAAGTCAAACTTTTTCCCTGTCCACATTCCAACGAACGAAGCTTATCAATTCTCGCATGAGATAAAATTTGTAAAAAAAAAAAACGAAATATTTCCGAGATCAAAAAAACTTTCGGAAATAGTTTTGATTACATTCATATTGACTGACAAAGCGAGCAAAAAATCGACTTTATATTCATGTGCGATCAAAAATAAAAGCTTCCGAACGAAAATCGGAAAATTTAATTATGAACATTCGGCTTTTTAGTTTTATTGCACAATGTAAAAGTTAATTACACGATGTATGCTTTTGTTAAGTTATTTAATCGAATTAAGCTGGAAAAAAGTTTTCGATTGCAAAATACTGAGTATGGCTCCTGGTAAAAGGATGAATATTCAATTATTTTTCAAAGAATATTTTCCATTTTTCTCATAGTAAACTCGCTTCCTTTATTGTTTTTGGATTGAATGAGCTTTTATGGCCCCAATCATGATGTCCAGTGGTGTCAGGCAACAAGAGGGAAAATATTTAATTAAAAGTTAAAGTGCTTCTATGAAAATTGTTAAGAGAGCTTCTTTGAATAGAACATTTTTATGAGAGTCCGTTAATATTAAATTGGTCTGTAAAAAAAAAACAGAGATAATTTCAGTTTATTCTACGCAAACCTGTGATGTTCTTCTATGCAAACGATTACTCCAAGCTAAGGCAATTGACCGGCGCATGATTATTATGCGGCTGAACATAAGTACCAAATCTACAAGCCATAATCAGAGCAGTTCATAAACTCTCAAAATTTGTTGGTAACAGATTTTTTCCGCTTCTAATCCCCGAGAAGGAAAACAAAACTTTTGTTGCTCCAAAACCATAAAAATACTAAGCAACACCCCAAGACACAGTCCCAGGAGAACAATTTTTTCCTTACAAAAAAGCGAGGAAAAAACAAAAAGCCGAAAAACAGATAAAGGAACTTAGGCAAATTGTTAGCAGAAAGTAACAAAACAAAAATAAAAAGAGGCGAAAAGAAAATAGACGAAAGTTATAGATTTGTGCACAATAATATGAAAAGGAATAAAAATTCAAAATCAAAGCTCATCGGAAAGTCTATGTCCTTGAATATTTATTTACTCATCCTTTTGTCAGTCAACCACAAAACGATAAGAGTCTGTGTAAATGACGTGAACATCAAAAATTCTCAAAACTTATTCAGTTTCACATCAATTTTCTGATTGATTCCAAAGCCGGAAGGAGTGAGCGAGTGAGTGATGCGGTAGGATACGACCGACATTGCTATCTTTTTTGAAAAAGCAACTGACAGCCGGGCAGATATTCATCCACTCGTCCATTCACTCAGTGGGTTTTTTCAACCATTGATCGGTTGGTTAACTTTTTCTGAGTTCGGTCGGCCATGCCTGCTCCCTTGATGTTGGACGATGACAAAGAACCTTTTATGTGAGCATGTGGACGATGATTTGGCAAATGTACTTTAACGCATGAGTGTTTATTGTAGACAAATAGATCAAGCAATAGAAGGAGTACCAGGAAAAACGCAGCCCCGGCAAATTGATAAACGGACAACATAAATAGAGCATTAATCATAGCATACTTTTGGCCGTTCATGTAGGGGATGTGGTTAAAGGAAGTCAAAGTCCATAATTGAAGTGCTTTTGTTTGATTGTTTTATGTGGGTTATTGCTGTGTGTTTTTTGGGACATTTAAGACAAAACGTCAAGTTCAATAAGGATCGTCAATGAAAGTGAATAATGACATGGGGCTTTTGAGTTATTAGAGTTATTTGCACTTTATATAAATTACTTAACTTTGCGGGTAGGAAAAGGATCGAAAATTCAGTGAAAAATTGCCATGCAGAGAGCTGGGACGCTTCTGGAACTTCTTGGAAGAGTCCAAAGATATCCAAGATATAATTCGCTTGGCAAGTTACGAAAGCAATTTGGGAGAGACCAGCGACGATAGTGTAATAAAGTATAAATAAACTGAGATTATGAATGTCCTTCGAAAGGTCTCAAGTTTTTCCCGCAAAGAATTAAGAAGTTTCTGTTTGTGTTGAGGCAAAAGCAATCGTAGCCATTGAGAAAATTTCACAGGCTTACAACAATACTTGCTGCATCTAACGAGAAATATCTATAGGTATTTATTAAAGCATCATGTTTGGCAGTAACAAATCGCAGGCTAACAAGTTTGTTTATATGTCATTTTGATGGTTAATCTACTTAAGTTAAGTCCTAATAGGAGACAAAATACAAAAATTAAAAAGTAATTCACCGGATTGCGTGATTGAAGAAAGGCACTGGCAACAGTTCATATTCACGCTTGTCCTTCAAAATAAATCGAATCGATAGGGTGGAAAATGGAACAAAAATAGGCCAATATATAAAAACGCAGAGCATACAACCATATAACGAACACCAGCCGTCAACTTAAGGCGTGCACGTTTACTTCGTGCCGTGCCATTGAACGGCCGCAGCTTGTGCAAGTCTATGAACGACGCCTTTATCCTCAAATAGACGTTGCGCCTCTATTCAATTAAAAGTATTAATAAATTGTATAAGCAAAGGGGAACGTTGAAGGACATGACGAGTCCTCCAATGCTCGAGGGAAGGAAAATCCGGTTCATTCTTTCGTAAACTTAAACCAAAGAAAAGAGATATGAAGAAACCAGTGAAATATAATAATGGGAGCATTTTTCAACCGGGTATCTGAGTTCGATGGCGCTGAAAATTCTTTCTGTTTATAAAAAATAAATAAAAAAAACTGCGTTTTAATGATTAAATAAACTTAATACAAAAATTGCAGCATGAATTAAATGAGAAAAGGGGACTTATATATTAAATTCTTTCAAAATAACCTTGAAGGTTTCTTTGGATTTCAAATTATTTCATACAACCAAAAAATATTAACAGCTTAATAAGCCAAGTGCCTTGCTTTAATCGCTACGGAGACGGCGGATTAAGTCGCAAATTGATTTCGAAAGCCAAGCTTAGATTTCAAACAATTTAATTTAAAAAGAAATCAGAAAGATTTTTCCCTCCACCTAAAATTCTTTCTTGGCTTTAAGAATTTATTAAAGCCAACATGCTGAAAATTTAACAATCGCTGTCCCAATAAACTTGTACGGGCATAAATATCTATGTATGTTTTGCGATATTGACACAAAAACGTTTTGCGAATTTTGCGGGCTATATTTGCGCAACTTTTTGCTGAAGAACAATTCACTGTGCCATCGTTTGACGTCAGATCTTAAATATTTTCCTCTCGACTTCTTCGCTAAAATTGCGGTATAAATGGATTGCGATATCGAAATCGTTTTAGAGGTTTTCTGAAGTTCGTGAAGGTAGATCACCGCAATAATGAGATTCCTGTCTCTCGTCTTTGTGATCTCGTTTTGCGTCGTCTTTGCTTACGGTCAAAATAATGTTGCGGAGGAAAAGTGCTTTTTTGGTTTGGGTGCAAATAATAACGCGAACAATAACGTAGATTTGGCCTCGGCTCTTGCTCTGGCGAGCCTTATAAATAATAATAATAACAATAATAATAATGGACTCGGTAACAACAATAATGGACTTGCCAACGATAACGGCTTTCCTAACAACAACAATGGAGTTGTGGTTGGAAACAGAGCCTTGAGGAGAAGGAGATTAAGGAACCTTCTGCGTCGAAACAACATTCAAGGTTAAAATCGTTCAATCGCCATTACTTCCTCGTTCATCTTTGTGGTGTTATTATTTATTATTTAAAAAAAAGCTCCTTCATCACGCAGTAAATGGAATAATCAATGTGATTACATTTTTGTTTCATATTCATTGTTTTGTTATTTTTCAAAATAAAAGGCTTCCTTCGCGACACTAAATGATTGTTTGTATTTGAATCTCTTTGGTTGATTTTTAATAATATTATTTCTGAAGAGTTCTGATAAAAGAATATTGAGTTTTGCGCGAAGAGATCGAATTGCAATTGCTTAACGTGATTCAAATGACTCAAACTATAGCTTAACTAATTCTGGTAGAACTGATAGACGGAAAATTGTATGGATTTCGGTCAAAGACCAATTGGATGCATATTGACATGACAAAGAAAACCAACAGAAAACATTGTTAAATCACTTCGTAGTTAACAACAGTGGGTGGGAAAATTGAATGAATTTCAAACAACCAAAATCAGGTGAATCTTTCTCCTTGTAATTTTTAGCCTCGATCGAAAGCAGCACCTTAACTGACGTCTTCCATTCTGAGTTTCTTATAATAACCCCGTAAAACCACCTGTTCAAATGTTTGCTAACACCGAGTAACCAGTTCTCATTTGATTAAGAATCATCAAGAGAAGCACGGAAATGTTGGCAAGACAAATTTAAAAAAAAATAATAATGAAATCAAGAAATTTCTTGCGCAGACTGTTTGGCATGTAAACAGTAGATTCAGCTCGCGCATTTTACACTAGCATTGCGAGCAGTACTTCCATAGCCTTATATACATAAATACAAATTAACGATATTTGTTAAGTCCATGTATCTAGCCTTTTGAATTTGAAAACGAGTTGTTAAAATAGAAATAAGAAAGTATAAAGATTTTAGCCTCTAATAGAAGTGAAAATCTTAAAAATTTTTTATAAATGGGCCAAATATTTATATTTGTTTATTGTTGTTCTATTTTGAATGCAAGTGCTTTCGTTAAAAGATTAGACAATATTTGAATAATACTCGTATTACGCAACATAGACGTAAGTTTTTTCGTGTGTCCATTTAAAAATTGAATTTACAAAGACACAATTTCCTATAAAAGATGATTTCGCTGATGAAATTTTGTTAAAGGCTTCGTTAAGACCGTTGATTCAACTTAATTCAAAAATGAAATTACGTGCCGTAATTTTCGTGATCGCACTATGTGTGCTTTGCGGGCAAGCTGTTCCGCTTTTCGGTGGTGGTGGATGTTCTGGTGGAACGGCTGGGAATGGTGTCGGAGGGCTTTTTGGCTCGGGAAATGCGGCAAACAATGCCGGTCTTGGGACCGGATTAAATAACAGGCTTTGGAAGAAGAGGAAATGGATTGAACAATGGTGCTGGACGAAGAAGAAGAAATGGGGCCGCGAATGGATTGAACAATGGTGCTGGACGAAGAAGAAGAAATGGGGCCGCGAATGGCAATCTCAATCGTAATCGAGGTTAATTTGATTAACTGAATATAACCATTCATAGTCATGTTTTAAGGAGGAACACATCGAAATCACCTAACCTTCTATTTTAAGTAAACATTCTAAATATTAAATGGTCACTCATAGCGAAGTGCGAATGCTCCCAGGACCTTTCATTTTAAAGGAAAAAAATTTGATAGAATTTAAACCGGAATTGTTTTCTTTGCTAGTGAGCGTCCGAAAAACCTTAAATGAACTTAGAGAGAGCGGGTCATTTCTAAAAGAAAATATTCCTCTCTTCAGGTTATCCTATTTATGTACGCACGCAAATTTCTAACTCTAAGTGTGGACTGAAATTAAGCTCGCAATATAAATGAGCTTATTTGCCTTTATTGTGAGTCCCTGAGCTTTCAATAGAATCGGTGGTGTACGTGGTAGTGGCTGAAAAGGAAAATCCTTGAGCGCTTTTACATAAACATAGCTCGCTAAATATTTACACGATTTTGTTCCGTCCTCACCTTTAATTGATTGAATTTACAATAATATTTGAACAAGTTTGGTAAAGCCCAGCATGGTGTAAATTGTCTCGTAATTTGTTGTCAAGATTTTATTATTGACTTTTACATTTAAAAAATTTTCCTATAAAAGAGGAATCCGCTCTGGGGCTTTTGTCAAAGCCATTTTAGAGGCCGTCAAATAAACATACAAAGTTCTACAATGAAATTATTTTTAATTTTGTCCCTGGTCACGCTTGGGGTCGTTGGAAGTCCAACGATTTCTTTAGGCGGGGGATGCTCTGGTCAGGGTGGAGCTTGTGGAGCTGGTGGCGGTGGACTTTCGAGTGGTGGAAATAGTGGCGGTGGACTTTCGAGTGGTGGAAACAGAGGCGGTGGACTTTCGAGTGGTGGAAACAGAGGCGGAGGACTTTTGGGTAATGGAATTGGTGGTGGAGGTTGTAGCAGTGGCGGTGGAGGCTTAGGCTCTGGACTTTTCGGTGGTGGAAATAGTGGCGGTGGACTTTTTGGTACTGGAAACAGTGGCGGTGGACTTTTTGGTGGTGGAAACAGTGGCGGTGGACTTTTTGGTGGTGGAAATAGTGGCGGTGGACTTTTTGGTGGTGGAACTGGAACTGGGAATGGTGGCGTTGGAGGCGGCAGAGGGAATGGCAGACGGAACGGTGGTAGAAGAAGAAATGGAGGCGGAAATGGTGGTGGTGGTGGTGGTGGTGGTGGTGGTGGTGTTGGTGGTGGTGGTGTTGGTGGTGGTGCTGGCGGAACCAATAACATCGGAATCAGGCGAAGAATCCGCAATCGTATTATTGTCGCAAACTAAAATGGTGAATTTGGTGCATAATTCCTTAGTTAAGAATTTTGAAATAAAACGTCCCTTACGGATTTAATTGTGTTAAGAACTTGAAATGTTTTCTGCTTTGAAACACTCTCAAGGAGCATACGTTTAAGAAAGAGGTAGCACACTGCACTATACCCACACTGCACACTGATCTGAGTTGCCTTTTTTTTGGCATAAGATCGAAAAATGAAGTTAAATCTTTTAAATTTGGTATTCTTGCTAATAGTGACATCATAGATAAATCATAAAAAAAAATTTTAAACGGATTGGATGACGTTTTTATATAGCCCTAAAATGAAGTTTTAAGTTCTTGAGTGTTTTCAATACAAAAACTTAATAGCACCTTTAAAAAGCATATATGTATATAGATATGTATATGTATTGATGTAGCAGTATTGAAGAGCAGTATTGTGCTCTCTCGATAGTCTCGGAGCAAGTTTTCATTTGAGCCTTGATCCCCCTGACTTATATTTTAATGATGGCCGGCCACATTTTTTAGCTGATATTTTGAAATTGTGCCTCTGCGTGTGAGCTTTTGAATTGCTTCATATGCCTATCACATTTTTAGGCTGTTTTTTTAAACATATTTCATAAAAATTACAATTTTTTGCTTAATTTTAGACGCTTTGTTTTCAGTTAAAGTGTCCATCAAACTTCTTAAACTCACACTTAATCAGCGCCGAGGTATTCTCATTCTTCTCCAACCAAATCATTAATAAATTTTCACTCAAATTACTTCGAATTAGCGCAAATATGCGCAAGAAAAATAGATCCCATATAAAAGAGCAAAGATGAAAATGTAATTGAGCACCAAAACTTTAAATCTCCCTCAGTGTCTGCACCTCATAAAACCCCATTTCTTATCAAAATTTCACTCAAAAACTACAGATCATGAAAGCTTAAATTAACAAAGACAATATGACGGCATACGTAAGACTCTTCTTAACACAAACATCGATAAACTTTTCATTACATTAATCCTGATTGGAATTTGCTTTTGGAGCCCGCCTTTTGAAAAAAATTCCAATTCAAGAAGGAATTTTATTTACGGCACACTGAACTGAAATAATGTTTTTTAGAAACATATGTTGTTTTTTCGTGCTGCCAAATGCTGAGACTGCAAAACAAATTTATTTATTTTTAGAACGAAGTTCTTTATGAAACGATAGCGACAGGGGACCTAGTCGAGAAAAAGTGAAAAAGCGCTATAAAATCCGCGTTACCTAAATTTAAGTTCGCAAAAAAGGGTATAATAACCTTTGCAAAAAGAAAGAAATATACATATATTTACGTAAAATGACTTGCTGATGCGGCCGAGATATTATACTTTTTAGGCGACACTTATTTCCGACGATATCCCGAAAAAACAATTAATTATTAAATTCAGAAACTACACAGACACATACAAGCATAAATGCATTCAAACAAAACAAAACAATATGTGGTGCTGCCAGACTGAACGTTTTCAGAATAACTCCGATTAGTAGGTTGTTGCAAATATATAAGGGCATTTTAGGTAGCTTATAATTTTTTTTGCGCTATCAAAGTATACGTCAATTCGTACATAATTAAAACATATTTAAAATCATCGTCTGTACTCCGGGGGCAGCGGATGTAATATCGGTGTGAAAAATATCGATACTTTAAAACATCTTTATGTATGATAATTCGCATTTTCAAGACTATCTCATTTGTGATGGAAAACCCTTTACACGTATGCTTTTTTAGTTCCAGTATATTCTGCTTATCTAACTTAGCACTTTGAGGGCTCAACGCTGTTAAAGTAAATTGAAAGGAAGTAACGAGCTCACTACTTTGAAGAAAGGAAATCAGAGTTGAAATTTCGATGACAGGTCGACAGAAATATAGGAAATGTGTGACTAAAATGCAACCCTGTGAGTCCGATTACTTGTAATAAGCGTATGCGTTCAAGTAGCGAAAGTAAGTCAAAGTTCTTATTTGTTTTTATACCCAGCGTAAGCAG
Organism: Chlorops oryzae; assembly: GCA_020466095.1. Classification (NCBI taxonomy): domain Eukaryota; kingdom Metazoa; phylum Arthropoda; class Insecta; order Diptera; family Chloropidae; genus Chlorops; species Chlorops oryzae. The sequence goes on along the minus strand of CM035808.1, from coordinate 26,082,386 downwards.
GGTATATTAGGGTATCTTGTAACAGCCAGAATAACGCTCCGTAGATATAGACACATATATATATATATTCTTGATCAGGATCAAAAATTCGATTTAGACATGTCCGTCCGTCCGTGTCCGGATCTCCTCCGAAACGGCTGGACCAATCATGTCAAAATGTGGCACACAGGTATATCGGGGTCCGAGTATGATCCTAACTAAAAATGGAAGACATCCGCTCACTGCCACGCCCACAAATGAATTTAATGTGTTTTCAGTAAAATGCTTGTAACTTGCGAACTAGGGATCCCAAAATCCCGGGATATCCCGGGATCCCGGGATTAGTCCCGGTGGTTTTCTTGGCTATTCAACTAAAGTTTGATTAACACATCCATATATTCCATATATTTTAACTTCGACTAAACGATTTAACAGATTTAAACGATTTTGTCCGATTTTTTCTACGAATTCAACGATTTATTACTATTTTTTTAAATCCCGGGATACCGGGATTGGGATGCCTATTGCGAACCACTCAACACATTTCATTGATATTTGGTGTACTGGTAAACTACGAAAAGGGACATATCCTGGAAAAAAAATGGACTCCGCCCTCCGTGAGCCACGCCCACAAATAAGGGCTTATCGTAACTTGTGAAGTAAACGGCGTAGAAGCTTCAAATTCGCAACATAGGTTGACCAAGGCGAAGGAAAGGTGTAGGAAAAAATTTTATGTGGCTCGCCCACTGCCACGCCCACAAATGAAGATTTTTCGTAACTTCCGAGGTTAAAGGCGTAGAAGCTTCAAAATCGCAACATAGGTTGACAAAGGCAAATGAAAGGTGTAGGAATAAAAATTTATGTAGCCCGCCCACTGCCACGCCCACAAATGGAGAATTTTCGTAACTTCCGAAGTAAAAGGCATAGAAGCTTCAAATTCGCAACATAGGTTCACCAAGGCGAATGAAAGGTGTTGGCAAATAATTTATGTGGCCCTCCCACTGCCACGACCATAAATAGAGAAGCAAAAAGCGCACTATGCGCTCATAACGTCGGGACGCTGGGTATTTCAAAGTCGGGCTTGACCGACTTTAGCTTTCTTACTTGTTTGTTAATAAAATTAATATTTGGACGGCGTTCTTTTAAGAATTCAAGTGTTGTTAAAGACATTCTGATATGTTACTCAAAAATACAGCAAAAAATTTCGGGTAGGTGCGTTTTTCACGTAAGTGCATAAAATTGTCTGGAAAATAATTGAATGCAGCTAAGCAGAATATACTGTATCGCATTTTCGCTTGTTAAAAATAGTTGAAAACAACAAACAGCCGTCTTGTATACATATATTTTTCGATTAATAAAAACAATTGAGTTTTGCGAAAAACCTTGCTGCGAATTATATTTACTAACATTTATAAATACCATAATGAACTTCGTTCTTATCTGGTGTCCTATGACACAACTCAACTTGTTTTTTTTATTATCGGTGTCCATGGAGATTAAACAAAAAACTCACATTAAGAATTTTCAAAATATTTCGAGTCTAAATTTGTATTTTATGCCACAAAAAAAAGTCTATTCAGACCAGTTTGCAGCCTATTATTGCAATTTAGAACAAGTAAGGGTGTTATAGTCAGGCGAGCCTGACAATAGAATACCCGACACAGACACTTATGTTCGAATAATTTTTAATATCAAGAGGTGTTTAAGGACATATTGGGCCCATATACCGACTTTTGTTAAATTTCTTTAAAAAACCCCCCATTTGCCACGCCCAATTTTTCAATTTTTTTGAGATTCCAATCGGACCCTTATATATACGCTTAAATTCTAAGGGGCTATTTCCACTACACCGCATTTAGCATTTGCATTTTTAAAGATGCTAGACCCGTTTCCACTGCGTTTCGCATTTAGCATTTTGTGAAAATTTGAATTTTTGTTTGGAAAAATATTTGAATTCTTTGAAGTAGGCTTTGAAATGTTAAAAATTTGAAGAAAATATTAATGAAAACTAGACGGTTTTTAATATTTTTATCGCATTTTCTCAAGATGCTGAAAAATGCTGTTTTAAGAACAACAACAATTACATGTAATTCAAAGCCGCATTTTTGAGCATTTTTTAAAAATGCTGAAAAATGCTAAATGCGTCTGTAGTGGAAACAGCCCCTTAGTTGAAAATTTGTGCCCCATGAGCCTAATGGAAGAAAAGCACTTTTCTAAAGGACGGGTTTTCAAAGCCATTTTAGAGGCCGTCAAATAAACATACAAAGTTCTACAATGAAATTATTTTTAATTTTGTCCCTGGTCACGCTTGGGGTCGTTGGAAGTCCAACGATTTCTTTAGGCGGGGGATGCTCTGGTCAGGGTGGAGCTTGTGGAGCTGGTGGCGGCGGACTTTCGAGTGGTGGAAATAGTGGCGGTGGACTTTCGAGTGGTGGAAACAGAGGCGGCAGACTTTTTGGTGCTGGAAACAGTGGCGGAGGACTTTTGGGTAATGGAATTGGAGGTGGAGGTTGTAGCAGTGGCGGTGGAGGCTTAGGCTCTGGACTTTTCGGTGGTGGAAATAGTGGCGGCGGACTTTTTGGTACTGGAAACAGTGGCGGTGGACTTTTTGGTGGTGGAAATAGTGGCGGTGGACTTTTTGGTGGTGGAAATAGTGGCGGTGGACTTTTTGGTGGTGGAACTGGAACTGGGAATGGTGGCGTTGGAGGCGGTAGAGGGAATGGCAGACGGAACGGTGGTAGAAGAAGAAATGGAGGCGGAAATGGTGGTGGTGGTGGTGGTGGTGGTGGTAGTGTTGGTGGTGGTGGTGTTGGTGGTGGTGGTGTTGGTGGTGGTGGTGTTGGTGGTGGTGCTGGCGGAACCAATAACATCGGAATCAGGCGAAGAATCCGCAATCGTATTATTGTCGCAAACTAAAATGGTGAATTTGGTGCATAATTCCTTAGTTAAGAATTTTGAAATAAAACGTCCCTTACGGATTTAATTGTGTTAAGAACTTGAAATGTTTTCTGCTTTGAAACACTCTCAAGGAGCATACGTTTAAGAAAGAGGTAGCACACTGCACTATACCCACACTGCACACTGATCTGAGTTGCTTTTTTTTTGGCATAAGATCAAAAAATGAAGTTAAATCTTTGAAATTTGGTATTCTTGCTAATAGTGACATCATAGTAAATCATAAAAAAAATTTTAAACGGATTGGATGACGTTTTTATATAGCCCCAAAATGAAGTTTTAAGTTCTTGAGTGTTTTCAATACAAAAACTTAATAGCACCTTTAAAAAGCATATATATAGATATGTATATGTATTGATGTAACATAGCAGCATTAAAGAGCAGTATTGTGCTCTCTCGATAGTCTCGGAGCAAGTTTTCATTTGAGCCTTGATCCCCCTGACTTATATTTTAATGATGGCCGGCCACATTTTTTAGCTGATATTTTGAAATTGTGCCTCTGCGTGTGAGCTTTTGAATTGCTTCATATGTCAATCACATTTTTAAGCTGTTTTTTTAAACATATTTCATAAAAATTACAATTTTTTGCTTAATTTTAGACGCTTTGTTTTCAGTTAAAGTGTCCATCAAACTTCTTAAACTCACACTTAATCAGCGCCGAGGTATTCTTTTTCTTCTCCAACCAAATCGTTAATAAATTTTCACTCAAATTACTTCGAATTAGCGCAAATATGCGCAAGAAAAATAGATCCCATATAAAAGAGCAAAGATGGAAAGGTAATTGAGCACCAAAACGGTTTAAATGGCTCCTTTGCTTTCTACTTTTTCTTATCAATAATTTTGAGCTCTTTAAAAACTAAGATCATGTAAAGCTTAAATTAACAAAGACAATGACGGCAAAAATACGGTAAGACTTTTACGTAAGCAAAAATTCGATAAACTATTATCATTACATTAACCCTGATTGGAATTTGCTTTAAAATGTGAAAGTCAACGCCTTTTGAAAAAAATTCCAATTCAAGAAGGAACATTTATTTTACGGCACACTGAACTGAAAATATGTTTATTTAGAAACATATGATTGTTATTTCGTGCTGCCAAATGCTGAGACTGCAAACAAAATTTATTTTTTTTTTGTATTATCGGTGTCCATGGAGATTAAACAAAAAACTCACATTAAGAATTTTCAAAATATTTCGAGTCTAAATTTGTATTTTATGCCACAAAAAAAAGTCTATTCAGACCAGTTTGCAGCCTATTATTGCAATTTAGAACAAGTAAGGGTGTTATAGTCAGGCGAGCCTCGACAATTAGGAATTCAGACACAGACACTTATGTTCGAATAATTTTTAATATCAAGAGGTGTTTAAGGACATATTGGGCCCATATACCGACTTTTGTTAAATTTCTTTAAAAAACCCCCCATTTGCCACGCCCAATTTTTCAATTTTTTTGAGATTCCAATCGGACCCTTATATATACGCTTAAATTCTAAGGGGCTATTTCCACTACACCGCATTTAGCATTTGCATTTTTAAAGATGCTAGACCCGTTTCCACTGCGTTTCGCATTTAGCATTTTGTGAAAATTTGAATTTTTGTTTGGAAAAATATTTGAATTCTTTGAAGTAGGCTTTGAAATGTTAAAAATTTGAAGAAAATATTAATGAAAACTAGACGGTTTTTAATATTTTTATCGCATTTTCTCAAGATGCTGAAAAATGCTGTTTTAAGAACAACAACAATTACATGTAATTCAAAGCCGCATTTTTGAGCATTTTTTAAAAATGCTGAAAAATGCTAAATGCGTCTGTAGTGGAAACAGCCCCTTAGTTTCATTGAAGTATTTCAATAAAGTCCGCTTTTGAGGCATTTTTGGGATTTTTGTGACAGACCCTAGTACTAGAGGTACCCTTAATAATGGTTCGATCGAAAAAATTTTTGGGGAGGACGTTACTGGCTATCAAGGAAGCATACGTGCCAACTTTCGTTCAAGTCCCATTTGTATTTCGGGTGTAGGAGACAATTTTCGAAAAACGCCCTTATGCCACGTCCACTTTTCAAATTTTTTGAAATCATATTACTTGCCTTTAAACATGTTCAAATACCAAGTTTCATCAAAATATCTTGAAAAACTCAGGTTTTAGAGCAGTTTTTGTGATTTTCGTAACAGACCCTAGTACTGGAGGTACCCCTAAAAATGGTCCGATCGGGTCCATTCTCGATAAGATAACTGTATACAGACAGACAGACAGACAGACAGACGGACATGTCTAAATCGAATCTCCTGGTGACGCTGATCATTTCTATATACATTTTGTATGGTCTATCTCGACTGGTTCTGGGTGTTACACACAACCCAACAAACGCAATATACCCTCGACACAGAGTGTGTCGGGTATAAAAAAAACATTCTTACGGATTTAATTGTGTTAAGAACTTGAAATGTTTTCTGCTTTGAAACACTCTCAAGGAGCATACGTTTAAGAAAGAGGTAGCACACTGCACTATACCCACACTGCACACTGATCTGAGTTGCCTTTTTTTTTGGCATAAGATCAAAAAATGAAGTTAAATCTTTGAAATTTGGTATTCTTGCTAATAGTGACATCATAGATAAATCATAAAAAAAAATTTTAAACGGATTGGATGACGTTTTTATATAGCCCCAAAATGAAGTTTTAAGTTCTTGAGTGTTTTCAATACAAAAACTTAATAGCACCTTTAAAAAGCATATATATAGATATGTATATGTTTTGATGTAGCAGTATTAAAGAGCAGTATTGTGCTCTCTCGATAGTCTCGGAGCAAGTTTTCATTTGAGCCTTGATCCCCCTGACTTATATTTTAATGATGGCCGGCCACATTTTTTAGCTGATATTTTGAAATTGTGCCTCTGCGTGTGAGCTTTTGAATTGCTTCATATGTCAATCACATTTTTAAGCTGTTTTTTTAAACATATTTCATAAAAATTACAATTTTTTGCTTAATTTTAGACGCTTTGTTTTCAGTTAAAGTGTCCATCAAACTTCTTAAACTCACACTTAATCAGCGCCGAGGTATTCTTTTTCTTCTCCAACCAAATCGTTAATAAATTTTCACTCAAATTACTTCGAATTAGCGCAAATATGCGCAAGAAAAATAGATCCCATATAAAAGAGCAAAGATGGAAAGGTAATTGAGCACCAAAACTTTAAATCTCCCCATTTCTTATCAAAATTTTACTCAAAAACTACAGATCATGAAAGCTTAAATTAACAAAGACAATGACGGCATACGTAAGACACTTCTTAAAACAAAAATCGATAAACTTTTCATTACATTAACCCTGATTGGAATTTGCTTTTGGAGTCCGCCTTTTGAAAAAAATTCCAATTCAAGAAGGAACTTTATTTACGGCACACTGAACTGAAAGAATGTTTTTTAGAAACATATGTTGTTATTTCGTGCTGCCAAATGCTGAGACTGCAGAACAAAATTTATTTTTTTTTTGTATTATCGGTGTCCATGGAGATTAAACAAAAAACTCACATTAAGAATTTTCAAAATATTTCGAGTCTAAATTTGTATTTTATGCCACAAAAAAAAAGTCTATTCAGACCAGTTTGCAGCCTATTATTGCAATTTAGAAAAAAAAACATTCTCGAATTAGGATTTCAGGGACTTCCGCTTTAAGGAATTTTTTTTGTATTTTCAATTGAATATTGATGCTTTTGTGGTGCGTACAGAATGGAAAAAAAATTCGATACGAGACAACGTAATACTCTTCCTTTGTCAAAGAATTTACATTCCTTTGTGCATATATGTAATCATATTTATGTACACGGCCAAATATACATTTTTAGCATTAAATATGCAATTCATATTTGCTCCCAATGGAAATGAGCTTATTCGCCTTCATTGTGAGGCCCTGCATTGAATGGTGTACGCTCTTGAAAAGGAAATTCCTTGAGTGCTTTGCATACGACATTTGCGTGTCACGTTCGAACATGAATTTTCACATACAAAATTTACTTATATAATTACACACACACACATTTGCTTCCTGTCAATCATTCCAAGTGGTTTCTGACAATTTTGAACGCTCATATTTTTCTGTCGTCTTCGAGACTTTTCCCCCAAATGGAGCACTTTTAGAGTGAAAATATTCAATGTTTTCGGTTGACTGCAGTATTTGGTGTCACATGCCGGGTTCGTTTTTGCATTAGCATAACAAGCATACCAGTGCGCTCCAACGAAAACATTATGCGACAAGATGTATACGTTATGAGAGACCTTTATTGTCATCGCTGAGAGAAAAATTTAGAGCTTTTAAATGTGATAACATTATAATGACGCTATTCAAATGAAGCGTATGAATTTTTGAAAAAAAAAAACCAAATCCTTAAAACTTCAATGCAATTTGAAAGCATTTTACACATAACTGATTTATGTAAAACCCCAAAAACGTTCCCATAGAAATTCTTTTTTTCAATTTATTTAAAGTTTTCTTTTTTTTATTTGGACTTAATTTGGCCAACAGAAAAACAAACAACAACAAAAAAAAACAAAGCATAATTATAAGGGCAATGACTTATTCTTTTGGGGTTTTCTCCTGTGCTGTCAGAAATGAAATAGAAATGATATATGAAATAATGAAATAAATGAATAAATGAAATAGAAAACCACACTTCAGAAAATTTTGAATTCATTTCTGAAACGTTTTTTAATGAAGTTTTTCATTTCTAATAGAGCTGGCGAGAGCCCCTTTTAATACAATAGTTCTATCATTTAAGATGTCATTGTAATTTATGCTTACAGTCACCTTTTGAATGCATTTACTACGAAAATTTGGTTAATTATGAATGGCTTTTGTATATCCTTCTTTAGAGGACCTATAAATTTCAAAATCACGCACTCAAGCAGCATCAAAAGCCTATTGAAGTTTCATGGCTTCCTTCCAACATAAATCACAGCGATAATTATGTAGGCGAGATCATAAATAAAACATGATTTTACTTCAAACAGCACAAAAACAAAACCCAAAATAGAGTCAGGTATGTTGTTACTACAAAAAGAAACGCCACAAATCTGCCAAAAAAAACAAAGCCAAAAAAAAAGGCCCATAATTTATGCATTCAATGAAGCGGACCTTAAAACACTAGGCACGTAAAATGCGTAAAAAAATTCTTCTCCTTTTTTTCTTTATTTGTTCCTTAGCCAAACTCGAGCTGAAAAATTGTTTGCGAAATGCGCGGTTTTTTGTAGGGCAAAAACTTGGCATGCTTTGCGGCGTTCGGTCGACCAAGTTCAGAAAATTATGATAAATTGCAATTTGCTTTTACCATTTCACCGTTTAACGTTGAGCGGTAAAATAATGGCATGGCTTTTTGCTCTGCGAGCTGCTTTCTCTCTGTTTATTTATTATATTTTTTTTTTCTTTTATTTAATTTTTTTATTCATTTTCATCTCGAGCAAGTTTACTTTGTAAGATAACTAAATTTATTGACTTGGACAGTGTGGTGCCGTCAATTGTTGTGGAGAGATGAAAGTAAAAGCTTCGAGCTCTTCGTAAGTCACCAAAACAGCGCCAGAGCACTTACATAAATCGATTGGCGTGTGCTCGTTACATATATTTTTTTTTTTTTGGGTATATATTTTTCCATCTTGATGAGTTTGTTGAAGACGTTTGACTGGAAGAATAGAGAGGAAGGAATTGGGAAAGTAAAGTGTTTGTCTTCATTTTACGGGTTGGAGTGAAACATGATGTTAAAGACGAAATCAAATGTTCAGAAACGCTCATTGACTAGACTAGACTAGATCTCCGGAAGATTTATTTTAAGCCCTTACTTCCACATGTCTTTCTTTATAAATTTCAAGAAGCCAAATCGTTTGCCCAAGGCACCACTGAAGTCATGGAGATCTTTTTTAAATAAAAGACTCCAAAGACTCAATAAACGTAGCTTCAGAAAGTTCCACAACGAAACACTTTTTACTACCAGTGTTTGGCCAAAGACCAGGGTTTGACCATTGTCCCTAAGCAAGTTTATTTGACATTTTTTCTCAATTTTCGATGGATAGCGCCTGTTTGTAAAAAATTAAAATTGGCTTTTCCACAAGTATTACGGTAAAAAAAATATCGGCAAATAAAGACTTTTCAAGCTAAGCTTCCGCTTTTGGAATATTCGCATAGATTCGATGGCGACAAATTTGATACGTCAGTTCCAATGATCCCGGCAAAGCCTCATTTTCTATTCATTTATTCAAGGTCCCCAGAATTCTCTCTTTATTTATGAAGGCACTGCTTTTGGCAATGAATTTAAAAATTTCATTCTCCAACAAAAGCTCGAAAGTTGGCATCTTATATTAGGTATACTTAGATTTATAAATAAAATTGAATACACCCGCTAAAATATTGTTTGCTTGAGGCAAATGTTGAATAAGCACAATGTTAACAAGTAAGGGTGTTATATTGAGGCGAACCTGACAATTCAATACCCGACTCAGATAAACAGTTAGTAATGTATTTTTTATTCGGAGGGTTAAATATAAGCACTTATTCAAAATTTATTTTAAAAAAATCTCGAGAAACTGCAGTTTTGGGATGTTTGTGACAGATCCTAGAACTGAAGGCACCCTTAAAGATGTTCCGATCCGATCTATTATCGAACATGTTGTTACTCATTTCCCTATGAACATGCATACCAAATTTTGTCGAGATAGCTCAGCTCCTTCAATAAGGAAACTATATGCGGACAGACAGACGGACATGGCTAAATCGAATATCCTGGCAACGCTGATGATTTCTATTTATATATATTTTGTATGTTTTATCTTGACTGATTCTGGGTGTTCCATACCACCGCACAAACGCAATATACCTACCCTCGACTCCGAGTGTGTCGGATATAAAAAATACGAACACCGCTCGGCATGCGAGAAGAACGTTTTGTTTTTCTGAAAGACGTCAATTTTATTCGTGTTTTTCAACTGGTTTCGCAGTCAGGCGTCTCTATTATTTGATATTTTTTCGCTTGCTGCTTTTGTCCTTCAAAATCGTTCAACTCAAAGGAAGAAACAAAGATTATTCAAATTTGAAATGATTTCTTTTGTCTTCGACCTTGAGCGTGAAATATGCCAAAAAAATTTTCAATGCATTTGTTTGCTCATTCTTAAAATCGCAAAAAATATTTGCACAACTTTTGCCTAGCAAATAATGCGTAAGGGGTTCATCGTTTGACGCTTTAATGGATATATAAATGGATTTCGGTATTAGAAACGTATTAGAGTCTATCTGGATTTCAAGGAATCAGATCATTGCAAAAATGACATTTCCGTCAATTTTCCTCGTAATCTCAGTTTGCGTCGTCGTTGCTTACGGTCAAAATGATGTTGCCGACGAGAAATGCTTCGGTCTTTTGGGAATGGCTGCGGATAATAACAACAACAATGCTAACAACCTGGCGACAGCCCTTGTGCTTGCGAGCCTTATAAGTAATAATAATCGTTTTCCCAACAACAACAATAACGGCAACAACGGCAATAACGGTAATAATGGCAATAACGGCGATAACGGAACTGTTGTGTCAAACAGAGCCCTGATGAGAAGGAGACTTAGGAACTTTCAGCGCCGCAACAACATTCAAGGCTAATGGAATTTAAATTCTTTTGTTTTATTCATTTTCATATTAGTTTTTCCTTAATAAAAATGATCCTTATAAGAATTAAATAAGCGAGGAGCCAATTAGACATTTCATTCAATATACGGTCTAAGATTCGAAATTGTCATCCGAAGAATAAACTCGGACTGGCCGCGATTATTCCAGTGCCTATATCCCTATGAGAATCGGGTATTAAGACGCGCGTTGACTTCGATAAGCTAGCTCATCAGGTTGCAAAAATCTGATCTGACAAAGAATCGGAGTAGCCTTCCTTCAACTTAAAACTCATTGAGGGCTTTTACTCTAGCCAGCTGAGCCAAGTGCCTTGCTTATATCGCTAAAGGAACTCGAGTTTGAGACGGAAATTTATTTCGATGAAATTGCTTAGGTTTCAAAAAACTTATTTTAAATAGAAATCAGACAAATTTTGAGTGAAATTTAATATCATTTAGATTTTGACTATTGTTTTAAATATAGCACCAAACGAGATAACGAATCGACGAAATTAAATCGATTGACATGGAGCAATGTTTACCACGCGATCTCACAAGAGAGATAGGCGTATGCCTAACGTGGATGCGTATACGACGTGAAGGCCTGAAGAAATATGTATGCGACGTCGCTCCTGTTCTCGGCTTTTATTCGCTGACGTTGTATGCACGTTCAATAGTAGTTATTTATAAATCGTGTACACAAGACTGAATCTTGGAGGACATCTAAGATCCTTGAACGATTGTATTTCATGGGCTAAAATTAATTATTTCGTCATTGTATTAAGATGGATGGAAGCGGCGCGGCGGTTTTATTTTGAGCCAAAACAGAAAACATATTCCTTTGTCATTGAATTTATTAAGAAAGACGGCACGTGTTTTCAATTGACTTGAGTGATGTGTTTGAACAAAGCTACTTATAATTATATATGTAATTTAAATAAATGACATTTTTTTTAGTCCAATCATTCTTCATCGCAGATCAGTTGGCAAGGTAGAATGAAAGCATGGGAGCATAAGGAAAGCTTAAGCAAATACAGTAAAAATATAACACGAAAACACAAAGGAATGAAGCGTATACTTAACGTGATTACGTATACGTCGGGCAGGCGAAGAATAATTCCTTTTACCACTGCCAATTCATAAATTCACTTGATACTCTTTCTGAACATGCAAGCAGAATAAAACTTAGGAGAAAATCGAATGTCCTTGAACGATTGAGGTTCATGAGTTAAAATTCATTATTCATTTTTGTATCGAGATTTGTGGCGCCAGAGAAATAATTTTTTTATCTTGAAATTCATTTATAAACAATAAATATATTTACTGTAAATAACAACGAATATATCATTATAATAGATTCATTCAAATGGGATACAGATCTATGTACTTATGTACGTTTTGCTATATTGGCACAAAAACGTTTTGCGAATTTCGCGGGCTATATTTGCGCAACTTTTTGCTGAAGAACAATTCACTGTGCCATCGTTTGACGTCAGATCTTAAATATTTTCCTCTCGACTTCTTCGCTAAAATTGCGGTATAAATGGATTGCGATATCGAAATCGTCTTAGAGGTTTTCTGAAGTTCGTGAAGGTAGATCACCGCAATAATGAGATTCCTGTCTCTCGTCTTTGTGATCTCGTTTTGCGTCGTCTTTGCTTACGGTCAAAATAATGTTGCGGAGGAAAAGTGTTTTTTTGGTTTGGGTGCAAATAATAACCCGAACAATAACGTAGATTTGGCCTCGGCTCTTGCTCTGGCGAGCCTTATTAATAACAATAATAATAATGGACTCGGTAACAACAATAATGGTTTTGCCAACGATAACGGATTTCCTAACAACAACAATGGAGTTGTGGTTGGAAACAGAGCCTTGAGGAGAAGGAGATTAAGGAACCTTCTGCGTCGAAACAACATTCAAGGCTAAAATCGGTCAATCGCCATTTCTTTCTCATTCATCTTTGTGGTGTTATTATTTATTATTTAAAAAAAGCTCCTTCATCACGCAGTAAATGGAATAATCAATGTGATTACATTTTTGTTTCATATTCATTGTTTTGTTATTTTTCCAAATAAAAGGCTTCCTTCGCGACACTATATGATTGTTTGTATTAAAATCTTTTCGATTAGTTCTTAAAAATATTGTTTCTGAAGAGTTCTAATAAAAAGAATATTGGTTTTGTGAAGAAATATTCAATTGATTCTGCACGAACAGATCCAATTGCAATTGCTTAGCGTGATTCAAATGACTCAAACTATAGCTTAACTAATTCTGGTAGAACTGATTGATTGATTGACGGAAAATTGTATGGATTTTGCTCAAAGACCATTTGGATGCATATTGACATGACAAAGAAAACCCACAGAAAACATTGTTAAATCACTTCGTAGTTAACAACAGTGGGTGGGAAAATTGAATGAATTTCAAACTACCAAAATCAGGTGAATCTTTCTCCTTGTAATTTTTAGCCTCGATCGAAAGCAGCACCTTAACTGACGTCTTCCATTCTGAGTTTCTTATAATAACCCCGTAAGACCACCTGTTCAAATGTTTGCTAACACCGAGTAACCAGTTCTCATTTGATTAAGAATCATCAAGAGAAGCACGGAAATGTTGGCAAGACAAATTTAAAAAAAATAAATAATGAAATCAAGAAATTTCTTGCGCAGACTGTTTGGCATGTAAACAGTAGATTCAGCTCCAGCTTTTTCACTAGCACTGCGAGCAGTACTTCGAAGGCCTTTTAATGGCATAAGAACTGCTATGGTCTGTTTGGTAGTCACTTGAATAAAAATAACATAGATGGGCATTTTTCATTACCAGTGAAAATTAAGTAAATTTTTCCTGAATCTGAAATTTCACTAAAATTACTGATACTGAAAATACATACTAGTAGTTTGAAATCAACGCACACATCAGTTAATTCAACAAATCATTAAAAATTGAAGTGATTTCTCTTTGCTTCCTATTGCAGGAATTATGAAGTGATGATTTTTCAATACGTTCTCCATTATTTTCACTGAAGAAAATAAGAGCATTGTGTAGGCATTGTTGTTGCCTACTATTTTCAGTATCAGTAAAATTTTTCTTGTAATGCTGTTTAACTTTCAGAAGCACTAAACTTCTACTGGTACTTAAAATGTTAATGTGAAATGTGCGCATGTATGAAAAACAGCAACAATGCAGCCACCCTGGCTTTTGCTAATACCAAGGCAATGCTTTCGAAAATGACTCAAGGTGCATATCCGCTCCATCAAAGAGAGGCGATATTTATTTAAGAATTGACTTGCGTTTGCCAACAGCTCTAGGACTGGCATTTGCTTATTTAATTTTTTTTTAACTTCTTGTTGCGTGATTCAAGTGTTCCGGCTTATCCCGGGACCCACAAGCATATGTTTCTTAAATAAATAATACTTTAGAATCTAAAGTTTAGATCTTATTAATATTTCTGTCAATTTGTTTGTTGTCTTTTTGCACAAGCAATTCATTTGAAGCTAATGGGTACAGCAGTTATGGAAGGACTCGAATGTCAGATTGATTTTGCTACATAATGACACAGACTCAACTCTTACGCTGTTATTTTTCTGTCCTTCTTTGAGCTTCGAATAAAATTCACGGAGTTCAATTGTTCCCTTGACAATTGAATTGTTTGGCGAATCCTTAAGTTGAATTCAAAGAAAGTTTTCCAGAGCTCGTAAAGGAATCCTCGTAAATGTTGAAGCCACTTAAGGCAAATTCCAGGAATATTTGTCTAAAAGCTGTCGCAGTCATTGTCAAATAAAGAAACAAAAAAAAAAAAAAAAAAAAACAACAATAATAAATGCAAAACGAAGAAAATAAAACAACAAAAATACAACAATAGAAAATGTTTCGAAGCCAACAACAATCTGAAGGAAGAATCATGAACTCAAAGACCGCAGAAATCGACCGCAAAAACTTACAGAAATTTTGTGATTTACGACAATGTTCGCAGCAAGTTTTCTCGGTAATATTTATTCATTTCTTTGTATACGCATTTGAAAGAAAGCGACGGATGGAGGGCATAAAAGTACGGGGAGCGCATCGAATGAAACAATTTTATAAACGGGAACCCATGAGGAGTTGTCTTGTTGGTAGTCACCTAAACAATGTGAGCTTCAAGGCGCCACATTACGCATACAAATGCGAGGAACACAAGAAGACCTAAATTTGCAAATGGCTGCTTGAATGTAGGAATAGAATAACAGGAAGTGGAAGTGGAAGTGGAAGGAAGAAGAAAATCAAGGCAAAAGGTAAAGATGATAGAAAATTATAATAAATTGAGATGCCGTATGTGAAACAGCCTTGTTACTGTGATTTCGTCTGTATTGGCATTCCACCTTCGGATTCAAGTGGCAAAAATGATTCAAGCATAAAAGATGAATAGACTTAGCAGCGATTGTTCGTCTAATCGCAAAGCTCACAGAACACGTAACAATCAATTCTCTTCAGTGGTTTAACGTTGGTTTTCCCTTGGGTTTTCTTCGCAAAATCTATTCATTCGTCATTTCACTTTGACATTCTCTGCTTGTGGCTTGTTTTCCACTGTGTATTTTGGTTTTTGCTTGAAATTTTTCAGCAGCCCCTGGAATTTAACGGAGCATGACAGATGACAAAGTTTTTGTTGTTTTTACTGGTTTTACAGTTTTTATTGGTTTTACTGTTGGCTGGTTTGTTGGTTTGCTGGTTTTTTCGGGGGGTTCGAGAGTTTTTTTAAGAATATTGAATGGGAGAAAGCATAAAATTCGTCAAAAAGGGGGGAAAGCTGCTCAAAAGTAAGAATGGTTCTTCTCACAAACCCCTTTCTCGTCGCTCATTCATTCAATCATTCCGTTCATTCGCACGCAAATAAATCCTCCCCATCAGCGTTAACCACATCGTTGGGACGAGTGGAAAGACGAACGAACGAACGAATGATCGAATGACTGAATGACTGAACGACTGAACACATAAATAAATGAATGTGCACAAATTACTTTGCTGAAATTTTCTAAATTGAACACAACGAATTTTTATTGCCACCATTGAGATTTGTTGAATGTGTGTGGGCGCGTGTTTTCAATTTATACAAAGGAATGGAATTTTGATTTCTTTTTTTTTTCTGAGAGACAAAAATTTGTTCACGAAATTTATTCCTTAGCATATTTGATCGATTTCCACACCCACAATGAAACTAGAATTTTTGACTTTACCCTATCAGAGTTTAGGCAATCAGATGGAAAAAAATGTTCTACAATTAGTTGAAAATTAATTAAGATAACATTCATTAAGTTTAATATAATCCGAAGGCTGGAGTTCGAACTCTGTTGCAGGCGGGAATAAGATGTGGAAAAATTGAAAATTTTTAAGAGACAGGTAAATTTGAAATATTAGGGAAAAATTTGATTATCTCATGAAGGAGAAAAGAAGCTGCAAACCATATAGTGCAGTTTCCATTCTTTATTCAAAAACTTCATACCACGCTCTTTGAAAAACTTGTATAACTTCCACTGAAACTTTTCTTTTTTTAATTTTTTTAATAAAAAGTATGGTAGAAAGCCTATTCCTCTAAGTTTGTTAATTTATTATTTAAATGTTAGTTATATCTTTTATTATTTCACAAAAAAAAAACCTTCCTGAACGGGGATTTGAACTCACCGACATCAGATTGTTCGGCACTCTCGCTTATTTATTTTTTAAGAATTCGTCCTTACTTCCACGAGGAATCATTGTAATTGTATTGAAAAGGAGTTTCTCCTTTAGACGGACCTTGCAGAAACAGGATGGAAAATCTTCTTACCTTTGTTCTGATTTAAAGGGTATTTTGTGTGGTCTTTTAGCTCTGTGAAGTTCTCAATTAAATGATTGTAAACTAATTTAAAAGATATGCAGATTCAGATAATTGACATTGCTGCAGGACATCGCCATGTTAAAACTTGTGGTATTGAAAGGATGAAAGTCGGGTTTAAATGTGAATAATTTCAGAACTTCCCATTTTAAAGTCCCATCTGAATTTAATTATTTTTAATTTTCACTTTCAATTTGAATAATTTCGTAACACAATAATCGAATTATAAGTTCCATTCCCCCGATTCATCAGTCGTCTCATGAACCGTCTTTGGACCGCTGATCGCCAAAACATGGTAATGATGCAGACGCAGGTGTTGGCATCGGAATCCCTGTGCTCGTGGCTGTACTGATGTCTCCGGAATAAGGAACTTCAATAATGAGATAACTTCCATTTTCTCTTCCCGCACTAAAAACTGGTTCACCGAGCCGAGTGGCCCTAACTGTTATTCTTGCTTTTGAGGTGTAATCGCTTTCAGCCATAGCTACGATTAACAGAATTAAAAAAAAAAGTGAACACAGATCCCAACCGAGCGTTCTCGGTTCTGAAGAGTACTGCTCGTGGTGAATTTTCAAACAGTCAAACGCAAAATTTTGTATAACAAAAAAAAATTAAAAATAAAACAAACAAAAATTAAAGCGATTCGAGCCCGCATCGAAAAGTTGCGCAAATATTTGTTGAAGATTTAAAGAATAATAAATCTTAAGAAACTTGAGTGAGTTTAGTTTTTGTTCATCTTGCAACGGAATATTTATGTATGTATACTATAACTTCTCAAATACTCGGATATGTTTGCATAATAGAAATATAATAATATTTTTGACCACCAGTGTGAATTACTGAAGAGACTTAATTTAGAAATATGGGCAAATCCAAACGTTAGCGACGCTGCTTTCGTACACTTTAAGTGATAATTTAGATTTTTTTGAGTTAAAATTTGGATAAGGATCAGATTTATTAAAAATATAGGGATAGAAATTATACCTTTCATTAATAAGAACACCTCAGTCGAAAGAGTCGGCGTTGAGGACGATGCAATAAATGGAAGTGTTTTTCAGATTCCGATTAAAATTCTTCGATTTCCGAGAAATTGTTCAAAGAATGTTCAAAGAATATTCAAAGTTTGCATATACATCAACGGATATGAAATTTTAGATGTTTTTTGATCATTAAATCTCTTTTTCATTAAATATAAAATTAAACAATACAATGCAGCTCTAGGAACGCTTTGAGCTCTGTCGTTGTTCTAGAAAGCACATTGCGAGGAGCTTCAAAAAGAGGAAACAATTCTCCGAATTCCATAAAATCATGAACATTTTCGTTGATTCGCCGAAATCTTACAAAAGACAAGCGGAGAACGGAAACTGAAATTGATATTCAAAGGAAGACCGTTTTTGCTCATAGTCTGTAAACAAAAAATTCATATACAAAATTTTTAAAAATGAAAAAAAAACCAATGTTGTTTTTTGGCTTGGTTTACTTTTTGCTGGATTTGCCCATATATGTACCTATATATTTCGCAATTTGATTATACGTAACTGTGATAATTATAAACGTTCAATTTAGGGTGTAAATATAGCTTGGCATGGCAAACACAACCCTTTTGTATGTGTACAATTTATTTAGATGTTGGCTTATACAATTTTTTCTCGTAATTGAGTGCAACGTGGAAGAAGAACGGCCTTCTTGATGAAACTTTTTTGTGTTTTTCTCTTTAATCTGATAAAGTTTTGCGGTTAACGCTTTTTCATGTAAAACCGATAGTCAATTATTAACAATATATTTTGAAAAATTTATAATTTAAAAATTGAAATAATTTGGATAAAAAATCTTACAAAATATTTCCATTTCCTTCTTTATTCAACTCATTTTTAGAGCTTGAAAAGCGCAAGCAAACCACTTCCTTCGTTGCTTTTTATCGCCTCAACGACAACAGTGGCCGGATACAAAATCAAGCAGGAAAGCGTATAAACTTTATGGAACGTGCCAGAAATTTTAATGTCTTCCGTTAAATATATCCAAACTTCATGAAAATTCAACACTTTTTTTAGCGCAATAAAGTTCTCGTGGCCAAAATTGCTGCCGGAAGTGAGTTAAGAAAGTCTTGCCCTGCTTTTCAGCACGTAGGAAAACATACAAAACTAAAAAGCTGTGAAGGATGAGAATACCAGGAAATTTTGGCTGGCTAATATCGCGTGTTTAAATGGCAACGGTTGACTTTGGCATATAATTTTTTTTTTATTTGCTACGAAAACTGAATTTATTTTTGATAAACTATTTGGTTAAATTTTATTTTTCACAAACGGCTTGAGCTCTTCAGACAGTTGTATGACTTCGAAGTTACTTGCAGCAGAAAAGAGCTGTTTGTAGCTTGGCACAAAATATGTCTTTATTGCCTCAAAGAAATCTCCATTTTTCCAGCTCTCTCTACACTGAGAAAAAAATCAGAGTAAAAAAAAAAAACAGAGAAAAAAAAGAGAGAAAGGAAAAACATACAAAGCGGCTTCAATAAGGAATATTTTTAATTTAAAAAATTTTTCTTGTTGGAAAAAATAAAGATTTTTCCCTTTGATCCACATATATTTCAGGTTGAATTGACATGATAATTTTCAAAAATGCATTTAAATTGAAAGGGCAACAGAGCCCTCTGTTGAACATAACCCCAAAAATAGCTATCGGATGGACTTCACCCAACTTTGTCATTCCGTTGTGGTGACTGCTTTCGCAATGCTTAAAAAGTTCTAAGGTGAATACATATCTTATATGTCCTATTTTATAAACCATATGAGAATTATACCGAACGTAAAGAAATGTTATTAAACATATTTCCTTTTAAATCAACCAAAAATGTTGTTGACTCAACCATTTTTCTTTGGAAATTTTTGTTCTGATCGAAAATCAAAAGGACTGTGAATAACAATGCGCATTTTTAAAAATATCATGGTAAAGTTCGCTCAGTGTACTGTTAAATAAAATAAATATTTTGCTGAGAAATTTACGTGGGTGATGGCTAAAGGACTTACCTTTTGAACGGCGTTAAAAGTTTTGTTAGTAATGAAATCTTAAATAAATAAAATACTTGAAGAGAAATTCAACACAACTTGATATAATATTTTTAAATGCAAAAACCATAATTTTTTACGCTTTTTCGGATGATTTTCTCAGTTGAAATGTTTGTTGTGATGGTGGAAATAGTAATTGCGAGCTGTTTAATGGTAAAACAAGAAATTATGAATACAGAAAAGGTAACTCAAATGGGCTGAAAATGGTCAAAAATCGAAAAATTGACCGATTCAACAAAACGCCATAAATTTTTCCCAATGAGCCAATTCGGCACTTTCATCGATGCAGTAGTAGTCAGGGGGCTCACCTAAACACAACCATATGGTTTCCACGTTAGTACTATTTTACAACTTCTACAGTATTACCTTTGCTATAGTCGATTTTTTCAAAACTTTTCATATTAAGTTAATAAACCAGGTTTAAACTCTCCTGAAGACTATCATTTGAGAGTTTGTTCCTTAAAAAAGTTTAAAACTAGGTTGAAGACTTTGAGCCTTGGTATATGAAGGACTGTTGTTTTAAGTCTACAGAAAATTGAGTTTTATAATAGTAGGTTGAGAAAAAACGAACTTATGGCATAGCTTGATAATGAACTGCAGAATGTCTCATTGATCTTGCCAAAAGCACTTTAAATTGAAATTAGGAAAACAAAATATAGAGCAACCGCCAACAATTCCCACAGGGAAGTGATATGAAACTATTTATGCTGTTGCTATGACGAATTTCACTCAACACTAGACCCACGAATATCACCTCGGAATAAGTCCAACATTTTTACAATACACAGAGCCCATAAAAATGTGTAAATAAGGAACATTTTATTTGACTTTAAAATTATATTAGAAAATATACGAGCTCAAACCGCAGGAGGCATCCACGACTGGTGGATACGGGCATATTTGGTTACTTCATGACTGTGACTCACCAGCTCCTTTGGAGTGCCTGAAGAGTTTCGAAATTGAAACATCTTAAGTTACACCAAATTTTAAAGCACACAGCATGAAAGCTGCTGGCTGCTGACGAAACTTATAAACGACAGAACCGAGAACCTTCGACTGACAAATGCGGTGCCGACGGATGAGCACATGAGTACAAAACGGGAATTCCGACGCCTTAATTTCATACAGGGCAATCAAAAACAAGAAATATGGTGGTAAGTGGTAAAGTTTTAAAAAACTTTTAGGTTATTCCCTTAACCCTTTATCGCATAGAAACCCTTATATGGTTTCCGGAAAAAAAGAAAGAATTGTGAATTCCCTGAAATATCTATATAATGTTTATTTATAACTTAATAAAACCATTACAGCGCAGTTGTTTTTCCCAGTCATTTAATATATCTTTCAGTTAAGGGTTAAAAAAGATTGAATGCGGAAAAAAATTTTCCTCTCTTATTTAATACAACATAGCAGTAAATTGTTGAAAATGAAAATATAAAAATTTTCATAGCAAATTCAATTCTTTCATTTTTGAGGCTCCTTGGTTAAAGAGCTCTCAATGTTTTTGAGGCAAATACACGTTTATGACGAAAATACCTATTATTGAAATTAAAATATTTTCTTATTTTCTAAATATTTTTTAAGTGAAAACTTCAAATATGGACAAAATAGCATATGATATCAAATATTGCTCCCCAAGCAGAGCCTCGGCTAGGGTTCCTTTTTCTTTCGACTAAAGTATTATTTCTGATCAGAAAACATTTTTATTTCGATCAGAAAAGGGACTCAAAAAGAGTCGATTGTCATCAAAGTAATTAAAAAATTCTAACTGGGTAAATAAAAAAGGACTTCAAGAAAATATTTAAGTTCCTGTCATTTTCCCTCATCATGAACATTTAAGGCAAAAGAAAACGTATTGAAGGCGAAGGATAAAATCAGAAGGATAATTGAAAAAAGTTCATGAAAAACTTATGAAGCCCTTTTCCAACAACAATTTTATATCCATGGCAGCAAATGTTACCTATGGGTCATTCTTTTACAAATCGTACACCTAAAAAGACGAGGGTACTTGAAATTTCTCGAAACTTTTTTTGTGTATTATATATGTAAAACAAGTCGACATGTATGTAATTTTTTTTTGTTTTTGTTTTTTTTTAAAGAAATTATCGTTGAATTAATAATCACATAGTTAGCGATTTTGCTTGTCTTTGGAGGCTGATATCTTCACTTCAGTTTGTCAAAAATCCAAAAATCTTTTTTTATCCTGCATGAAATTGAGTCCACTTTTTAGGAAAATTTTCAAAAAAAATTTTATACCGTTAAATAGTAAGAAATTTCGACAATTTAAATGTTTAAAGTCGATTTTTCTACACTAGCCCAGACGATAGAAAATTGAAACATACGTCATCGGATTCCTTGTTCAATTCTCTATCAAAGTCATGTTTCAAAAAAGTGGCGCCGTTATTCATAAAGTTAGAAACAATTAGTTTATTGTGCAGCGCAAAGCATGTTTGGTAAACGGCAATGGCAAACGGATTGTATTTTCGCTTATTTCGATTTTTCGGAACTAGGCAAACGTAAACTCAGTAAGCTTTTTTTTTGCATTTTGATTTGCTCTCAGCAAAGTACAGTACTAAAGGAACTGAAACGTGTCGTTTTTTTATTTTTATTAATTTTTTCTAACTTTATGAATAACGGCGCCACTTTTTTGAAACATGACTTTGATAGAGAATTGAACAAGGAATCCGATGACGTATGTTTCAATTTTCTATCGTCTGGGCTAGTGTAGAAAAATCGACTTTAAACATTTAAATTGTCGAAATTTCTTACTATTTAACGGTATAAAATTTTTTTGAAAATTTTCCTAAAAAGTGGACTCAATTTCATGCAGGATAAAAAAAGATTTTTGGATTTTTGACAAACTGAAGTGAAGATATCAGCCTCCAAAGACAAGCAAAATCGCTAACTATGAGATTATTAATTCAACGATAATTTCTTTAAAAAAAACAAAAACAAAAAAAAATTACATACATGTCGACTTATTTTACATATATAATACACAAAAAAAGTTTCGAGAAATTTCAAGTACCCTCGTCTTTTTATCCGTCAAATCCGTACGATTTGTAAAAGAATGACCCCTATACAAAAAAAAAAAAAAAAAAAAAAAAAACGTTTAAGCTAAAGATAATACTGTTTGAAAGTTTCTTTTTGAAAGATTTGGCAGAAAGCTTAAGGTAATATTGAAGAACTTTCAAACGTCTTGCCGTTCAAGGTTTTTTTTTACACTCAAATTTTTACACTGAACATAAATGTCTAATTTTACAATATTTGTTTTACACTCTGCATTTCTCCTGAATGATTCTTGTGAGTAGGGCTTAATATTACAGATTTTATCTTCTATCAAATAAATAAATTAATAAAATGCAATTAAAAAACCAAAGCGGATTAAAATTGAAGTAAGCACAAGCTTTTCACGAAAATCAAGATCTACAAAACCTCTTCCAATTGAAATAAAACCAACTTTGTTCGAGTCCTTTTTAATAAACCTTATTCACTATTCTCTTCCCTCGAATCTTTATTTTGAGCAATAATTTAAGTCCTTAAATGGCTTTTTTAGATAATGTTGCATAAATAAAATAGCACTTAAGCCACAACCACAAGTTCACATAAAAATTTCAATTGCAACTTACCGCACGTGCCTCACAGCGAGCACTGAGCGATGATAATCCAAGCAGCACAATCGCCCAAAAGTATGCCGCCTTATGCGACAAAATAGCGGCCATCATTTCGCGGTAATGTCTCAATATTAAAACGTTAGATATCAAAGACGAATCTTAGTTTTTGGCAACGATTCACTTAAGTTATTTCTTAAATATTATTTTGGCACAGTTTCAAGGAAATGTATTTAAACAGAGAAACACTTTTACGGCCTTTTACCCAGTAGACGAAAACTTGACGCGAAAAGTGAAAGCACTTAGGAATAGAACGAAATCTATTTATATGTAAATCCACACTTATTAATAAACATTTTGAAAGCGTTCTCAGTTTTGTTTCTGTTCTTATGTTCTTTGAAACGAATATTGTTTATAGGATTTATTTATCGTATAGCAGCGCAGGACGATTTCGAATGGAACTTTACGTTTCCGCTATCCGAATCGTTCTGTTGTTAAAATTGCGTGCAGCGTAGCTTATAAAGTGAAGCTTTCCATGAATTCGCCATAAATTTTTTGTAACAGTTTGTCGGCGAATTCGAAGAGAGAGAGAGAGAGAGCGAGAATGCGAGAGAAATGTGAAAGGAAATTGAGAGTAGATTGGTTTTTCTTTTCCTTTTTGCTGGCTTCTTGCTTTTGATTTTCTTGAAGGCATTGCATTTCAAGTTTTTACATTTGCTGTTTGTGACTGTTCGTCTGTCGGACAGTCAGCCTTTCATTTTGTTACAATTTATGCTGTTTTTCAATCCTGCTCACTCGATCTCTTTTTTTTTCTTTACACATTTCTTTGTTTGGCATTGTTGGGTTAAAATTCTATTGTTGGATAGATGTGTTATTTTTTTTTATTGTTGGCTTTTGTTTTTGACAGCATTTTCAGCTGGTTTCCAGTAGTGACAAAAAATTCACTGCGTCTGCTTCACTGTTGTTTTCCTACGTTACTAGGAGTGAAAGAATTTTTTTAACGAATGTCCTTTCTACTTTTTGAGGTTGAAAACATCATGCTGTGACACAAATTCAAGAAAATAATGGACAAAAATAAGTTATAACTGCGCAGTACATTTAAATGCATGAGTTCTGTTTTGTTTTAAAGATCTTCTTCAATTGCGCCGCTTTGATTCAATCTTTTGTTTCTTAATTAAAACGAACAAATAAGCCATTGATTTCAATGAGACGTGGGTAAAAATTGTGCAAGTCACAAAAAGGATTTCAACATTAAACAAAAATTCTTTGAAAGCAAAGAGAGATTAGCATCCTCCAGTCTTAATAGGATTATTATACCATGAGACGAAACCACGGTTCAGGGCTTGGTAAGACAAACGTGTATGTTTTTTACCGAGGACAAAATGACCATAACGCCATTTATTTTCTGTTGCCGACTGGGGCTTTTAAAAGCTAAAAGTTAAAAATTCTGTTACGTCCAATGCTCGACTGTTGTTTTTATTTTTTGTAATTTTTTTCTGAACGAGTCTAACGTCTTTCCGGCACCAAGTACCAATTCCCAATGCTTTGTTCTGTTGCTCCTAGGGCAATGGAAATCCAATAAAGCCCTATTTAGTCATAGCACAATCCTAGTTTCGTTTTCGTCGTTTCGCATGGTTTTTATTTATTTACTACACTTGTTCTTCCTCTTCCGTTTTCTTCTTTCACTTAAACAATATACATTTGGATATGGCAGTGTCTGTGTGTGTGCGTGTGTGCCTGACTGTCTGTGTGTGCTTATTTGCACTACAAGTTACGCTACGTTAAATATACTTAAGCCGCCTTAATGCCCGTTTCGAAAAATGGTCTTATTGTGTTGCCTCGTTTGTTCATATATCAGAAGTCCTTTTTAGGTTAGTCCAACAGCCTGGCTGGCATTCCAGCTGACGCTGTCCTGTCTTAATGTCTGCCTGGTTAAGAAACCATACTGTCCGAAAGGGCTCATATGAGTTAATGGTGCTGAAACAGAAGCACAAATAGATCCTTACAAACACGATTAGAGTGCATGGGCAACATAGACGTATACGTATTTTTACTCATTGCTCATACATTCACGTTGCTCATACGCCCTGCTGTACTATAGTGCCGTGTTGGTTCGTTGCTTCGTTGCTCTGCCTGGAAGGAAGAAAACTCCTTTTTTTCTAACTGCTTCGAAATGCGATATTCTGCTTCTCTTAATATATTTGATTTCATTTTATAAATGAAAAGTGTACGTAAATGTAATGAAGGCAGGATTTTTTTTTTGTTGTTCTTGTTCTTGTTGCTGTTGAAATTTTCGTATAAATATTCTTTTGTTTCGTGTTTTCTTGTTGGCTTTCATGCACGTGTTCAAAAAAAGGGTTCATTTATGGCAAAAAGGCAAATTATAGGTCGTGAATCCTTAAGGAATTGAGAGTAATGGATTACAATCGTTAAGAGAAAGATCACATTGCAAGATGGATAGATCTTTGATGGAAAAATGCTCAAGAGAGACATATAAGAAATTAAATTTTAAATAAGTGGATATTCTTTAGTTTTAAAGAAATATGTTATGTTGTTTTATTGAAACCAAGGATTACAGGATTGAAAAATGCTCCATTTTTTAAAGACATAAATTCAATCGAACAATTCAAAATTGTTAAAAGCCTCAATTCTCATAAGAGAAAGTCGCTTTCAAATCATAAGTCGTCCTTTCAATACCGCTTCTTTATATTCTTTCCCCTACAAACGAACGTTGTTATTTTTGAGGCGGAAATTCAAAGGATACCAGTACAAACGGTCCATAAAACCCAGTATAAAAAACTTGAATTGCTGATTGAACAAAAACACAATAAGAATAACAACAAAGGCGGTCCTGTCGCTCCATTTTCATTGAGTGATGCTAACAAGGAACAAAATAAACACACGAATTTTCATGCAGGAAGTTGTTACTCTTTACCGTTGTATTTTTTTTTTCGCTTTTTTCTTTATTTTTGGGGTCACCACAAAACAGTAGACGAGCTCACAATCAAGCAATGCGCTTTGTTGAAAAACAACCTTTTTCGTGCCGAGGAAATTGAAGCCAATCCTTTGATGGACATATTTTTTTATTTATATATATATATTAGGTGTAGTAAAAAGAAATCCATTATTTTTGCATTAAATTGAGGGCTTTATTTAAGATAGTTAGAATGACCCGATTTAGGTCAAATATGCGCCGTTTTGTTCGATAACTTGTTGCCATTTTAAAGGTAATTTCATTATGCCTCTCTCATAGAAGCCCTCGTTCCTATTAGCAAAAAATTGAGACAGTCGAATTTCAGAAGCCTCTCTTGAAGCGAATGTTTCACCAGCAAAATTGTTCGCCATGGACAGGAACAGATGGTAATCACTTGGTGCCAGGTCCGGACTATAAGGTGGATGCAGAAGAACCTCCCAACCAAACTTCCGGAGCTTCTGGCGAGTCACTATCGATGTGTGTGGCCTGGCGTTGTCCTGATGGAACACAATTCCTCTCCTATTGGCCAAAGCTGGCCGCTTATGGGCGATTGCTTCCTTCAGACGGTCCAATTGTTGACAGTAGAGTTCCGAGTTAAGAGTTTTGCCGTATGTGAGCAGCTCATAGTAGATAATTCCCTGCCAATCCCACCAAACACACAGCAAAACCTTCCTGGCCGTCAATCCTGGCTTGGCCACCGTTTCCGCCGGTTCACCGTGTTTCGACCTCGACCGTTTTCGCTTGACGTTGTCGTAAGTGACCCACTTTTCATCACCGGTCACCAACCGCTTCAGAAATGGGTCGATTTTGTTGCGGTTCAGCAGCGATTCGCAGATGGAAATTCGGTCCATGAGGTTTTTTTGCGTTAACTCGTGTGGCACCCATACATCGAGCTTCTTTGTGTATCCAGCCTTATTCAAATGGTTCCAAACGGTTTTTTGTGCAATCTTTAGCTCTTTTGCAATCGAAACAGTGCTAACATGACGGTCGGACTCGATAATTTCCATGATTTTATCGACATTTTCGACAATTGGCCTTCCAGTGCGTGGTGCATCCTTGACATCGAAGTTACCGGAACGGAATCGACGAAACCAAAATTGCGCATGATTGGGTGTTACAGTATCAGGTCCATAAACGCTATTCACATTTTCAGCCGCCTGGCTTGCGTTTTCTCCCTTATCGAAGAAAAACTGTAAAATGTAGCGAATTTTCTCTTTGCTGATGTCCATCTTTGACAAGCTCTCAAACAAAACTGAATCAATCAATCAAAAAAGTGTCAAAAAAGCTTTTTTAGTAGGAACTGTCATCTTTCTAATGCCCCCTAGCGGAACACAATCGGACTTATACAACGCGAGATGCAGATAAATAACGCCATCTATTGGAAAAATAATGGATTTCTTTTTACTACACCTAATATATATATATTTTTTTTTTTTTATTGCCATTTTGTATTTGATGAACAAAATTTAATGCCCGAAATGTTTCGTTATGGCTCACAAAAAACAATTCCCTAAAAACACAAACAAAACTCGAAATTAAGTTCTTCAATTTTCATTTTCTCCGTCAATCGTCCTTGAACTTGTTTTATGTTTTATGCTCTTAACGGAAAAGGGTTGCAAAAGGGCGGATTATTTGAGTTGATTGAGCCATTCGAGCGTGAAATGAAAATTATTTTGTTTTTTGTTTAATTTTTAAATAAAAGTTTTAATTTGAATGGAATGAAAACGATTTAGGATTCGTACTGCTTCGAAAGAAAATTTCACTTTTAAAATCCTTAATTATTTGGAATACTCGTACTTTCTTTTATGGACTAAAAGCAAAGACGATATATCCATGGCGATTTCGCTTCGCAGTATGAATACTTTGACATAATAGGAAGAACTCTTTTGAGGACGATATTCCACTTTTAATTTAAAAACTTTTTGAATTAAATGAAAAGCACGAAGACGAGAGAGCGTGTCCGAAAATTGCAACATGCAGCACGAAAACAAACAGCATTAAAGAAGAAGCGACGAAACTTTTCAACTAAAGAAACTGTGAAAGGAATTCCTCGATATTACTTTTACGTTTTATATATGACACGTGCGTTCGTGTGTGCGTTCGTGTGTATGTTTGAAGAAGAACTCTCATCCACTACAATGAAATTCGATCAAAACTCTTGCCTTTGTACCTCCACAGATGCCTAAGAATAGTCCCTAAAAAAACAAACTTCCATAGAAAAAAGTAACATTCGAACGAAGTCATCATCGACATCAACAACGTCCAAACGACCGAACGAAGAGTTCGGGTAAAGTTCGAACGGAAAGGAATCTATTTCGGTTTGCTGGTCACGTGACTCGTTACGCGCATCAAAATTCTAGCAACGAACGCGGCGAAGTTTTTCACTGCGTTCTTTTCTCCTTACTTTTCGCAGAGCAGTTTTCTTTGAGGAATTTATTTTTAGACAATCGTCAGCGTCAATCATAATGAATCAAGTTCTTTACTAGTCCGGCCAAATAGAGCCCACGCTTCTCTTCTTAATTTCTTAGTTGGCTTTACTTTCCCGCACCCGCTTGCTATACGGATTGTTCTTAATTTTACAAAAATAACGAACAATTCTCACCCTTCTTTGCAACATTAATTTCATTGTTTCCGTTTTCGTTTCGTTTCGTTTCGTTGCCTTTTCCTCTTATCCACGTTGGCTACTTTGCTCGGGCAGCTCGTTAAACAGCCGCCAACGGCTATGGGACTCCAAAAGAGGCTAGCAACGCTCAACGAAATGCACGACACGTTTCGGACGTGCTTGGCAGTTTAAAGGGGTCATCATTACCATCGAACCGACGGGTGTCAAGCCTGCTTATTACGGCTTTCGGACTTCACATCGCTCGGTTGTTCTTGGTGGATTTTACGTTGCTCCAAATGCGCAATCCATCGTTGCTTTTGTTGGGTATGGCTATTTATTATATCAGTTGCAGCTTTAAACATTAATTAGCTGCTAATTAAAAGCTGTAGTTGTAACGTTTCCTTATGTACAAGTTCATAAGATCAGATTCGCAGCGATTTGGGAATGTAGTTTATGCGGCTAATTGATTTCAATAAGATCTGCACTTCCACTCTGCCTATGAAACTGTGAAGATGTATATACTTTCAGAGCCAGTTTCTCAGCAAGTCTCATGAATTATTAATGTGGATTTTTGTCTTTTTTTAAGTGCTCAAATTTATTTCCTCTTTCCGTTTTAATACATTTTCCCAAGACGGTTTTAGTTAAGCAATTCATCGGACAGCAAATTTTTAGAGAGTTATAAAACTCGGGGATGAAAGATTTCCTCCCTTGAAGCTCCGCAGTTTGAGCAATCGTAATTCTGCTGAGTGTCCGCTCAATTCTCTAATGTTCGTTTTTTACTACCAGTACAGTGTACTCTCTCCTTGCGGGCACTTCTCTTAAGCGGACACTTTTTAGGAATGCTCTGGTGTTCCTGCTTCTCAAGTAGTTTCGTCTTAAGCGGACACCTCTGTTTAGCGGACATATTTGCAGTTGTCCGCTTCAGATAGAATATACTGTTTAGCAAGTATGAAAGAACTAGCTTCAAACTTGATTAGCAGGGCTCAAATTTTGTTGCTTTTAAAAATTTAAAGCATACTTTATGGGGCAAAACATTTTTTCTTAACAACATTTTGCGAATAAGTTTAGCGAAGTTGAACTTCAAACCGAATTTTTAAGTTCAAAAAAATTCCTGTTATAGTATCTTAATTTTATGGGAGTTGAACAAAATTTGTACTCCATAAAGTATGCTTTAAATTTATAAAAGTCAACAAAATCCGTACCCTGTTCATCAGCTTTTAATGCAGCCTACAAAATTTCAAAAGAATTTTCAAAAAGAAGCCAAAAATATTGAAATATTATTCAGACGAGTTCAACTTTTTCAAGCAATCTTCATTGAATGGAGATATTCAATATAAATAAAAGATTGTTCCAACGACCAAATAAATATTTACACGTGTCTATTTAGTATATTAATTTCCATGAACGCAGAATCCATTGTGCACCGCTGCAATTTTCTCTCTGCAGTCACATTTAAAAGTCCATAAACCTCCGACGCAATGTTCATTTCTGCTACCGTTCAAGAGCTTTTCAATTTATTTGTTTTTATCTTCGAATTAATCCTTAAAAATGCACAGCATCTATCTGATGCAACGACAAGGATTTATTCTTTTGAACTGAACTCGAAGCGGTATTAAAGCGTTTTTCCATTCATGTGCAATCTGTCACGAATATCCTTGTTTCGTTACATACACTCGCATATATGTGGTCTGTCTGTGGTCGTACGATAAGAATGAAGAGGGGGAGAAAAAATAAAATTGAAGTTATTTTAAGTAAAAGTATTACGCACACCGCACACCAGGGGCACAGCGTCCAGCAGCTGTGCTTACGTCCCCGAAGCACCCCACTCAAAATGCTTGCTCCACATAATTCGGCGTGGTGCAATTACGTATATGCTTCGAACGTGAATGAATAAATGCTTCAGAGGATATATGAATGTGCGCACGGATAAATACGTTTTTTTTTTTAACGAATGCGCCCAAATGTATACTTTCCCCATTGCGGTTTCATTCAGCAACGCATCTGTGCGTGAATACAGCCTTCGAGGCCTCCCCAAAGCGAAAAACCACACGATGTTGTGCAAGAAGCGCTTCTGTTCTGTGTAGCTCTAATTATTACTATTATCCTTTTTACAAATGCAATCAAAAAATTTAAAAAAAAAAGTTAAACAAAAAAAGTGTAGCCGGCTTCGTTTAGCTCACTTGAAATTGGGTTGAATTCATAATAAAAACCGACATTTAGCAGCAGCAGCAGCAGCTGCACTCAAATGGCAAATGAAATGCTCTTGGAAGGCTGCAAGTTAGCTAGAGCCGCAGAGCAGGAGTTTTAGGTCTTCGCAGCGAAACTTTTATCAATTTCGTGTATTGTAGGAACATGAACAAATAAAAAAAAAAAAACCTGGATAACATTTTGGTTTTATACTTTATGGATGGTGGTTACTCTGGTATCGTTTCTGTTGCGGAAAAGGTATAGTTTCCTGTAACTCAGGGGTACATTTATGGATGAGGAAAAAATCTTTAAAATATATTGAGACCTTGCAGTATGAAGGTTTCAAAATAAGATAGTTTAAGCTAAAAAATTTTTAGATTAGAAAGCTTAAAAGTCAAATCAGGAGGGATGAATTAGCTTCTTGACTTTTCGCTTTATGGCCTTTCTTGGCTCTCAATTAATTGTTTGTGTTTAAGTGTATTTTTGAATTTGGAACCCAGCAAACATACCGCAGCTTTGCTCCTAAACCGGAACAATTCAAAATAATTTCAATCAATATTTTTTATGTTCGACAAAAGTTTTCTGCAAGAGCCCCAACACCTAGAAAATTAACGCTTCTTACATGGACTGATGCAGTAGCCAGTTAAGAACAATATAGGTTTATATTGTTTACTTTTTACGCGTTTCAAAAGAGATTGAATGAATGTTCCAGAAATGCGAAATTTTTAGATGTACCGATTTAGTTGCAAGGATGTGGTATGTATTCGGAGTGCTCAGAAATATGTGTCCGTAATGAGTCTTAAATTTTAAAATTAGCACAATAGATCCTTTGTGGTCGCGGTGCGCATTACTCCCCAACTTTAATAATGAGTCTTAAATATATAGAAAAAAAAAAATCCAATCACTTCGTTTTGGCGGTGACGGTGTCGAATGGTAAGCACACTAGAAAGCGAGAGTTCTGAGGTTCGAATCCCACACATTTCCCCACATTGTAAAGCATACGATTATATAAATCCCAGTAAAATGCTGATCAACCAATGCCTAAGATCAGTACCAAAACGATCTTGCAATCTTCCTGAGAAAAAGTAACACTCCAACCAACTCATCATTGACATCAACCCAGTCGAAACGATCGAACGACGAGTTCGAGTAAAGTTCGAACTGATTATTTGTGAGTTATTCCATTATTTCAAAAGACTTTTCACCTAAGTATATTTCAAGACCAGCCCAATTTTCTTTCGCATATTTTTCATTTTTGATTTTTCTAATTAAATTGTGAAGTGCAAAAGGATTTTTCGAATATTTGTGGTGGTTGAGGCTCAACAATAATTTCAGACAACTGAAATGAAAATCAAACCAAATGCGATTGGCTTCAAAGCTTAGGCATTCCTCGCCTTTAATTAAACAAATTTCTAGACGAGACTTCGTTTTACTGAAATTACTTTAAAGGCATAGACGGTTTATTATAACGCTCAGCCAAGCCTCGAAAGAGAAAGCGCATCGGTCGATTTTTGTCGCATTAACCTTAACAATCGAAATTGACGTTTAAAAAATTCCTTAAAGCTCACTCAAAAAAAGAGTTATTCTCGGTTTTTAGAAGGCTAGTAACTTCCATTTCAACCCTCGAAGCCTAAATCTAAAGATTTTTTCGTACGCCCATTTGGTCCTCAACTAGAACCAGTATGCGAACAGCTTCATATCATATTTGACAACGAAATTTAGAACTCTGATATAATTTAAAAAAAACTAAAATACGATATTTTCTCAAAAGTACGAATCAAACTTTTCAAAAATATCTTTGAAAAAAATTGTTTCCGTTTTTCATTTAATCCCCTTTAGGGTAGGTAACTATCAGCTCAATCGTGGAAATTTCGATACCCGTAATTCTCTTTTCACTTCATATAGCCACGAGGTCGGTTGAGCTGTTTGAATTTTATTTAGAAGCAGCTAAGCGACACAATCCTACCGATGTGTGATGAAGTCTAATTTGAGAGCATACCATCGCCCGTCGTTTTCAATTGGCTTTCAGTTCGCGTGTCCCAAAACAGCTCGTTATAACTATGAACCAAAAATGTGGCGCTGGAATGCATCCCGCGACGCCACATTGTCAACATCGGCTTCAATATGCAACGTTGCCATTGCTTTTGTTATTACCTCAACAATCAGTAGCAGTATCGGAGCCCAACATAGACAGGCAGATAGACAGACAGACACACAAGCGGACAGACACCGACAGCCAGGCAGGCGAGTGGGCGGGCGAGCCTTGAAGCTATTCAATTTCATTCGTTTTATTTGTTTTCCCATTGCAATGCTCCGTGCTCCCCAGTAAGGCCGGTGGAACGACAAACGTAAAAAGCCAATTTTAATGGAATTAATGCTGATGCTGCTGGCTGACTGGCTACGGAATTGGCTGAGTTCATATTTCGCAGCTTTGCGTATTGCATGCGAAATTAGTTTCTTGAATTTCGTGCTGCCGCGGGAAAGCGCATAGAGCTTCGGCTTATTCCCTCAAAGTTTGTATTTTTATTCTATATTCGTTTTGGAGGTTGAAATTGAATTTCCACCACCATCGTAATTTTTATAATTTTTTTTTTTTTTTTTACTATCCTCCCCTTTAGTTGACTTTTCATGCACCCACATTGCACGTGCAGCATCTTTGCTCTTTCAGTGAAGTCAGACTTTGAACAGTTATCCTTTCCGTTTCAACTCATCGGTATGTTTGTTTTACTTTTATTGCAGATCGCATCGGTTGAGCTGCCAGCAACATCTGTTCCGACAGACTTTACACAAGCTTGCACTTGCAATGAAAATAATTTTTTTTTTTGCTTCTTTGAGGATATAAAGAAATCGTTTGAAGGACTCTATGACAGTTGACTTTTTTAATGAAACTCAGAAACTCCACAACTTCTTCTTGATTCTTATGACAGTGGAGGGTTTTTTTCTACCTTGACAAAAAAATTCTTCAACTCTTTTTCCTAATTGATTCGAATGGCCATAAGAAACCGCCAGTGGGACAAAGCACGAACTGATTAATGTTGCACAATGTGTTTCTTTAATAGTTTCGGACATGTGATTGACATCGAAATTAATCGAGGGATGATTCGATTGACTGGTGGCACATGCCAAAGTGGTTGATCATTAAAAAGTAAAAATAAAAAAAGTTTTTTTTTTTAATCAACCCATTTTCTTTGTGGCTTAATGGCTTTCGACAACAAAAACCTTATTTAATGCTACATGCGGATTTTCAGGCATCATGCGTTTGTATACGATTGCTGATGGGCTTGATGTATCCACGTGCTCAACGAATGTGCGAATGGACGCATTTAAATTTGTTGACACATTGGCTGATGGAAGACAACCGCAGACAGCACTGCAAACAATATCACTAAAGGGGTATGGTCAGCCAGTCAGCCAGTCAGATATTCCAATGGTTTAAATACATTTGTGGGGTTTAATGAGACGGATTTTCTGAAAAAAAAAAAAAACGGAAAACATTTTCATCCAAAATATTTTCGATTCAGTTTTAATGACTTTTTTTCGCTTTTATTTGACTCTTCGGATTGGATGATACATAGTATTTTTGGCCTTTTCAAACAAAGCCTTTCCTTGAAAACTTTCATTACAATTCTGACCACAATTTCAAATTTTAATTTTCATCCGGATTATTGAAGCTCTGCATCAAAAAGGTCAATGTGGAAAAACTCTTTCATTTTCCGGAAATATTTGAGTTCATAAAAACGATTTCCCTGAAAGCTAACAGAATTCCTCTACAACGAAATAAATCATAAAATAATTTCAGAACTATTTGAAGAGCCATTTCAAAGAGCTTGCTATAAAATTTGATATAACCGCAGAGAAAGCTTCAAAAAGTTTCCAAATATACTGGTAAAAAAAAACCAATTTCGATTTCAAAGGAATATGACCCTTTTCAACCAATCACTCAAAGAATAAAACGACCGATTTTCTTAATATGGCAAAAAAAAAAAACTTCTAAAATTGTTTTTTGAACCCTTTTCATTTTGTTTGGACTTCGTTCTTATCCTTTTCTAGTTTTGTATAATTGACAATTGACCTAAAATCTTTTTAATTTTTTATCTTTCAAGCTCAAACACGATGGATTTCTCTCCAAAAGGTCAAAAGGTAAAATTGTTTCCTCCAAAAAAATTAAAGGAAGAGTCAGATTTGTTTATTTAATTTTACAGCATGTATCCGAAGAATTCCTCAATTTGATTCTTTTTCGAGAATGGTTGAAGACGTTGAGACTGGAAAATCTTTTACTCGAATAGGAAGATAATTCGTGGAATGCAACTTGACACTTTTCTAAAGAATAAACTCAAAAGAAACAATTTTCATGCTGGCAAGCATCTAACTGAGAGCTCAGAATGGATCAAAATTAATGTGGAAATTATGCAAATTAAGCAAACAGCATTAATTTGTGAGTTTAAGGAAGCGCACAAGTGGCTCCGCATAGATGGAGGATTTGCGTGAAATTATGCGAACAAGTCACATGTCCTCTCATAAAAAGTAGAGTCAACAAACTTTCCCTCAGAAGGAAGCCTTCATATTATTAAATTTAAATACACGCACTTATTCTCAAAGCTAATTTAACAAGAAAATTTTGAACAAGAAAGAACAAGAAATCAGAATGTCTGACTGAGAGTTATGAAGAAAATTCTTCAAGGCATCGCAGTCTTTCAATTAGGCGTTCTATATTAATCATTATTTTTCGATTTCATGGCGTATCTAATCAGGCATGCGCTAGAATCCGAGAACGGACGGAATTGGAATTTTAGTCAACTGAAACTTCATATATGTATATGTATTTGTATCTTATCTACAAGCGGATAAAATAGGGATTTGTGCAATTAATTACCAATAGCAATTCCAACTGAAAACTAAAACCCATACAATCTGTAAATTCTGTATGAAATTTTGGTCGACTTTAATTCTGACTCCGTCAGCTTTCGGGTTCTAGCACATGCCTTTATGTATGTACATATGTTCGGAAAATAAGGTAAAACAAAAAGGCTGCCCAATGATTTTAATATTTCATAATGTTATAATGTTTTTCCTAATGCGGATTAAATTAAAGCAGCTGTCCGGAAGTTTGATAACACTGTGATGAAAGGATTCGATCTTAAATGTGGTATGGAAGCGATCAAAAGAGGTGGTTATTAACCGGAGCGCACTAGACGAGCATAATGGCATAAAAACACTGAATTGTTCTTTTCATGTCATTCCATACTGAACAGTTCAATTTCTTTTTATTTTTAATAATTTTATTTTTTTCACATTAGGCGTACGGATTAAAACTAGCAGACAAAAGAAATAATACGACTCTAAGAAAAAAACACTATATAAACCTATTTTTCCTCTTCGTACAACTCGCAAGTAAAATTCTGTCAGCTTTTATTAAATCGTTTTTATACCCCAAGATCTTCCAATTAAAATCTTCACAATTGAAAAAAACCATATAAAAATCTTAAAATTTTCTTTACAAAATATAACATTTTTAAATACAAGACGCTTTTTTACGCTTTCTTGGATGATTTTCACGTTTTTTATTGAATTTTAAAAAGTATTTGTCTTTGTATTTAAAAATGTTATATCAAAATAAATGAAGTAGTCGTTTTGATTGCGTATACATGGTGTACGTAAAACATTGCTCATACGTCGGGTGAGTAGGTCAGGTATTTTATAGGTTTTTGTACATATATAAAAAGTGTGTTGAGTTCCTTGAAATGGCAATAATATTGAATAATATATTGTAAAAAAGGTAAAACGGTAAGAATTATATCGGTAGATTTGCGCAAGAACTACAAAAAAGCGCATAAAACAGCCAAAAATGGGGAAAACCGATGAAAAATGGGGAAAAAATCATGAAAAAAGGCTGGAATGTTGATTTTCTCAGTTGAAGTGTACGTCGTTAGGGTGAAAATATTATTTGCGAGCTGTTCAAAGATAAAACAAGAAATTTTGAATACAGAAAAAGCGACTTAAATGGGCTGAAAGTTAAAAAAATTGACCGATTTAAACAAAACGCTATAAATTTTTCCCAATGAGCCAATTCGGCACTTTCATCGATGCAGTAGTAGTCAGGGGCTCAACAAAACACAACCATATGGTTTTCACGCTGATACCATTTTACAATTTCCACAGTTTAATAAGCCGCTTGAATATTAAAATCCAATTTCGACTAAAGTATGATCCCAAAAGGAAGCGTTCAAAAGAGAATTTTTTCAAAATTAATAAATAATCTAAATATTTATCGTTCTCCAAATTTCGCGCTGTAATTTATTAAAAATTTAATCTAAATATTATTATGGAAATATGTCATTTGGAGGAATCATGTCACTGTCACTTGTGCCAGGCAATGAAAATCATTTCAACTTTATCAAAACTTCTCTCCGAGTTTTCCATGAAAATTTCATTTTACATCGTTTCGTTGGGTCGCCGTGACGTGGGGCGCTGTTTACATTTTCTTGCTATGAAATTTCAATTTCACCAATTTTCCACCCGACCTGGTGGCCTTGCCCACAAAATTGCAAATACAGCCATTGCTGCTGACGAGACAATCAAGCAAGCAAGCAAGGAGGACAGCTCCTTCAAATTAGGAAATTCACACCCGCTGCTTTCAATCGTACATTTCTAAAATTTGTGGGCAACGACGGCGGAAGATTACGAGTCCTTTTCGTCTATGGCCACGAGAAATGTTGAAATGAATAACAGAAAAAAGTCAGTAGAGAAGAATATGGTAATAAGAAGCAGAAATCGGCAAGGCGTTTTGAAAAGCGAAACGGTGGGGGAAAGCATTTGCACTCAATGTCTGGTCAAGAGAACGAAAACGTAATGGGACCGCTAGCGACGGGCAGTAAAACGGCAATTTCATCATTGACAAGATTTATTTGCAACATTTATGAAGCAATTACTCAAACGTGGCGCGGCATAGCATAGCGATTCATGGCGATGACGATGGTTACGACGATGATGATGGCGATGATTTTTGCCCCTCAGTCATGACAAAGAGTGACACACAGGCGTGTCAAAGTGTGGGCGGCCATGGCACTCGAGTTCGGTGGCCAACGCCTTCGATATTAAATCTTCGTCGAAATAAATGTCGCAAGCAAGCTCCAATAAAGAGAACGGCAGCCATCAGCTCAGAACAGCTCAGCTTAGTTCAGTTAAATTTAGCTCAGCTGAGCTTGATTTGGCTCACTTTAGCACAGGATTTTCTCAGTCGCCTGCGTATGGTGTGGAGTCTATGGTATGCAAAAATCTGCTGACGGTATCATATGCAACACGGATGGAGGAAACGGTCCCACCTCCTGGTCGTCGACAGCAGCAACGATTTGCGTTATTAAATCGTGTGCTGATACGGCTGACAACGTCGAAGAGTGGCAATAAATTCAAAATTTGCTTCGAAATGGGTTTTCGAATTCACGATGATTCTATGAGTTTTTAATATGGCTAGGACCATTGATCGTTGCTGCGAATAATCCAAGTTAATTAAGGATTTTAGCACCTTTCATTTGAAATCGAAATTCTTTACTACAGCTTCAAATAAGGTGGTAGACTGATGAGAAGTTTATATATTAATTAGAAATGCAAAATGTTGCTAGGATAACAAAGTAATCCATCCTATTCGAACAGTGCACTGACCTTCATCACAGTGGCGATGAATGGGGGTGACAATAAAACAACCTGCATTCATTTCAACATCAAATATACCTGCTAATACTCCTGAAAATTCCTATACACACATTGTCCCGCTTTGGTCCCCGCTTCAGTCGACTTATAAGGCTCGTCATACGATGGCATAAGCATGCTTACATACCTTGAACATTCAAATTTATTAACTAAGAATATTTTCTGCTTTAAGACTGTTCACCGCAGCACCGTAGCTGAGAAGAAGACGATGGAGAAGAAGACGTTTTGTGATTAAAAGCTGAAACACCATCACAGCAGCATAGAGCACTCAGACGAATGCAGTCTGCTGCACATGCATAATAAAACATGCAACGAAGCCAGCACACCACTTTACTTTACTTCACTTTACGCTTACCTCAACTCCCATTCAATCAAAAGACTCAACACGAAGGCTTCCTTCATGCAGATCCTTGAACTTGTACATCCAAACAATACGGCTGCACTCATGCACATGTGTGTTGCGTGTATACTTGATGGAGGTAAACACGCAGCACATTTTCTCGGGAATTGCATTTTACATTTAATCCTGGCAAACGTTAGCATCACACACTCACACCCGGAACGCATTTGCACCACACCCACATCTACATCAACACCCAAACCCACAGCGACAGCGACAGAACGGCAGAGGATGCCGTGCAACGGTGGCTCATACGTGAGAAATCAACATAAACTGAGAATTTCCTCGTGTTTTTCTTACTTTTCACGACTAAATGCTTCAAAATGTGATTTCTTTTTTTTTACAACTTAATAAGTACTCGGCATGCTGCACTCTCCTAGATTAAACTGAGCCGTGATATTCTCGAATAAACAACTCGACAGGATATGCAAGGAAAATAAATGCGAGAATGCACACGAATTTAAGAGTAATAATAAAAAGCAAGGATAACAAGTATTTAAGAATTTCGAAATGGAAATTTAATATGAGTTCTGCTTTTGAAAATCGTATCCGTGTGCTCGTAGGTAGGTACGCATAGATGGAATAATAAAAGATAATTTCATGAAAATAATAAAAAATCTCAACTTTAAGTATACTTCACAGGCTGAATAAAACAGATCTGAGACAGTGAGCACTGCCTTAACTGTGAAGATATAGATACACTTGTTTTTTTTCTTTTTGCGTTTTAAAATTCTCTCTTTTCTTCAGCCCATCTCATAAAACGCGACCGATTTCTCCAATTTGTCCTATCGGTTGCATCCTCCGTTGTAAGTCCTACAGCCTCGAGGTCCCATTTGACAGTGCCCATCCAACGCTCATGGGCAAAGTGTTCCGATAAAAAACATGACACATAATGCGCATGATTATGTTTCGAACATATTCGATCGAGAAGTGTAAACTTAAAAAATATTGCGATAGGAATTTCATACTTTAATTATTTTTCAACCCGATTCAGAAAGTTCCTAGAAATACATTCCCTGGGAATTCATTTTTCCAGGATTTTGGTGACATCTTATAGAAGATTCCGCCTCTCTTCCGCCACAGCTCAGTACCTTTTATTAATATAGATGACCATAAAGCTTAAATTCTTTTCGGATTTAAATTTCAGGATTAATTAAAATTGTTCAAATCTTATGCAATGCGACTAACATCAGAAGTCTTAGCGGATGTAATCTGGCGAAAAATCCCTCTTTCATTACCCTCTTACATCTGTTATTAAAAGTTTTAAAATTGTACCTACATTACATCAACTTAATTTATTGCTTCAAAGAATTTGATCAGCAATTTTCTTCCGATTCGTGTGTCAATAGCAACATTCCGGATTTTTGATATTTTCCATTTCCATGGCATTGATATTAAGAGAGACAACGTCGACAAGCCATCAAGCCATCATTATAAAAAATATTTTGACATCGCAAGGTTACATAGAAACGGTTCAAGCTGAAATTTTTCATCTCTCTCCTTGAGATGAGAGCTTTCTTGTTGCCTTCCATTTGACTTCACTGTGTGGTTCAATCTCTTGACATTTTTCTTCATTTTTTGCCAGGAAGAAAATGACTTTATAATTGAATTATTTTTTAATCTTCGAAATTTTTCGATACGTTGAAACATGATTCTTCATCAATTTTATTATCGATGCCGGATGCCGGCTTTATTTATCCGTAACAAAATATAAAAACTCCATTAAAAATTTCCTAGAAAAGAAAATTGCGCGTTTCTCTTCTATTGCCATTAAAGCCATTCATTCTGATTTAATAATGGCAAGGAAAAAATAATCTCAATAAAGTGTGGCTATTTAAGTTTTTATCTATTAGAGAAAGACTATTTTAGTTCTTATCTATTAAAGAAAATCCTTCATAAGAACCTCTTCAAAATGAAATTGTGAAATCTTCTCTCATTGATTCGACATAATCTAATTTTAGACAAAATTCACTTCGAAGTTTCAACATCGCTCACAATAACATTTCCTTGAGTTACAATTCAAACTGAAGTCGTCGCCATCGTTTAACTTCATCTAAATCCAAACTCAATGATTGCCTAATTTCTCAAAGTATTCCGAAGAAATGGGAGAATCTATAAATGCGGCAACGAAAATATCATCGCAAAACCCAGAATGGATGATGATACTTTCAGCTTCAATGAATCGAAAAATCTCTAAAGTAGTTTTGTACGATTGCAGATGCCACAGCAATTGCAGCAGCTGCATGAAATGAAGGCAAGCCATGAGTAGAGAAAGAGAAAGAGAATAAATAACTATGCGAACACAGAGGCAAGGATGAGGCATCTTTGGCATTCAAAAATATGCAGATTCGCACAGTTTTGCGATATTTTCTATGACGCTGCAACTGCACATGCTACAGAATCACAGATTGAAATGGAACAAATAAAAATAAAATCAAAAAATAAAAGTAAAATAAAATAAAATTTCAAAAAAAGACTGAATCGAAAGCCAAGAGCCTTCAGGATCGCTGTTCGTTGCGTTGCCGCTAATAAAAAGTACAAACAATACGAAAAGATTATTTCGCCTTTCACTCCTACCCATTTATCTTCTAGCAGAATTTTAAGATTGTAGGCGAAAAGCTTTTCTTCATGCTTAACTAAGTAAGAAGTAAAGTTATGAGTTTTCAATGGAGTTGGAAAATGCAAAAGATGGCATCGTAAAACGGCTTCAAAACTCTTAAGCATTAAAACTTCAGATAAGGATGTATGAAGGATAAAGGAATATCAAACTATTAGAATGTTGAAGCTAAAATGAAGTTGCAATAATATCTAAAAAATCAAACGAAAACTTATATCAACGCTTAGCGAAAAGTTTGTCGGATTTTCATGTCCTTATTAATGACAAGAATTTTTTGTTAAAAATTGTTTAAAGTGAACATTTTTAAGCCAACCAAAGAAACTTTTGATGCTTTCGTTGAAAGAAAATATATTAAAGTGATCAAAAGTATATAGCAAAGTTTTTTTTTCAGCCTAAATGTGCTTCCCCACTTGTCCAGTACAGTGGTTTTGCTTCCAGCAGAATCAAGTTTTCCTGCTCAAAAACTTTCAATCAAGAACAATTTTGCTTGCTGAAAGTGCTTTTTGATCAATCTCACTAGGCAAGCTTAAGTAAATGACTTGTTAAAAGTGCTTTATTTTCCAAGTGGGCAAGCACCTTCAGTCTCTCATCAGTGTTGCACTGTTTTCTTTTCTGGATAATCTTCCAAGTCAAAAAGGGATTCAAGAAGTTTTTCCTTGGGAGATTATACAGGAAAAAACAGTGTAACACTGATTAGAAATTCTTTTCGCGGTTCTGAACCATTTGCTTTGGATAGAAAATTTTTTTGCATACCCAAAGGGTGACTGGGTGTTTTCTTCCGATTTTTGGTAAAAATTATTCAACTTTGCAGCGGCAAAAACGGCATCAAGTAGTGCTCGGATGCAGTTCGTGTATATGAGGAAGTTGTTAAGTTATAGTCTTTCTATATTTGCATCAAAAATTTTGAAAAAATTTTTATCGCCTTGGGAGCTATAGGCCATACAAAATAAAATATGATAAAATACACGTAAAATTTTAGGAATTTTTGCAATTTTTACTTACTAGATAGAGTTTTTTCGGGTCGGTTTGTACTCAAAGTATTTAAAATGAGTTGATAGCCATGAATTATGATAGATAGAAATTTAAAATATTGAACGGATTACGAGATATAGCCATAAGTAAATGAGTAATTTAATTCTCGGCCCCACTTTTTGAAGTCTTTTTAAAAAAAAGTAGAGGTGACTTGACAAAACTGAGTATGAGGCGTTGTTATACTCAACGAGCACTTTCATAAACAGTCGTAAAAATTTTGTTTACAAAATCGTGTCGCACTGTGTAATAAGACGCTGGAAAGCTGCAAGTAAAAGCCAAAGGTCGGTATATTTGACAATTTCTGGTTTTTATCCTCTTAGGTAAAAGTTTCCAAGATGCTTGCCACAGTCAGGCCAAGGATAAGTCAAAGCCTTTCTTATTCTAAACATAAACATTCAATATATGAATTAGATTTAATTCAGATACTAAGCAGACTCTAATCCAAATAGTTAGTTCACTAAGTTAATTCTAACGGGAAACATGCTAAAAACTAACTTTTTAAAAGCTCGACTTATGCTACAGTCAATCCTAACCTGCATACAAAGCTATATCAGAGCCTTCTTTAATCATTGAAACTCTTTGAGCATTAATTTTCCCTTATCTCATCCCTCTTCTATACGAGAGTTCTTTGAATATCTTGCCCCAAACCTTAAATACTAGCATTCTCCTAATAAATTTGCAAATACTTATATAAGATTTCACTACCACATTTGCCACCTCTTTTCCCAGCGTAGGAAAAAGCCTTTGTACTCTTTTCCTTACATCCACTGCCACTCCTGTGCGATCAATTAAGGGCTCTCATTACTTAAACTACAAAATTCTATCAGAGAGCACCTAGATAATATCACGCATGTGAGGGCATGCATGCATAAGCAAATAAATTTATTTCAGTAATTAGTCGAACGACAATATCATGCAATGCCACAACATTGAGCGTGGTTCCGTTACTTACTCGTGCTCTCTACTTTCGCGGTTCACACTTCAGTACATCGAACTTAAAAGCACTCAGCACCCATCGCAATCTATCGCCTTTGCTGCGGTACTGTGGCAAGTTTTGTTTCCAATAGATACGAGTATCTACTAGTAACTGTCAATTACGA
Source organism: Chlorops oryzae (assembly GCA_020466095.1). Classification (NCBI taxonomy): domain Eukaryota; kingdom Metazoa; phylum Arthropoda; class Insecta; order Diptera; family Chloropidae; genus Chlorops; species Chlorops oryzae. The sequence continues at coordinate 26,038,685 of CM035808.1, read as the reverse complement.
TTTTATCGTTCCTGTATGCTTAAATTGTATCTTTGCTTGCGCTGCTGTTCGTGTTCGTATTCGTGTTCGTGTACTTTGTATCGCCGCTATGACCGTGTCGCTCGTGTTAGATTTAAGCGCTTGTTAATGTGTTTGAATAATTTGATTATTGTGCTCTTGCTCATGTCACGCTTGAACCCGCAAGAGCTTAATGCCATTTCACGTAGTCGTGTGTAACTACTTGATACGTCATTAATTGCTCATGAGATTGAATGCGAGGGGCGTGTTCTATGTTAGCGGGATCTTAAAATAACTAAAATAAAGGTATTTTTTATGCAATGCCTCCAATAATGAATAGATTATTAAAACGTTGCTTACATTTTATATTCTACTTAATTACTAAAGCTAAATTTCGAAAATATAATTGCATACTTATGAAGGCATTCATAATCAGCCAACCAAAAAAGTTCGCATGGCGCTCCTGAAGACAGGAGAGGAGCTCTAAAAGGGCGTTTTTTTTGCGGGAGAGCCTAATATGGAAAAACAAACATTTTTGATGAAACTGAAATCACAGTTGTAATAAATTCAGACAGTGAGGAAAATTAAATAATCCTAGCATTTTTTATACCCAGCGTAAGCGGGGTATATTAGTTTTGTGCAAATCTTGTAACAGGGAGAATTAAGCTCCGGAGATATAGAAAAATATATATAGAAATGATCAGGATCAAAAACTGAATCGATTTAGACATGTCCGTCTGTCGTCCGTCCGTCCGTTGTCCGTCTGTCCGTCTGTCCGTCTGTCCGTCTGTCGTCTGTTTCCGTCCGTCCGTGGTCGGATCTCCTCCGAAACGGCTGGACCAATCAAGTCGAAATTTGGCACACAGGTATATCGGGATCCGAGTATGATCCTAAGTAAAAATGGGAGACATCCGCCCACTGCCACGCCCACAAATTAATTTATTGTGTTTTCAATAAAATGCTTGTAACTTGCGAACCACTCAACACATTCCATTGATATTTGGTGTGCTGGTAAACTACGAAAAGGGACATTTTTTGGCAAAAAATGGACGCCGCCTTCCTCGAGCCACGCCCACAAATAAACCCAAAAATAAGGTCTTATCGTAACTTCCGAAGTAAACGGCGTAGAAGCTTCAAATTCGCAGCATAGGTTGACCAAGGCAAATGAAAGGTGTAGGATTAAAAATTTATGTAGCCCGCCCACTGCCACGCCCACAAATAGAGAAATTTCATAACTTCCGAAGTAAAAGGCGTAGAAGCTTCAAATTCGCAACATAGGTTCACCAGGGCGAATGAAGGGTGTAGGAAAAAATTTTATGCGGCCCGCCCACTGCCACGCCCACAAATGAAGATTTTTCGTAACTTCCGAAGTAAAAGGCGTAGAAGCTTCGAATTCGCAACATAGGTTCACCAAGGCGAATGAAAGGTGTAGGAAAAAAATTTTTTTTGCCCCGCCCACTGCCACACCCACAAATAAAGATTTTTCGTAACTTCCGAAGTAAAAGGCGTAGAAGCTTCAAATTCGCAACATAGGGTCACCAAGGCGAATGAAAGGTGTAGGGAAATAATTTATGTTGCCTTCCCACTGCCACGCCCACAAATAGAGAAGCAAAACATAGTGCGCTCATAATGTCGGGACGCTGGGTATTTCAAAGTCGGGCTTGACCGACTTTAGCTTTCTTACTTGTTTAAAAATGGAGGGGTGAATTCTTCTCCAGTTTCAGGTAGACAGGTAGATCGATTTGGTTAACTTTCGGGTTTTATTGCTTTGTTTGCATATTTCATAGATTAGTTGTTTTTCAATTTTTATTTGGGTTAGACTTTTCATTGGAATTAGGGAATATTTGGACTGTGGTTAGATTTTTCTGAAGTATTAAGCAATTTTTTACTCTTCTTTGTTGTTTGTTACACAAATTCACCTGATATGGCTATGCGGAAAAATCATATTGATGCATATCAATCACAGGTATACCCGAGAAGTATGCAACATTTTTTTTAACTTACCATTTTTAAGGATGTTGCACCCGTCTGAGCGTGAATTGAAACTTAATCTTGGTATAAAACTCTATTTTCGAGAATTTTAATTAAGATAGTAGCATACCTCGAACAACCAAAAAATTGCCATGGAAAAATATCCTTCCACGTGAGCATGTATTGGTTTTAGCAAAATTGCCTGAAAAATATTTTTGTAATATTTTCTGAGTAATTTTCTATTTATTGGCCTTTTGAATGAACATTCTATCTTTATAATTGTCTTAGATATGATTTTTTAAAAATTGCTCTAAAAAACTATTTTTCAAGGATATTCAAGGACTATAAGAGATAGACCTAAACAGTAAATCAGCTAAAGTTGAAATCGACTTCTGGGCCGAATCACTATGTTTATAGTGCTATACCCTTTCCTTTTTGTAAATGGTAACTCTTATATTACTCTCATTTATTTATTTATTTGAGTCCATTCAAAAGAGAAAATATAAAATCCAGCGAAATATTTCCAAACATTACCCATCGAAATAATATTGAAAGGCACACAGATTCAACAAACCCGAAATCAATATATTCGAGATTTGAAAAAGCAAAAAAAAAGGACTGCAATCGATGTTTCTGTCGAGGATTATAAATTTTTTGTGTAGCAATATCAGCTTCGATTTCCTCCAACATGAGTATCAGATGCATCCAAAGGATTGGCATCATTATCAATGTCATCATCAGCGGAAAATATCAGTGACAACGCAAAAACTCAATTCGAATATCATTCTAGTCAGGGTTTTATCAATTTCGCCTCCGTTCATTGCTTTTTCGAGATAAAAAAATATTTGTGGGTGCGTTTGACTCTTCGCTGCTTCATAAATTTTTTTTTTTTTTTAATTCCAAAAAAATTCCAAACAAATATTCGAAGAAGCTCTCAAAAAGTTTTCCTGCAGCTTATGAAATAAAAATTATTCAGGATATCCCTAAAAGTATGCTTTAAAAACTGTCTTCACATGAACAACAATGCCGGGCACGGTGAGGAATCTAATAGGAAAATTGTTACTTACTTTTCTGTTTTTTTTTTTCTTTCTTTCTTTTTTGCTCGTTGCAGCGGAAATTGGTAAATCGGAATGAAATTTTATTCAACTGAACTTTGGATTCGCTTGTGCTGAGCCATCGAAATACAAAAATCTGAGACCGAACAAGCATGCGGATTGCTGTCGATATGCAAAATGCTGCTGCAACCGCAAACAACATGAATTTACTCACATGCGGCTACGGCGGAATGTTGTATTGCCGGAAATTTCGCAATTTCCATCTAATTGAATATCAGAAATGTTTTTCGCCATGACACATGGTAAAGTGAAATTGACAATTTGCCGAAAATTTCCAACGAATATGCATTTTTGAGATGAGTTTATCAAAATTCGGTTTTGTGTGCCGTATCAACAAGGATATCGTATAAAATATTCGTTATTTAGGAAAGAATTTTTTTTTTAGAAAATTCCGCCATAGCAATTTTCATGGAAAACCCTTTCTGTAACAAGGCTCTGGTCTTGCGGGCATTAGAAGTTCGAACAGCCGCCTTTAAAGCCATTAAAGCATGGATGAAGCATCAATTTCAATTTCACTCAATTCTCAAGCAACCAAATCAGACATTATCATAGGAAATTGTACGTGACCAATGGCAATAACAGTAAAAAAAAAAATATTAAAAAAAACCGCCTTTGCCGATGCGGAAAAATAAAAATCTTAAAAAAAATTATTTTGTGATAGGATAAACCAGAGGCCCAAGGAACTTTTTGTTGCGAAATTCTTTTGCGAAAATCCAGAATGTTTGTTTTGTATTCGATTGAATGGACATAGCTGAAAATGGGGCGCACATACACGTACATTTGGAGCTGCATAGGACTAAATTAAATATCGCTAGTGCCTCAGAGTTCGACATGTCTGAATCTTATATTCTCTCACAGACTGGAGGGAATAGTGTTGACTTAATACAAATCGGCTTAAAGAATCCGCTGGCGAATTCTCTTCTTTTCCATTAAGAGTCAAACATTTCACTGGATTTGAAAGCCAGCCAGCCCACCTTAGCCATAATATTTTCATCAATGGAACAAAATTCAATCGTGAGTTTCAAAATCAAGAATGAATTTTTGGCAATACAAAAAAAAAAAATATAAAAAAAAAGTGAGAAACCGAAAAGTAGCTCTTTAAACCACTTCCAAGGCACAATGTTCATGAACAAACTTCATCAAAAAATTCCATATTTGATGTTAACATTTATATGTGCTTTCACAACTTTTCTCGGCATAAAACTGTTTTCTTCAAGATAAAAACGAAAATTCCTTTTTTATCATATATATTCAATATAAAAATTTAACGACTTTTAGGGCTACTATGAAAATACCCAAAATGGGTCCTCCAATCCTCAAGCGCGTAATTGCTTTAAGGAGTCTCTTGCATTCGAGCATTTCAATATGCTCCGATGGAGCCTGAGCCGCCCTTCTTGTGAATTGTGCGTACATTTATGAGTTCGAATATTTGGACCTTGAAAATATGAAATCCTTTTACAAATATTGAATTGTGATTTTCGCATAAAAGTTGTTTTTATTGCCGCACGTTGGCCATAAATGTCGGTCGGACGTTCGCACTGTTGGCCGAAAAATATTCTTCGTTTCGTTTTCTTGTACTGTTTGCGGTGGCCGTAAAATGTTGTGAGGGTATTTTTCTTTTTCTCTCTTTTTCCGCTTAGTATTATTTCAGGATGCTACATTCGAATGTAAAATGAATTCGTGATCGCTTTTTTATTTCCACTAAAATGGTCGTAAAATAACTTCACATTTTATGAGATTGCTTTCTTCGGTGTGAATATTTTATATTGAATTTTGCTGCGTTAAAAGTTGAGTGAGAGAGAGAGAGAGAGGGAGAAGCAACACGTGGAAGCGCTTAAGGCCATTCCTGAGAAAGTAACACCGTAAGTGTCTGAATTTTGAGATAGAGAAAGTACATGCTTTACGAATGGAAATTTTATTTAGGTTTAAATGAATTTTCTCCAAGACGAAGATGCTATTTAAGGGAAGATGTAACTGAATCTATATTTACTTTATATAGACTCGAAGCTCTTTTAAATAAAATTGTCTAAGAGTTCTCAAATCTATAAGTGACTAAGAAGAAGTGTAAGAAATTTACTGAAATCGAAGCAAATTATTTTTGGTTTTTGTAAGCCAGATCCTATTACTATATTGATACGATAAGTGTGGCATAGGTTAAAGTATGCCAACAAATTTTCTTTAAATATATAAAAGTGCTGTAAAAATTCGAATGATCAGGAAGAAAAAGTATCTAAGTGTTGACTCAATTGACTGTCAATTCTTAGAATATGGCTTCAGTAAAAAGGAGGTATCGAGAAAGCCCCAAAATGGAGGAGTAGAATGAATCTTAGTGTGGGTTATGATTACAAGATTAAAGTAAGCAAAGTAACCATATGATTCACTGGGAACCCAGGATAGCAGAAATAGAAGAATAAGTAAATAGCTCATGAGTTTTTTTTCTCTGAAAGAAGGTAATTAATTTTAATATTGCAAATAGACCTTTGCCTTGAAGATAAGCCGTATTCGAAGCGATAAAAAGAACCTCCAAATAAGATACATCATGGAATCGTCATTTATAATATTGAACTGATTTTTACAAACAAATTATTCCAAGAGAATATAAGATAATGAGAGCATAGTTCAAACTTTAACTGGCAGACATTGGATTAAGAAGGCAGAAATATAGATTAGAAACAAACATACAAGAACACTCAATGGAAATACATGCAAGGGACGAATGAATAACTTGAAATTCGGCGCCCAGTTCGGGGGTGAAAAGCGTGTTCAATAGGCTGGGTCGTTTTTACGAAAGTTGTATGATCGCGTTGGAATAGTAAAATTATGTTTCCTTATGTATAAAAAATAATTTTGTGTAAAAAAAAATTCAAAATAAGCTGCATCTTCATACCGCGCAAGCGGATTGAAAGCTGGAAAAACAAATTTATATGAGATTTTTCCGACTTCAATGATAAAATTTAGAATTTCTCAGCTTTAATCTCATTTTTTAAATACATTATGTTCCCAGATATTTTTGATCATAAAACTATCTTTCAAAGGAAAGCAACGAAACTACGATCGACCAAAATTTTACGGAGATATGGTCGAAGAAACTCAGACCTAAGGAAATTGCTCCAAGACATGCCAAAAATGTGTTCGAACCTATCAATTTTGTAACCATTTGGAAGAAGGCATATTGCCATTTCAAAAAAAACTTACTTGAAGTAAATCGGTTATTTCATAAGGTTGTTATAACAATTTATATATTTATCTATTTATCGGTTTCATTTCAGAACGTGTCCTGAAAAAAAAGTCCATGAAAGTTTAAAATCCTTCTACTTGAGCTCGAACAGGAAAAAACAACGCTCAATTACGATTATAGATTTTTTAAATCGGTTCACAGAAACCAAAGTTACACGGCTTTGAAATTGGACAATTTATTATTTGTTAAATCCTGTGTTAGTTAAAAAAAAATGCCGAAAAGTATACTACATTTTTTTTTTGATTCGATAATGAGCTCATGTTTGGGAAAAATATATAGCAAAGTCATACCCGACAAACTCTGTGTCGAGGGTATATGGCATTTTTTCGTCCGTACTCGAGATAGACTTAAAAAAAAATTATATAGAATGGTTAATATCACCAGGAGTTTCCATTTAGCCATATCGGTCTGTTACAGTTTTCTTATCGAAGGAGTTGAGCAATCTTGACTAAAAGTATGGAGATTTGGGGAGCTATGAACAAGAACATGTTCGAGAAATGGGCTTGATCGGATTGTTTTTAGGGATCCCTCCAGTACAAGCGTCTGTTATGAAAATCACGAAAACTGATCTGTTTGTATATTTTTGATATTTTGATTAAATTTTCAGTTTGAGCTTATTTACAAAATTTTAAAAAGCGGGCGTAGCTAGAGGGTTGGTTTGGAGAAATGCCTCCTACATCCACAATTTACAAGAGTATTGAATTAATACTTATTGATTAAAAAAATCAAGCAATGCTGAATTTTTGAGCCTCCCAAGCGGTTTAAAGTTGAAGTAAGTTGACTTTGCTATATATTTTTCCCAAACATGAGCTCATTATCGAATCAAAAAAAAAATGTAGTATACTTTTCGGCATTTTTTTTTAACTAACACAGGATTTAACAAATAATAAATTGTCCAATTTCAAAGCCGTGTAACTTTGGTTTCTGTGAACCGATTTAAAAAATCTATAATCGTAATTGAGCGTTGTTTTTTCCTGTTCGAGCTCAAGTAGAAGGATTTTAAACTTTCATGGACTTTTTTTTCAGGACACGTTCTGAAATGAAACCGATAAATAGATAAATATATAAATTGTTATAACAACCTTATGAAATAACCGATTTACTTCAAGTAAGTTTTTTTTGAAATGGCAATATGCCTTCTTCCAAATGGTTACAAAATTGATAGGTTCGAACACATTTTTGGCATGTCTTGGAGCAATTTCCTCAGGTCTGAGTTTCTTCGACCATATCTCCGTAAAATTTTGGTCGATCGTAGTTTCGTTGCTTTCCTTTGAAAGATAGTTTTATGACCAAAAATATCTGGGAACATAATGTATTTAAAAAATGAGATTAAAGCTGAGAAATTCTAAATTTTATCATTGAAGTCGGAAAAATCTCATATAAATTTGTTTTTCCAGCTTTCAATCCGCTTGCGCGGTATGAAGATGCAGCTTATTTTGAATTTTTTTTTACACAAAATTATTTTTTATACATAAGGAAACATAATTTTACTATTCCAACGCGATCATACAACTTTTTTTTTTTTTCATATAAGAACGACCCACCCTAGTGTTCAATCTCGAATAAATCTGTGATCTGATTTGATTGAAATCTTAGCCATTTTAGAGAAGAATAGAAGTTACATAAACCGACAAAACAAACAACCTTCCAGGACATAATCAGTCAAAACATATCTCAAATGACTCAGACCATCAGATTTTTGTTTTGAGAAAAAGTAATTAACACTTGAGTAGATATATTTCGACAGATTTTAGGGGATCTTCATAGTAAAAATCAATCCGAATAAGACGAAAAATTTCTCAAAAATTGAATAAATAGGTATATCCGTTTAATTTACTTAAACACTTTGTCTTGATGCATTTTCCTTAGCTAAAGATCCTTTTCAATTATTTGCTTGAATTCTCATTCTGTCCAATTTGAATGTCCAATTTGATGCATTTTGACTTGTCAAGCGTTAATTTCCATGAAAATTGAACAGAAACCAACCCTATTCAAGTCATCACAATAACGAGACCAGAAACAATTCGAGCACAAATTTCATGCAGGCCTGGGCCATGACGTGTTCATTAGAATGCAAACAATAACTGCCTTTGATGGACAGGCATGTGGAATTCTTGTTTAACTCAGATGTCAACATACTCACTCACTTATATGGACATACAATCTCAAGACAATAGACCAAGAGGCCGAGATGTTGAATTATTAAATAATTGAAAATACATTGGCTGACTCGAAAATTCCATTGAAAACTCAGATGGACAAAGATGAAAAGACGACTTGCCCGCATAGACAATAACATTGCTACGTGTTAATGTTACATCATTTGAAATTCTCAAGCTGCAAAATATGTAAAAGTAATAAATTCAAATAACGTAATTGAAGAGAATGAACGATTCTAAAAAATATTTTTCCTTACTTCTATTAATTTAGACGAAGAGAAAATTCCGCTTAAGGATTTTCAATGATCTAAAGCACACACAGATTTAAGCAGAAAGTTCCCAAATAGACAGCTATGATATTCATACAATGATTTCAAGGGATGCATGAAAATTGTCGACAATTTGATAACAATTCTAGTCCTCAAAATATGTTTTCAAAACTACATCAAATTGACTTCATTGCACGATCTCATATCATGACATGAATAATGAATAATATGAGTATGAGGTCAATATGTAAACATATACTGAAATCATAATTTGCTCTCAAGTTGAGCACATTTTGTCCCTCATAAGCAACACATACTTTCAGCATCGTTTGTTCATGCATGATGTTAAGATGATGCGAATATGTTGTATTTTGTCTATTTGGGTTATTAAATCTCGTTTTTATTTTTTCACACCAAAACTGAAAAAAAAAAAATTTGGTATTCTCGTCAAACAGCTCAGTTTTTAAAGATTGATCACCCAAATAGACAGCTATGATATTCATACAATGATTTCAAGGGATGCATGAAAATTGTCCACAATTTGATAACAATTCTAGTCCTCAAAATATGTTTTCAAAACTACATCAAATTGACTTCATTGCACGATCTCATATCATGACATGAATAATGAATAATATGAGTATGAGGTCAATATGTAAACATATACTGAAATCATAATTTGCTCTCAAGTTGAGCACATTTTGTCCCTCATAAGCAACACATACTTTCAGCATCGTTTGTTCATGCATGATGTTAAGATGATGCGAATATGTTGTATTTTGTCTATTTGGGTTATTAAATCTCGTTTTTATTTTTTCACACCAAAACTGAAAAAAAAAAATTTGGTATTCTCGTCAAACAGCTCAGTTTTTAAAGATTGATCACCCAAATAGACAGCTATGATATTCATACAATGATTTCAAGGGATGCATGAAAATTGTCCACAATTTGATAACAATTCTAGTCCTCAAAATATGTTTTCAAAACTACATCAAATTGACTTCATTGCACGATCTCATATCATGACATGAATAATGAATAATATGAGTATGAGGTCAATATGTAAACATATACTGAAATCATAATTTGCTCTCAAGTTGAGCACATTTTGTCCCTCATAAGCAACACATACTTTCAGCATCGTTTGTTCATGCATGATGTTAAGATGATGCGAATATGTTGTATTTTGTCTATTTGGGTTATTAAATCTCGTTTTTATTTTTTCACACCAAAACTGAAAAAAAAAAAATTTGGTATTCTCGTCAAACAGCTCAGTTTTTAAAGATTGATCACCCAAATAGACAGCTATGATATTCATACAATGATTTCAAGGGATGCATGAAAATTGTCCACAATTTGATAACAATTCTAGTCCTCAAAATATGTTTTCAAAACTACATCAAATTGACTTCATTGCACGATCTCATATCATGACATGAATAATGAATAATATGAGTATGAGGTCAATATGTAAACATATACTGAAATCATAATTTGCTCTCAAGTTGAGCACATTTTGTCCCTCATAAGCAACACATACTTTCAGCATCGTTTGTTCATGCATGATGTCAAGATGATGCGAATATGTTGTATTTTGTCTATTTGGGCAGAAGCACAATTTCTTTTTTGACAAATTTTCAATTGAAAAAATACTTAAATATATCTGAATGAAAATTAAATTGAGAGGAGAAAAAAGTTCACAGCATTCAGTTCCTTCGGTAACGAAATTTCTCAACTAGTCAGTCAAACATAGGAACAAAAGCACTAAAGTAAGTGCGTACACACAATGTTGGTTAGAATCTGATAGTGCCCTACACGGACCGCACACCACACAAACAGGCACTAGAGTCCGGGCCGGAGAGATCTCATTCAATATTGACACTTCAAACAAATTGAACGTTTCACGTTGCAAGCAATTGACATTTTGACCGCATCGTGATTGCTTCGCCATTATTCACATAGTTCCATTGTATTGGGAGCATCCTCAAGTGACCAAGGCTACTCGAAAAAAACAAAAAACCCTTGTTCCTCTTCCTTTGGTCACTTGATTTGTTTAATTTACCTACAGCATCCAGTGATGCGCTGACCCTTTGCAAATCGAAATTGCGACGTTTAAACGCATATTGAACTTTCGTCCTGCAACACATTGCACATCATCAAACCATTGCTCCAATGTATGTATCAATGATTGTGGAAAGGTTCGGTCTTGCAATCGACTCAAATTGCAATTCGTTAAAATTTTTTTATTTTTTTCTTCTGAGGAAAACATACGAGTCGAACGCCCCTCCCACTATTTCATAGAATTCCATTCGAATGCGTATATTGAGTGACAACACATTGCCTAAGCTGCCACTCCAAATGATTGTTCGCATTGCTCTTATCCTTCTGTGGCGGACATCATCAAAAAAATAAATAAATAAATAAATTGATTCCACTACAATTGCCTAAAACGTATCTTAAAGATATGTTAATACTCTTAAAATAACTCTAAAGAAGTATTTAAAATATTTTTTGAGACATCCTTTCAAGGAAGAAATAAGGAATAAAACAGAATACGAGAAGACACCAAGTAAGCTTGATGCCTATGCTCACGTAAGCCTTTTTGTCGAATTCCCAAATAGTTTGGCAAATCAATAATGATTGACATAAGACGCGATAAGCAACTTAACTTTGAGAGCTTTTTTGAGGAGGCACTTCACATTTAAACTCGCCCACCCGAAACCTTGTGGTCGCGTTGATAAATAAAGTAAAAAAAATCCTACAGACGGATAAAAGAGTTTACCCCTATACAGGTAACCTACGTAAAATTTACGTATACGTCTTACGTAAACAGCGTCAGCAGTCCATTAGCATTACCTGTATAGAACTAAAATCAACATCTCCAATACTCGCAACACAATCAAAATATTTCGTCCGAATAATTGATCGCTCCATTCGATCCGTATTCCCTCCGTTGTTTTCTTAAATGAAGAGGCAAAACAATGAAAAATAATATATACATGAAAATATAAAGAAAGAATAATAACCAATTCAAAACATTAGCAATAACAATAAGAATAAAACGTACACATCTCTTTTGTAATGCTTTCGGACAGAAAAGAGGCTTATCAACGCACAATCGTTGACATTGTCATCCGTTAAGTATGCAACATTATTATTGTTATCAGCCTTCTTCTCTTTATGGCTGTACAATTGTGACCATAGCAGCATTTATCTTAGAAAACAGAGACAAAGGAGGTGAGTAGTCAAAGCATTTCCCAAAGGTGGATGCTTTTTCCTGAATAGGCAAAAAAAAAATTTGTGAAAGAAAAATGATTGGCGACATTTTGTAGGGCGAGCATGGCGCGTTTTTTTTTTCGCAGCTTAAGCTTTCCTGAAGCCCATTTAAGTCTTTCTTAATGATAAATGAACAATTTTTTATGGAAAATAAATATTTCAAGGAGATGACTATGGAGACATCAATGACAATAAGATGCAACTCCTCCACGCGTCGTAGTAAAGTCAATAGCAGTTTCGAGCTAACAATAGATAGACTGTACAATGTAGCTCTCTGTGAGGCGTTTTTTGACGAAAATTTAAGTCCTCTGCGCGACCTCTAAACCTCAATTTAAAAAATTTTAAATGATGCCCAAATTTATCGATTTTCATTATCTTTCGTTTGAAATCCCGCCGTCTTAGAAATTCAACACTTTTTTTCACATCTGAAACGCCCTACTGTATATGCTTTTTATTTGTTCTTCATTTTCAAACACACTGACACTTCGAAAAACAGAATGATCTTGGAAACATTTACCCACGGCGATAATCAGCCCCAAATTTTTTTTCTTACCAATTATGCTCATTTGTTGCGGCTTTAAGTCTAAGCTTAGCTGCTGGGGATCTATGTTGTTGCCATTCGCGTCTTAGCCTTCGTTTTTCGTTCACAAGTCTTTCGATTTCGCTATTGGTAAAGATATGATTCTTTGCTTTATTTTCGATGCAAGGCGTTGACTGCTCTGCCGCTGTCGTTAGCATAGAATTCAGTACATTTGTCGCTTCATCTACGTGTTCTATGCAGTCTATAGAGTATCTGGTATGAATATGAGTGGCTATATATTTCTTATATTTAATCCAGTTAGTTTTAGAAGACGTCAATCTGAAGGGTGACTCAGTAACAATAGGACTTTCAGCTAGATAAAAAATTACAGGTGAGTGATCTGATGAGAGATCGAAAGTTGTCGTGGTTGTAACGCGAGATCTATCTACCCCTTTAACAATGGCGAAGTCAATCAGGTCGGGGATTTTTCTTGGATCAGATGGCCAGTATGTAGGCTGACCAGGTGATAAAAAATCAAGCCTGCCCATGCTGTTAATTAGGGTGCTATACAATTGCCTTCCTTTCGGGCTTATCAGACGGGAGCCCCAATGCGTGTGTTTCGCATTAAAATCTCCAGCTGCTAGGAATTTATTACCTAAAGTGCTAAAGAAAGCTTTAAATTTATCCTCGTTTACCGGAAAACGCGGAGGACAATAAACAGCAGACAAAACTAAGTTATTGTTTCGATTTTGTAGGCAAATTGACGTTGCCATTAAAAAGTTTTCAGCATGTGACTGCAGGGGAAAATGTTTAATCCTGCTTCGGACTAAGATCCCAGTACCGCCATGCGCTTTTCCGTCAGGGTGATTTGTTTTATAAAATTGATAACCAGGTATGGAAAAATTATTTTTATCTGTTAAATGCGTCTCTGAGAGCAGCATGACATCAACAGATTGCTTGGAGAGGAAGCGAACTAATTCTAACTTATGTTGGCGGACGCCGTTTGCATTCCATGAGCATATGTTTAGTATGCTCATTTTTTAGCGATAAGAATTTGGAGCATTTGGTTTTGTCCTCGAACTAACTCTTGAAGAGTATTTTGCATGCTTGACATGAATTGAGTCATACACTGTGTCAGACTGAAAATCATGTTTTCTAAACTACTACTTTGTGACTGAGGGGGATTTTGGGAGTTTATTCCGGACTTTAATGCACTGGCGTAAGAAAAGTTGGGGTTAACAGACGCGTTTGTTACAAGATTTTTAGGCGGAGGGCCTTGAACCATCAACATTTTTTTTTGAGGGTTGCGTGCAGCTTGCTTTTGCTGCGCTAGTCGGCTTTTAAGTTCCTTATAGATAGGACAGCCTCTGTAGTTGGCTGTGTGATTTCCCCCACAGTTGCTACACTTTTTTATAATTTGGTCAGTATTACCCTTAAAATTACAGTTTGTAGAATGGTGGAACTCTCCACATACAACGCAGACAACGCGTAGGGTACAATATGACTTTGTATGGCCATACTCCTGACAATTCGCACATTGAACAGGTCCGCTTCGCTTAAGCGGTTCCTCAACTACAATTCTACGGTGAAGAAGATACCGCAGATTGTAAATGGGATGATTCTCATTTTTCTTTAATTTTGTGCCGTCGGGGCATAAATCTATTTTAAACATGGGTTGAGGCACTTTTTGTTTATTAAAAATATTAATTACGGCTTTCACCTGTAAGCCTTTTTCCTCAAGCGCTTGTTTTATCTCAGCCTATATACTGATTCCAACCCTTTAATAACGACGGAGAGACCTTTAACTCTTTAGCTATAGTAGTAGCTCTTTTTTTGTATCCAAATGTTTGCCAAATCGATAATTATTTTATAAGACCGGATTTTGCTAATTGAGAGCTTTTTTGAGGAGGCACTTCACATTTAAACTCGCCCACCCGAAACCTTGTGGTTCGCGTTGATAAATAAAGTAAAAAAAATCCTACAGACGGATAAAAGAGTTTACCCCTATACAGGTAACCTACGTAAAATTTACGTATACGTCTTACGTAAACAGCGTCAGCAGTCCATTAGCATTACCTGTATAGCTAAAATCAACATCTCCAATACTCGCAACACAATCAAAATATTTCGTCCGAATAATTGATCGCTCCATTCGATCCGTATTCCCTCCGTTGTTTTCTTAAATGAAGAGGCAAAACAATGAAAAATTATTTATACATGAGAAATATAAGAAAGAATAATAACCAATTCAAAACATTAGCAATAACAATAAGAATAAAAGTACACATCTCTTTTGTAATGCTTTCGGACAGAAAAGAGGCTTATCAATGCACAATCGTTGACATTGTCATCCGTTAAGTATGCAACATTATTATTGTTATCAGCCTTCTTCTCTTTATGGCTGTACAATTGTGACCATAGCAGCATTTATCTTAGAAAACAGAGACAAAGGAGGTGAGTAGTCAAAGCATTTCCCAAAGGTGGATGCTTTTTCCTGAATAGGCAAAAAAAATTTGTGAAAGAAAAATGATTGGCGACATTTTGTAGGGCGAGCATGGCGCGTTTTTTTTTCGCAGCTTAAGCTTTCCTGAAGCCCATTTAAGTCTTTCTTAATGAAAAATGAACAAGTTTTTTAGGAAAATAAATATTTCAAGGAGATGACTATGGAGACATCAATGACAATAAGATGAACTCCTCCACGCGTCGTAGTAAAGTCAATAGCAGTTTCGAGCTAACAATAGATAGACTGTACAATGTAGCTCTCTGTGAGGCGTTTTTTGAACGAAAATTTAAGTCCTACTGGCGACCTCTAAACCTCAATTTAAAAAATTTTAAATGATGCCCAAATTTATCGATTTTCATTATCTTTCGTTTGAAATCCCGCCGTCTTAGAAATTCAACACTTTTTTTCACATCTGAAACGCCCTACTGTATATGCTTTTTATTTGTTCTTCATTTTCAAACACACTGACACTTCGAAAAACAGAATGATCTTGGAAACATTTACCCACGGCGATAATCAGCCCCAAATTTTTTTTCTTACCAATTATGTATTTTTTGTTTAGATTGAACAGACACTAGTGCAGGAAGAAACCTTCGAACGGGGTGGAAAATAAATTAATCAAATACCCAAACAGTTCGAGATGAAAATTACGGCTTTTCAAGACAGCTTTTCTTAGAACTTTTTCACACGAAAAACTCCAACAGATGGCGGAAAGATGACGAACAAAAACTGGGAAGAGTCAAAGCTTTTGCCTGCAACTTTGAAGTACAGAAAAAAACGCATTCTTTTGAAAAAGCTTTTATCCTAAAAGCTCGGGGCGAGCTAAATCTTTTATCCTTGACGCCAGAATGCATTCCAATTAGTGCGGCAATTCAAATACCGCGTAGCACAAAACAAGAGCCGCATAACGAACATCGCTCGTCTCATCATACTCACACGGGCAGTTCAATGGAAATGTCGGACATATAAAATGTAAAAATAAAACCGAACGCCGAACAATGCTGTATTCATCAGGTGTCCGCAACATCCATCAATTGAAGTTTCGAGTGCACGTGATAGGTTTGAATAAAATATTTACGAAAATATTTATTGATTCCAGTAGTGTTAAAAATAAACCGACTAAAATGTCGCAATACCCGTGACCTTAAAATTGTCATACTGACAATCGAGTGCTCCGCTTAATAGTAACGGAAAATCCTTTTAATTTAAATGGAGCTTTCAGCGCACGTGCGGCTTTGTCAAGCTATCAATGAAAAATGAATTTGAGTACGTTTTTGAGTGAAGTTTTTAAGTAAAATAATTTGATACAACGATTTGAAGTTCTAAGAAACGGAAAATCGCAACGAGTCTCAAGTTAAGACTGTTGTGTAAACACAAATTTAGCCCGAGAATGTCACCTTTATTTTGGATAAAAATGCTGTTTGTTGAAACTATCCGTAACAATCTTTGATGAAATTCAATTTAAATATAAACGAAAAGCAAAACAAAATTCATCTTCTCAAGTCGTATCCCCTTCATCCTTTTCTAATCATAAGCCGTTTTCCTCAACATTGATTCAATCACCTTTCTAAGTCACAATAGATTTATTGAAAGCACTTTATTGAGGCAGCAAACACTTAAGGCAGAAAACACGTAAGCGTATCAATGTAATCTCATTCGTGAGGTCCTTGCACACTTGCAGTCACAATTTGTTGATGTAGAAGTCAACCTAAGAAAAATAAGCTTACAAAGCGTAGAGACCACAAGTCATTTAGGAAGGCTTATCATTTTCCATTTGAATTTCTTTAGCATGAATCAAGGACGTGTTATTCCTTGAGGCATAAGGATTTCATAAATGTCTGCTAGCTGTTGTTCTTGCAGACAGGTATATTACGCTAGCAGTTCTTGTCTCTCTGTAAATCGTTCTGCCGACGTTATTTACAAAAGAAAAAGCCAAAGAGTGCTTCATTAAAATGCAAGAAGGCTACTTTGAGTAACGAGGACTGCAGTGCGCTGCACTTTTTTAGCATGACAACGAGAAATGATTTTAAATAGAACATGGAAGGAGGCAACAGGTGGGGTATAAAAGAAATAATTTTTTGGTTTTTTTTATAGATTTAACAAAAAATAATTCCTCGTACAGAACAAACCGATAAAGATGGGGTTACCTGATTGATTTGTGATTGAATTTTTTAATAAATGACAACAAAACTTGAGGAACGTAAAATGTTCATTGCACATACGCCGGTAAGGACAGCGTCTTAAACAAAAGCCAATCGAAAGCTAAGCGTTTTTCGATGTCAATTTTAAAGACAGAAATAAAAAAAATTGATTCTTTTCTTCACCAATACGTCAGCTTTCACCGATGCTAGTAACATACGTCATTCAATATAAGTAAGAAAAAATAATAATTGCACCCAAGGACATGTAATGATAAACTCCTTTAAACCATATCTGAGGAAATGAAAAAATTTTGAAGTTTTTAAAATATTTTATACCCGTTTTGTTCTTAAGAAAAAAAATATTTATAAACGTACAAATATAGAAATAAAACAGCAGCGCGACTAAACCTTACCAAGAGAATTTAAATGCGCACCGCAATTCGTCAAAACAGAAAGAGTAAAAGGTTCGTTCTTTCGCTTTCCTGTTCGTTTATTTCGCACGCACTGCAAGCGCACTCAAATCAGCCATTGCTTTCTCAATCACAATTCCCTCTGCTTTTTCGAGAATCTCCTTAGATGCATTCCGTACGATCCACTGTACCATATTCTTTTGATTCATACGATTGTGCAAGTAGTTCAATGCCACTTGATAGTCCAGTCGATTCTTTATATCCTTGTACGCCGCCATTGCAGCCTCACGATTAGCCGCCTCGATTTGTAGCGCAATGTTCTCACGTTTTATCTCCATTAACATTTTAGCACCCTCGGCACGCCATTGTTCCAATTTCTCATTTTCAATTGCAGCCGTAATGCTCTTCAATTCATCCTCGCGTTCTACTTTCCATTCGGCTTCGATTCTATCGACTTCTTTGTCGAGCCATCGGGCAACTGTCGGCCCGAGTTTCTTCACAGCCACCACCGACATTATAGCTAACGAGAGCCCACTGTAGAATTCATGTTCCATGACATAGATCTCCTTCGAGCACAAATAAGTGATTAATCCCACTCCGAACATATAGGGTCCTGTAACACCGGTCTTCTCGTAAAAGAACTGGAACCATTCTTCCGGTATGAATCCAAATCGCACTTTTCCAGGTAGTTCAGGCCGCTTTCTCGGCTCAATATTGTTGTTCGTTGCAACCGATCGCGTAGCCAAGGGTAGAAAACGACGATTTGCAGGACAAAGGCTAAGGCGAAACATCATTTTGTAAATGTAAATGTACCAAAAATATATAAAGTGAATAAAAAAAAGCCTGCGTTGTCTAGTTACTATGAAAATTTTTCAATGTTATTTAAAGCTCCGAAATTTATGGAAATTTGTTTTGAACACCGACTGAACGCCTACTTCGGATGCAGCTAATTCTCTTGCCTAATTCTATTAGCCTTCATGCCAGTTAAACTCAATCAAACACCTTTGCTATATTTGAATATTTCAAAAAATTTCACATAAAATTAAACGAGTAAGGGTGTTATAGTCAGACGAGCCTGACAATAAAATACCCGACACAGACTCACATGTTCAAATTTTTAATATCAAGGGTGTTTAAAGGCATAAGGGTCCCCATATGCCGACTTTTGTTTAATTTCTTTATGAAAACCGCCCCTTTGCCACGCCCACTTTTCCATTTTTTTTTAAATTCTAATCAGAGGCTTAAATATACGCTCAAATTCTATGTTTCATGGAAATATTACGAAAAAGTTCGATTTTGAGGCAGTTTTGGGACTTTTGTGACAGACCCTAGTACTGGAGGTACCCTTAATAATGGACCTATCAAAGAAAGTTTTGGAAAGAATGTTAATGGTTACAAAGGAAGCATAAGTGCCAACTTTCAGTCAAGTCTCATTTCACTTTCGGGTGTAGGAGACAATTTTCATAAAACGACCTTCTGCCACGCCCACTTTCAAATTTTTTTAAATTATGTTAATTGCCCTAAAATATGTTCAAATGTCAAATTCAATTACATTATCTTGAAAAACTCCGGTTTTAGAGCAGTTTTTGTGATTTTTTTACAGACCCTAGTACTGGAGGTACCCCCAAAAATGGTCCGATCGGGTCCATTCTCGAACTTGTTCTTACTCATGTCCCCGTGAGCACGCATACCAAATTTCGTTAAGATAGCTCAACTCCTTCGACAAGAAAGCTGTATACAGACAGACGGACAGACAGACGGACGGACAATCGAATCTCCTGGTGACGGTGATCATTTCTATATAAATTTTGTATGATCTATCTCTGCTGGTTCTGGGTGTTACACACAACCACACAAACGCAATATACCCTCGACACAGAGTGTGTCGGGTATAAAAACCTGGTTTAAACTTTCCTCAAGATTATGATTTGAAAGCTTAAACCTTCGAAATGCTTAAACTGGCATGAAACTGTAAGTCTGAATGTTTTATAGATACAGAAAACAGAAATCAATTCAATGACAGTTCGTCTGAGCCACTGATATCTCTAAAACCTTCACATAAAATTGTTGATTCATTCCCAGTCGGAACAAAAGCGCTTATAAGGCAGCTTTATTTCAGCAAGTACAGCGTGCAATCCACTGCATTACTATTCTATTGAGCTCCATTTGATCTCCAACATCGACTCAATTACATGTGATCCTAAACACGCACAGGCCTGTAGAGATGATGGTGGAAAAGTGGGGTTTCCCTCAGGCCGGGCTTTCTGAAGGGGCCCACGACTTGGAATGTTTTTATTTTTTTTATTTTTTTTTTGGTCGCACTTTTTTGTGAGGAAGCCCGGAAAAAAGTCCCCCCAGCCCCAAATTTATCTCTACGGGCGCACTTCTATGGCACAACCGAGGCCCGCAATTATCCAAAAAACTACATTTCATAATCCTTTCAATAAGTGGGAGTCAGATTTTAAAAATTATTGATAGACTCCAATCCTAAAGGAGTGATCCAATAAATAACACAGTGCGAAATTTTTTCCGTTATCGGTTTTGGGAGCTGGGATTTGATAATCTCTCGTAAAAGTACTTGGAAAGCCTGTAACTTTTGCATCATTGCTTTTTCAAAATTGGCTGCTAATAAGAAAACGACAGACTTGAACATTTTTTTACGCAAATTCGATTTTTATCACTTTTTCGATTTTTTCACATAGCTTTATCTCGTTACCCGTACAGAATATTGTTTTGGTGTCTACGGTAAAGTGGTTTGTATTGAATAGGAAAAAGAAATGTAAAACAAATTTACCCAGAAAAAGTACCGCTAAATGCTTAAAATTGCAAAAATGCCCATTTTGTACCGCACTGCGTATGAGTAATGTGCGTTAAGCATACGGTGAAGGCATACCCCAGTTGTAAAAATATTCATGAAAGATGCATGAATCATGCCTCTTGAGGGTGCTTTGCATGCATGCCAACCTTCCATGCCTGTTCATTTCTTTTTTATACAGGCTTGTCATAGGAAATCATGCATAGACAAAAAGTGTTTGATTAATGCTTGAGAAGTTCTCAATGAGAACCCATGAAACATATCTTCCCATACATGAATCAATGATCCTGAGAACACAATAATCCATTTGCTGCAATTCGTGTAGGCGGGTTCAATCCCCGCTTCGGCGGACGTAATTTTTTTTTTTTTGTTTGGTGAATTCTTAGGTAGATAATAATATAACATTTAAAAATATTTCAAAAGTTATAGGAATAACTTGCTTTCATTCAAACATTAATGAAAAAAAAAAAAAAGTTGTAAGTACTTGTTGTATGGATGACGTGTCTGACGACTGGATAGGAAACTTCAGTTTATAACTGCCAACTTGCTTTCTACCCCCTGCCCCCCTAATTGGGTCAAACTTTACCACAAATTTGAAAATTTACTTTGCATCTTTCTAAGTCCCAAATTTTCCGCCTGCCACAGGAATCGAACTCGAGCCCTTCATGTTATAAATCGCAACACGCTCCCATTACGCTACCGAGAGATCTCATTTGCGAGTGCTACATTTAATATATTAACGTTTGGAAAAATCGAGCTGTAGACGCCTCGTATGTTTGCGATATTTTTAAGAAATTCAACGTTTTCAAGGATTCATAAATCAAACAGGATCATGACCGCAGGAATCATGAATTCTTCTGGCATGCATTCTTGTTTTACAACAGGGGAAGGCATGAATCATGAGTACTACGGGCATGCGTGCTTGTTGTTACATCTGGGACATTAGTTTTTCCTTCAAAAAATCATCGGCCGTCAAAGTGGAGACTCCAAAAAAGGTGTCGTTCTGGCGGCCACGATTTCTGGTGTCGTAGTTATCCGAAGCGAAAAATATAAACGGGGTTATAGTCAGTATAAATGCCATTATAGTCGGACCTTCGAAAATAATTTTGCACTTTTTTTTACAAAATAGCGGCCATTGAAAAATGACAAGTCAATTTTGGGAATATTTTTTGTTGTTCAGTATTAAAAAAAAAGTAAAAAATTCGTTAAAATTATGATTTAGGTCACTCGAAAATGGTTACAATTCTGCGTCGAATCCATTTTGTTTCATTAAAATCGGTCCAGTTGAACTGGAGAAATCAAGGCCGCTAGAAAAAAAGGGGTTTCGCGATAAATGCGTTTAAAGTTTGAAGCAACGCAAAAAGTACTCGTTATAGCGCAGACCTTCGTCGACAAAGAAGGCTATATCTTCTTAATTATTTCGAAATTCAAAAAATCCTTTTAGCACGATATTCTCAAATATCCAAGGTTTAAAAATTGAAAAAAAAATTTTTCTCGAATAAGACAACCCCTTCAAGTAGATGTATAATTTCAACAATTTCTTTTGATTTTGTTTTTTTAATTTTATATTAATTTTTCGATTTTGATTCCCCCTGAGTGAGATTTGAACCTCGACACCGAGTTTTTCAAATTTAAAGTTAAACATTTTTAAGTTTATAACTTTAATTTAATATATTAAATTAAATATATAATTTAAAATAAACAAGTAAAGAAGTTTACATCGGCTAAGCCGATTGCACACATACCTTTTCCTCAGCCTGAAATATGTTAAAACATTACCTTAACAAAAATTCCTGCCGTTCCTAGCTTGGATATCTATTTATACCTTCTAAGACTCGAGATTATTATTAAGCACAAAATTTTCGCGGATGGTGAGCATGGTCAAATTTTAACCGTTAGAGGACATTTTGTCTAGCTGCGAAAACCTCAATTCAAAATAGTGAAAATAAAATTTTTGCGAATTTCGCGGATGGTGGTCTTGATCAAATTTTAACCCTTAGAGGACATTTTGTTTAGCTGCGAAATACTCAATTAAAAATAGTGAAAATCAGGTTTTCGCGAATTTCGCGGATGGTGGTCTTGATCAAATTTTAAACTTTAGAGGACATTTTGTTTAACTGCGAAATACTCAATTCAAACTAGTGAAAATCAAATTTTCGCGAATTTCGCGGATGGTGGTCTTGATCAAATTTTAACCCTTAGAGGAAATTTAGTTTAGCTGCGAAATACTCACTTCAAAATAGTGAAAATCAAATTTTCGCGAATTTCGCGGATGGTGGTCTTGATCAAATTTTAACCCTTAGAGGACATTTTGTTTAGCTGCGAAATACTCAATTCAAAATAGTGAAAATCAATTTTTGCGAATTTCAAGAATGGTGGTCATGTTCAAATTTTAACCATAATGGACGACTTTATTTGGCGGCAAAATACACAATCAGAAGAAGCAAAAAAATAATTTTTGTATTCAGATATGAGAATAAGAGAAAGAGTGTTTTTTTCTATTGTGTAGGATGATGACCATAGTTATAGCGATGTCGCAATTTTTTTTCAGCGAAAGCTTAAGTCTACATAGTAGCTATACACTCACCAAATTTCAATAAGCTGGGATGTATAGTAAAAAAGTTAACCAGGAAAAACGTTAAAAATCGTGATTTTTGAAACTTCTGAACCACTTCCCACGACCCAAGAAGGGACTACGAAAAAAATTTGTATGCAGTTTTTCGGACATTTACCTGGTTGAAGTCCATGCCAAATTTCAATATGATATCTTTCATGGCTTAGGAGTAAATTACGAAAAACTAAAGTGTGACCGACAGACAGACAGACAGACAGACAGACAGACAGACAGACAGACAGACAGACATGGCTAGATCGATTCCTCTTGTCACCCTGATCAAGAATATATATATATGTCTATATCTACCGCGACTCCTTTGGTATGTTACATACACCGTGCCAAACTTAATATACCCTTTCCTTCGGAAAAGGTATAAAAATGTTTCTGTTTTGTATTTTCATGAAAAAATTTTTTGTGCTTCATATTCTTTTAAACAGAAGTTTATAGAAACGTGCACAGGAAGCGTGTTTCAGTAACATTTTTCTGCCACATATGTACACACAGCTTTATGCAAATTAACTCCTTAAATGCAAAATACCATAGAAAATCCTTAGAGAAAATACCTAGCATGAGGTCATTACGCATATTATCACACAGAGAAAAAAATCAACCAGAAAACTGGTTAAATCAAAAGGAAAAACATACAAAACGGCTTCAACAAGGAATATTTTTAATTTTAACAATTTTCCTTGTTGGAAAAAATAAAGATTTTCCTTTTGAATCAACCATATTTCAGGTTGAATTGAAATGATAATTTTCAAAAATGGATTTAAATTTAAATTGTTGAACCAACCACGGACATAGTTGAAATGACAAGATATTTTTTAAAAAAATTCCAAAAAAAATACCTAACAAGAAGAAATGTCAAAAAAAATTTAATTAACGTTCAAAGCAAATGGCCATAGAGCACTCTGCTGAACATGACCCAAAAAATAGCCATCGGATGGACTTCATCCGATTTCGTCACTCCGTTTTGGTGACTGCTTTCGCAATGCTTAAAATAGTTCTAAGATGAATACATATCTTATATGTCTTATTTTATAAAACAAATGAGAATTATACCGAACGAAAAGAAATGTAATTAAACATATTTCCTTTCAATTCAACCAAAAATGTTGTTGACTCAACAATTTTCCTTTTGAAATTTTTGTTCTGCTCGAAAATCAAAAGGACTGTGAATAACAATGCGCCCTTTTAAAAAAATCATGGTTACGTTCGCTCAGTGCATGTAAGGTGGTACGGTACATCACCTTTTCATTCGTTTTTTTTTTTAAACTTTTGACAGTTAAACGAAGCGAAATAACACTGACAAGTTGACTTGTTGAAACCTGCAAACGATAGAAATTCGCTTTGTTGACAAGTCAAGAAAATCAAAAAATAAATGCATACTAGTAGGCGGAAGTAGCGTCTTTCATTGCACGGAAAATAGTGACGCATTATTTATATTTTTATATAAGATGCAGACGACCGAAGCGTGTGAGAGAAAACGTGACCTTATATAAGTCCATGCATATGCGTTTTAATCCTGACGACAGTTCGTGAACTGTAAAGGACAATGCTTGGTGGAAGCGAAAAGGACAGTCTTGCTGCGGAATGTGCAAACGCAAGCGAAAGTGTTATATGACTTCGTCAAAGTTTTCAATTTCGTTTCCCTGTCCCTTTGAGTGGGTTACGCAAGTAAAAAGGTAAGCCATAAATTTTTTCATAAAATTTTGTTGAAAAAAATTTATAGTTATTTCCTTTACTTTTCTACAAACTGATAGCATGTGGTCATTCTTTTCATGCATTTAAAGCTTTGCACTCAACTCAACCAGCTTCGCAAACGGGATCAATTAAAGCCATAAAAATATTTTCAAAGGACTTTTAAAAAGTATGTAAGTAACAAAATATTATTTAACTTAATTTATTGGTTGCGTCTTTAACATAAAGTGGAGGACTTTTCTAGAAAGTACCCAGCCAACCAAACGAGTCCGGGCGGAGCTCCTTAAGACTCCTTTTTTGGATCGAAAATGGTCCTAAAACGTTTCGATAGGAGCTTTAAAAGAGCGTTTTTTCGTGAGAAAAAAGCACGCATCGTTATCTCGAAAGAGTGTACATACTATTTGGGATCTCAAAATTGATATTTTATGATTGCTAGAATGCTCCTTAAGAGTCTGTTTGGACTGTCTTTCAGATATACATATTTTTTTAATTACTCGTTTGGTGTCTCTAAATGATCTTAAGCGTTCTTTTGTTTTGAGGCCTTAGCAAAAGTCCTACTTTTTAGAGGCCTTTTACACTCATTTTCGGAGCAATCCGAAAAAATTTCGCCAAGGTGCTTTTAAAGGAGTCCTTTTACGTGTTTTTTTTTTTTTCAGAACACTTCGTACATGGGTGGCTGGGTATGCATGAAAATTATTTTATTATTGAGCATGAGAGCATTGAAATGATTTTAGACAAAATGTATTTAACTCTTCCGGACCGTATCGCATTTCATTAAAACCTTTTAGCATCGGATTATGATTTTTAATTTAATTTTATTAATTTTCACCACCGCTTCTAGAACTTATGACGTCCGTCGTTCATCTTCACTTTGGATGATTAATGTCAATCGGCATCCTACAACAATCGGCGCATAAAATGTTATGGATCCCTTATCGCATTGTTTCCCTCACATGACTTTCATAAAAATAGAATCGCATTGTTACTTTTAGACTTTAATGCTATTTCTATTTATTCAATGATTATTGCTAGGTCATCGGATGCAACAAAATGGCGCACATGTGACAATATTTGTTATTTCCTCTTTGACAATGCCTTGAAGCCATTTGAATTGTAATGCGATTTCATATGACGACAAGGGATAAGATTCCAAGAAATCCGCTGCACTTTTCTAAAATCGAAATATTTTTTTTTTTTTTGTGGCTAGTAGTTATTTTATTCCAGCGTTCGGTGATGGAGCTTATCAAAGAACAACAATTGAAATTTTGTTGTTTCATTTGAAAATAGAACACATTAAGCCTGGCATTGCATATTTTCTATTATCAGTTGAGTGCCAACGCTCGCATGCATATTGTACACACGTACATACATATGTATGTGCATATATATAATTTAATTGTCAGCGTTAATTCTTCGATTAAATTTTGTTGTGTGAATGACTCAAAACTGCATAAAATATTCTCAATTCATGCCACGCAAGTGGATTGGAATTTTCGATGCTATTTATTCGTCTCTCAAAAGTCATCTCAGAACCTTGTTTCCTTCTCGTTTCCTTCTATTTTTTTTTCTTCTGATTAAATGCGATTGCTCACTACTTTCGAGGCGCACATCCGCGAAGACAAAAGTAGAACATTGATCTCCTCTAAGCTATCTCATTATCACCTTCCTATTAAGGCGTCATAACTCATTCCGCTCAAACTGTATCAGCACAAAATCGACCTAAATACAACAAGAACACATGCTCGAACATATTCAAAGTACACATTTTTATCTACAAAAATACTCACTATCGACACAGCAGTTCAGTGTAGTCTACAACTTCGGCGAGATTACGTTTTTACAACGTAAAATTTTCGCACTTCGAGGCCTAAAAAGGCGAACGTACCGAACGAACGAACAAGTGAGCACGTTTATCTGTCATTTATTTCATTATTTAAAAAACAAAAAAAAGAGAAGAATTTATTTTTCGAAGCTTTTCGAAGCCCTATAATCAATCATATTTTATTTTGAGCAATGCAAACAAAAACTCAAATCCTTATCAAAAAGAACTTTTTTTTCGAGAGTCGAGAGCACTAAACGTTTGCTCGGATTCGCTCGTCTTTCTCTTCTGATAACAGCGATGTAAAAAATTCTCTCTTTTAAAGTTCTCTCTTTAATATCGTCCTTATGTTGTACTCTTCATATTTTTAAAAATTTTTATTTTTTACCACTGCTCAGGTATATGTTTCCAAAAATGTTTAATTTAAAATTTTTTATTTATTTATATTAATGACACAGCTGTTCCAAGAGCGAAAATTCGTTCTGCATAGTGGATAAAAATGAACAAATTACTAGGAGATTTTAATGAGGGATAACTGATCATAGCTGATATTTGATTGTAGGCCAAGGAATTCACGTCAATCTATAATGGAGCATTTTCAAAATGGGGAACCTGGTATATTCCTGAATATTCAAATGCACTTAATATGTCAAATGAGGGCTTGCAAAGTCGTCATATTTTAAATATTGCATTCGTTATCCTAGAATATCGTCATTCCCTACTACTGTAGCCAGAGTTTTAGGGGAATATTCCCCTGAATGTCTCAAAACAAGGCCAAAATGATCTAGAGTTTAATTTTGAAATCTTCTCCCATAAAATTAACATAAAATCTTGGTCCCATAAAATTTTCTCTAACCACTTTTCTGCCCTCAAATTCCCCTAAAGATCATAAATTTTTTTTAATTAAGGAGATATTCCCTCAAACTGCCAACAGTGGGCTCAACCTAACTTAAAAGCAGCTGCCAACTTCATAAGTTATGCAGACTGATGTATCTTCTGCTTTGATTAGAAACTATTGGGAGAAATCCGCTCATAAGAATTAATTTTATTCAATCTACACTGTAAGAGTCAGCGGTAAATAGTCCACGTGCATTCGCTCTCTTATCTTTATTTGCAATAAACAGTAAAGAGAGCAAAGCATATGTCTGAGAGACTTCACAGCTTATCGCTGACGAATTCTCTTAGATTATTTTGTTGTTGTTTTTTTGTTTTGTTTTTTTTTTTTTTTAAGACAAACGACGAAATCCGTTGGATTGATATATAATTTCCAATGGCAGAAATAAATTTTATTTCTTTAAGTTAAATATAAATCGCTCGCAGAACATAGCGCACGCAGGGCATTAGCAGAGATCAGAATTAATTTTTAATTCGAATTCAACGATTCGGCGCTAAGACAAGATTCGATTCATCTTTAAACAGTCATGGAAAAATGTAAAAAAAAAATTAATTAAAGTTTTCGTGAAGTGCTAATTGAAGAAAGACAAAAAAGAAGTGGAAAAAGTGAATGTTCTTTTGAGTGATTTTTTGTTTTATTCTAATGAATCAAAAAGCTTTAAATAACGCCCCTTTAATTATCGTTCGAAAAATGCATTTAAGTGCGCCAAATCATTCAAATTAACGAAGAATTTAAAATATCAGACCGACACTAGACACTACAAAATCAAAACAATCAAACACAAAAATATTTTGGTTTAAAACATCGAATCGAATTGCTCTAAATAAACACTCGTTTCTACACGCCTTCAATTTATCTCCGCACAGTGGGCCAGCGCTCAAAAATCATTGACTTAAAGGTATGACAAAAAAAAAAAAACAAAGATTTTATTTTAGAAAATAATTTGCAATATCTTTTCTCTACATGTGCACTGCATTTACATAATACGCGACTGAATTTTTAGGAAACCCCAAGAGATATTTCCCAAACGCCTAAAACCTCTTACGAAGCTTCTAATTTGCTATTGTTGTTGCAATCGTTAGTTAATGCAACCAGCTTGGGCTGAAATTAAAAATTCATTTCCAGTTAAATTATTCCACAAATCAATAATTTCTATTCATTGTTCGTATGCCAACAATGAAATGATGAGTATTTCAATAGCTCTTTTTAGGCAAATAATGATGGCTCTGATTAGCATAAAATGCAAAATTTATGCGCTCTCTTGTTAGATTGTTTGTTTTCCAAATTAAGCTCCAAAATTTAAATACATGCATAAAGGATATTCGAGACTTATTATCCAGAGACAAAGCCTGCTGTTGTGAAAAATTTTTGGAAACTCTTGACTGAACAAATGATGGTTGAATACATACAGTGTTACTCGAAACCTAAACAACTTTTGTACCAGCTTCATGTAATTAGAATTATTTTCAAAAAGATTTAATTTATAAAAAATAGGTGGTATTTTATACACTACAGTATTGGTAAGGCAAATATTTGCAGAACAAAAAAAAAATCGAAATTCACAACGCGAAAATATTTGGCGGAAACAAAATATACATCCGGATTCTGAATGTTCCCGGAAAATGAATTGCGGGAGAATTTACTTTTCTCGAGAATAAGCTTCTTCTCTTTTAAATATTTGGCGGAAGAAATTTGATGGGGAATGGATATTAGACCCACACTGTAATTTTCCTTACCCTATCTATTTAAAAAAGGAGAATTTTAGTCTCGAGAAAAGTAAATTCTCCGGCAATTCGTTCCCCGGGAACATTCAAAATCGAATTTTATGTACGCAACTTTTCAATATTTTGTGTAAAATCCTTTACTGTCTATAAATCTTTCTGACATCTTTTCGGCATAGATTTGATGAGGTTGTGTATTGTTTTCATTGGAATAGATTTTCCCCGTTTTTATTGCATCCTTGCGGTTGTTGAAAAGTCCACACATTTTCAGTTCGGGAGTTCCAAAATGAGTTTTAATTAGATTCAACACAATCGGAAAGTTTCCATCTTTAGATAGTCTGAGACTAACTTCGAAGTATGTTTCGGATCATTGTCGGGATGAAAAACATAGCAAACTGGAAATTTTTACTATGCATACGGAATCATTACTCTTTTTAAACTGTTTTTTGCACCCGTATCAATCCAAATTGCCAGCAATCACATGAATGGGCCCAAAACTGTTCCCAGAGAGACACGTTTTTTATGGTACAAAAGTTGCTTATATTCCGAGCAATGCTGTACATGGCACCAATGAACCATGCCATGCCATGTTCATATCTCTATTTGTATAAAAGCAGTTTCTCAAATGTAGGCCAAATCGTGTAAGAATGAAATGACCCAATTCTAAAGTGGATCACAGTTTTTTCAAAGCTCTTTTCATTAAAGTTTCTTATCTTGGATTTGTGAAGATTTTTTTTTATTACCCACTGTGTAATTAACAAAAATCTTTTCATACAAATATTCTTTCCCTTGGATTCATACTAAATTCGAATGTAATGGAGTAGAAAAAAAATGTATTAAATAAATATTGAGAAATATTTGACAGCCTAAGAATAATATCAATTTGACTTTTGAAAGTAAAATTGCAGTCCTTTGGCTGTTTTGCTTCATTTAGGATGTTCTTTATAAACTCAGTTCGGTGTTAAATCTCAGTTTATATTGATTTAATGCCATTTCAGTTAACTTAATGAATCAAATGATTTTCTTTTTCCATGACAATTTTTAGCAAGAATCCTGGCTATTGAGAACGAAAGTTGAAATAAGAATTTAAGTCACAAATTTCAAACTTTTGTAAATCTATGTTCAATCAATTGACCCCCCAACAACAAAAAATTCATCGTTTCGAAAAAAAAAAGTTTGTAGGTATGAAAACTTTGACATTTTGAGAGGATATGAGAACCTTTAATGGCAACAGAAGCAAACGAGTCTTAATCTTATTGAACCGATAAGGTTGTACATATTAGATCTTAATTCATTTGCTCAACAAAAAGTATAAACAGTAAAATCTCAACTAACCGCGGCTCTTGTTGACTCAACTCAATCACATACATATTTGTATATCATAACCCTGCAGGAAATGACAGTAGTGAATCTATACTCTTTTTATACTGTCCACGTCAACAGTACTAATGACCAATTATACCCTTCGCAATGCAAACCGCTATAGACAATTAACATTGCTTGTCATTGCAAAACCACCAATAGTGGAGACAAACAATGGACATGCTATTGACGAGGGAACCATTATGAAAGCATTTATTTTAGTAAGTCAATAGCAAGAGCCATTCGTGTGTCTATGGTGGCTGAATACGTTGAGTGCTTGCCTTGAGCTCTGAAGATGGCGGGTTCAAATCTCGCGCGTGCATTGGTTCTTTTTTTTTGTTTTGTTTATTTTTTTTATTTATTTACTTTTTTTAAAGTAGATAATAGTTTAAAAACCAAAAAGCTTTCAGGAAAAATATTTATGATAACAAATTAAAAATTTTTCAATCCAAGACATGATTTCTTGAAAGACTTTTATGCATATAATTTGCTTTTTCATCCCTGAGCGTAGGAATTATTTTATTTTAAATTGTTTTTAAATTAGTTTTCATAACAGAAATGCATTGACCTTAAGCCGGAAGAATAGATTAAATTATTTTTATACATCAAATATAACCCGCTTTTTCACATTTTCATCCGCCTTCGCTGTGGTTTGAACCGGGAACCTTCAGACTGCTGGGCGAGAACGCATGCTCTATGCTATTGAGGCCTCTAAGATATGTTCAGCAAATATGTTAAATGAATGAAATCTAGCTGTTGATTGTTTCGATCGCATTTACTGCAGCAAAAACTCACAAAAATTAAATATATAGATTTCTGTTTGACATGGTCAACAGTGATGAACTATACCTATTGACTCATTGTAGACATTGGGTCATGTGCCGACAGGCTTCCTGCAGGGAATGTTAATAAAATGTTTTTTCCCTTTACACCTTTTACAACACTTTAAGCACTGATGGCTTCATTTTGTTTTGCTTCTTTTTTCTATAAAATATAACAATCAAAAAAAGATTTAATTACGTTTTAGGTAAATTTGTAGAGGTAATAAACTAATATTGCAAGTCAACTGTAAACGTAGTAATGTCATTAAATGTTTACTCGGCATGGGGGTGAATGAATTTCATAATCAACACAAACAACAAACCTAGAAGTGTGGGGGATTTCCCTATCTTTTCTATTTGAATTTTGTTAGCTAAAGATTTTATAATCCCTCAGCTTGTTTTCTAGTTAGCAATAAGGAAAGAAGTTTGATATTAAATTGCATTAGAACAGAGACCGTCCTACAAATTAAAAGATTACACTTTTTTCACATTAAAACAACTCAAATCAACGTCAATACAAACTGACAAAAACGAATTTGCATCAGTGCGAAAAAAAACAATCGCGAGTGTCGGTGAACTTGACGGCAGAAAATTTTTTATCAGCTCTCAACATTCTGGAAATATTTCAATTTAAGAGAACGAAATTCATTTGGTTTTTATTAATGTTAATTTCTGATAAAAAAAAAAAAAATATTTAAAAAACACAACAAATTTTGAGCAATCGCGGTTTTTCTATAGACAAAAAAAAAGTCGAATAGGTCGCAGACGATTCAAATTGAAACGATTTCTCAGATATTGAATTAGCGTTCAAACTTCAACGATCCAGCCAATGAACCTCGTCACGACCATAGAGGTGACCATAATAAATTTATTTTTAGAAATTGAAAAAAAAAATTTTTTTAATCATCCTCCTTAAGACCATCAATCAGGGATTTTATTTTCATGCGCGAAATCAAAGAGAACAAACAAGAAACGTGCCATTACTTGAAAGATATGTCCTCTCAGAAGTTCATGGCATGGATCACTAAATTATTTATATTTTGTCTTTATTTTTTCCTCTCCACCAAGTGAAAGAAAATATTCCATAACATAATTTTGATTATTTCATGATTTTCTTGTAATCAAAATCTGTCGGAAAGTTTTTTGCTTTTTCGAAAAAATTGTGGTGGAGAAATTTCAGTAATGAGTGTCATGTTTTTTTTTTTTTTCGTGACCCGTAACTTATGAAAGACGAAAGCGACATAAGTACTTATAAGTCCTTGCTGGTAATCAAAGTCGAATTGAAATGAAATAATGCTTGAAAAAGATCGCGGCTTGCAAGTTGAAGAGTGATCACAACGAAAAGAAAAAAATATATTAATTGAAGCTTATTCACACAGGAAACGCGAAGAGATTTTCGCATTTGCTCAAATCATTGTTGATTCCGTTCAAGATTCGCGCGGCACTTTGAACAATTAAAACCGAAATAGAGGCTGAATTAATAGTGCGTGCATCTCGTCGTGAATTTCGCTATCTATACAAATAATGAAAATAAAATGTATTTGTAAATAAACATATTTATCAGTTGAGATTAAGACTTTTATTACGTTTAATTTAATTTTATTGGAGAAGCCAATTCCTTGGCTTCTCTCTTTTGCTCAGAATTTGGAAATGTTTGATAGTGGAAAACTTTCAAAAATTTAATCAACATTTTTTCATTTCGATTCACAAATTTGTTTTTGATGAATTTAGTTTTGGGTGAAATGATAATCGGCAACTTTTCGTACAAGACTTGATAGCTCTCAGAACCGACAAGGATAAGACATACGAAGTCTATAAAGAAATTAACAGCGCCACCATGTCCGTATAGAATGATTGCAAGGCCAGACTTTAGGGGCGCTTCTTTCGTACACTTTAAGGAAAGTTTTCAATATGAAGGGAAAGTGATATGTGTTAGGGAGATTGAAAATATTTCCATATATGGTTCTTGCATGGACATTGAACCTCAATCATATAAGCTCTTTTTAAATAAAAATAAAAGAAAAGAATATATTGCAGCTCAGGGAAAGCGTTGAGCTCTTTGCTCATTCGAAAGCGCATATTACAAGCATCAAGGTCCAATTTAGACTAGGCAATTCTGACTGAGACTGAGCTGCCCACATTTTTCGGAGTGTGCTCGATTCCACTTCCCGTCGCCTAGTCTAAACGGATCCAACGAACAGAAGGACAAATTCTTAGATTTGCTTAAAATTTCGTTCTTGTGTCAAATTCTCACAAAAAGCAACCAGAGAACATTAACTTAAATTCGTGATTGAAGGATCACACTCATTGACTTGATTTACTCTCTTCTGGGGTTTCCCATATGTCCACCCGTCTTTAAGTGAATCTGGTTACTTAAAAATTTTATATTAAAAGAGTGGGCATGAGGTTTTAGATTGGATTTGTTCAAACCAGTTTCAGTGCTACTTCTAGTTGCTCTTGTCTTAAAATTTATAGGAGCCGCACTAAAATTTAATTTCCTCGTTGCAATTTAACTGGTTTTTTTTTTTTAATCTATTGTGTTATGCGTATATTCAAAGAGTTATTTAACCTACTGCCTGTAGAAGAAAATCCGATCATCACCATGTCCACTAGAAACCCTAGATTCGACAATCAGACCATCCACAAACCTCTTTTTAGGCAGATATTCAATCAGAACAAATTGCATTTGATTAGAAATTAATTTTGATCAATAAATTTGATTCAATGTAAAGATCGTAACTATTCGTAATATCGGCCGTGTCAGGTATCTTCCGAGTACTCGGAACCAGTTCATTTGGATCTAAATTAAACCGATTCATTCCAGAATCGATTACTTAATACTTCATAAATTGATTCCGCCCAATGCTAGTTTCTATTCGCTTCCAACTCACATGAATGTCTTAATTTCCAGTGCTCATATCTACGTTGAGCTTTTGAAGAATTTTTAAAAAACTTGCGATCATAAATTAGAAAGGATTACTGAGACCATTTCGCTTGGCAACAAAAATTATCACATCATAATAAAAATATGAAAAAAAAAAACTCTTAGCTTGTAAAAACCTCAAATCATTTTTAGACTTATTTGATAGTTAGAGAATTTCAAAAACCTTCTGAAGTGCTCTCTTAAATCATTTGAAAGCTCCGATTTAATCGAAAAGGAGCGCCACTTTTGAGAGCTCTCAAGCCCATATGATGAAATGCGGAGCAAGACATGATTGTATTTGCCCTTTAGAACTAGACCAAGCGATAATTCTAGAAGCGATAAAACTGCAAATACTCATAAACAGCCATCGATACTTATCTCAGCATTCCTGCGAACAATACTCGAAGTGTACATATGTATGCTTCTCCATGAAAAGATTACAACAAAAACGTTTTGAAGTCGTTTTTAATCTGCATAATTTGTTGTGACATTGCATCAATTGTGATTTCCATTGCTTGTTCATTCCGAGCGAAAACGTTTTTGTGCGTTAATCCGCATTAATGAGAATATGACGTAAAAAAAAATAAGTATACCTCTATATGGATAAATGTTATGTACAGTGGAATCTCTTTAAAATGGAAATGGAAAGCCATTCAATCTAACGCACTGAGAAAAAATTTCAACAGAAAACTGGTTAAATTAAAAAGCAAAAAACATACAAAACGGCTTCAACAAGGAATGATTTTTAATTTTTAACAATTTTTCTTATTTGAAAAAAATAAAGATTTTCCTTTTGAATCAACAATGTTTCAGGTTGAATTGAGATGATAATTTTCAAAAATCGATTATTAAATTTAAATTTTGAACCAACCACGGACATAGTTGAATATGACAAGATATTTTTAAAAAAATTCCAAAAAAAAAAATACCTTAATTAAGCAAAAGAAATGTCAAAAAAATTTAATTAACGTTCAAAGCAAATGGCATAGAGCACTCTGCTGAACATGACTCAAAAAAATAGCCATCGGATGGACTTCATCCGATTTCGTCACTCCGTTTTGGTGACTGCTTTTGCAATGCTTAAAAAGTTCTAAGATGAATACATATATGTCTTATTTTATAAAACAAATGAGAATTATAACGAACGTAAAGAAATGTAATTAAACATATTTCCTTTCAATTCAACCAAAAATGTTGTTGACTCAACCATTTTTCTTTTGAAATTTTTGTTCTGCTCGAAAATCAAAAGGACTGTGAATAACAATGCGCCCTTTTAAAAAAATCATGGTTACGTTCGCTCAGTGCGAGTTTTCGACTTAACAAGAACTTCGAATTACATGATTTCAGCGAAAGGGAATTGCCTTTTCTTCGGATTTCGACTAAGCGAGTTCGAGTTATAGAGATTCCACTGTATATATATATATAAGACATTTCAACTTAAGTCAATTAATTAGTATGGCAGCAAACCGTGGCACGTTCGGGTTGGTTTATTTTTAAATCTTTTTCATTTTTGAAAAGAACTTCTTTGAGGCGGAAAATCCGGAAAGAAAAACAATCAAACAAATGAGTGCGTCTTACACGGAATGTCTTCTTTAATTACGTTCTTAAGTACATTATTAGCCGTCAACGCTTAAATTGTATGTATCATAAAAGCGTCGTGCAATAACACTTTTCCGGAACACGATAATTTTATACTCAGAATGTATGTAAGCTCAAGTAATTGGCCATTTTAAAGATAAGTAGGCATGCATAGCGCTTCAAATTAAGAAGGCCAAAGTGAAAGCCGGCAACTCAATATACAAAGGGGTTAGGCTTTATATTGAACTCGGGAAATGATTTACATTGAATGAACGACTTTAATATAACAACAATATGACATGACTTTGGATTCTAAATTCAATTCTTCAACATATGTATGCATGTATATTGATTTTTGTAGTTTTTATTTTTATTCGACATTTTTGATATTTGATCGAATTATTTTCCCCCTTGTTCATAACCAAATGATAAATTTAAAACATTTGAATGTCAAATTTCTATACAAAAACTGAATTTAAGCAAAAGGTCTGTTCCCGTACTGCACGAAACTGCCCTATTTTTGTGAAAACTGTATGAAAATTGGTCAAAATTGGGCAGTTTTGTGCAGCACAGGAACAGACTTAATGCCAAATTTCTATACAAAAACTGAATTTAAAACAAGTAAGGGTGTTATAGTCAGACGAGCCTGACAATAAAATACCCGACACAGACACATGTTTAAATAATTTTTGAACCACGCCCAAAAAACAGGACCACTAAGTAAGAATATTCAAGAGGTTTTTAAGGCTTCTTTTCCACGCCCACTTTTCCAATTTTTTTGCAATTCTAATCGGAGGCTTAAATATACACTCGAATTCTAAGCTTCATTGAAATATTTCGAAAAAGTCCGATTTTGAAGCAGTTTTGGGATTTTTGTGACAGCCCTAGTATTGGAGATATCCGTAATAAAGGACCGACCGGGGAAATTTTTTTTTAAGATGTTTATGGCTACAAAGGAAGCATAAGTGCCAAATTTCATTGAAGTCTCATTAGAATTTCGGGTGGAGGGGAAGATTTTCGAAAAACGCCCTTCTGCCACGCCCACTTTTCCAATTTTTGGAAATCATATTACTGGCCTTGAAACAAGTTCAAATATCGAATTTGATCAAAATATGGTGAAAAACTCCGATTTTAGCGCAGTTTTTGTGATTTTCGTAACAGACCCTAGTACTGGAGGTACCCCTAAACATGGTCCGATCGGGTCCATTCTCGAACTTGTTGTTACTCATGTCCCCGTGAGCACGGATACCAAATTTCATCAAGATAGCTCAACTCCTTCGATAATAAAACTGTATACAGACAGACGGACAGATAGACAGACAGGCATGGCTAAACCAAATCTCCTGGTGATGCTGATCATTTCTATATATATTTTGTATGGTCTATCTCGACTGGTTCTGGGTTTTACACACAACCACACAAATGCAATATACCCTCGACATAGAGTGTGTCAGGTATAAAAAGTTTTAGATTTAAATTTTGATTATATGTAAATAAGGGGGTTAATATTTGTTCGGGTTTAGGGTCCAAACATTTCTAGTATGAAAATTTCATAAATTTTTTTTTTTCAATAGTGTAGATTAAATCGATTTACGATCATCATTCTTGATATATCTGACCATTGCAATGCATACCAACCCAGCCATTCATCTGTCCATAACATTCTATCTATTCGGCCTTAGTTTACGGGCGTTTATGGGATTCTATATTTCGTATATAGGCATAGAATGACCTCCTAATTCCAAATCCAACCCCCAAAAATTGATTGTGAATTTGCAAAATTTTTGCACATTTTCAAAAAAAAAAAAAGAAAGGCAGAAACGCTCGTTAAGTAAACTTATTCCATCTATTCATCTACATACATATCTTTTCGTTCTTCAAACCGGCATTCCATCCAACTATCCATTCATTCATCGATCCATCTATTCTTCCATTTATCCATCCATCGAACGCCCTAATGTATATGCGCACCCATCCGTTCTTCTATCCGAATTCGTGAATACCCCGAATATCAACATGGCTTTGTTCTTATCAGCCTTGGTTTCCATTTCAAAATTATATTATTAAGACAATAAAATAATCTCGTCAGCTACGTCACATTATATTTTTAATTACGTTGCTCATTATTCTTCAATCGAGCGTATAAGCGCTTTGTGGGCGCCAATCGAAAATCTCAATTCAAGCGTAGCAGGCAATCGAATTAAATTGAAATGTCAAGAAAATTTAACTACAAAATAACTGACACACTTCAATTTCAATTTTCAAATGTACACTCAAGTTATTGACATTTATCATTAACAAAGAACCGTGTTCTTTCTATTCATTGCAGAGACCAAATCGAAACGGAACAACACCAAACAAAACAAAACAAAACAAACCGAAACAAAAGAATCGCAAATGGCGTTGAGAAGTGCCAAAAAGTCTGACGAGCTTCACAAAAGTTGAACGGCGGAAAGAAGTGAAGACACTATCGAAGCCACAGCAGTATTTCCGAGCACAAACTGGAAAAAAGTCTTCTGATTGTGTGCTTCGTTGCAGCGAAATCAGCAACAACAACAGCAAACAGAACAACACAGCAGTGCATCAAACAAACCGCAAATGCCGCAAAACGTAGTTCAGGCGCAGTTTTTCATTTTCAAAAATTAGTTGAATTTTTTTTTTTTTTAAGTATAACAAAATTTTTATTTTATTTTCCTAATCACGGCTTTCATAAAGTTATAATTTATATTTAAATCTGAAGCGACACGGATTTTGATTTGTTAAAGGATATTTTCATTGCCGACTTTTGAGTTTTCAAAATGGTCCATGGAGGGCCGTCGCGCCGAAGGGACCCCCCTTCGGGCACACAATTAGATGAGGAGGATGCGAATCGCCCAAGTGCGCTGGACGGCGGTTGGGGTTGGGTGGTCGTCTTTGGTTCCTTCATGATACACATCATAAGTAAGTAGTAGGTTAGCACCTTTTTTTTTTCCTATTTAAAAACACAAATTTTGACTTGCTCAATCTTTCCGTAAATTAGAAGCATTTCAAATTCAATTGGATGCGACTTTGATTTTAATCTCGAGTGCAGCATGAAGCCACGTTATGTCGGCCTAACACTTGTTGCCCGTATTGAGGCAATGCTACGAAAAACATCACTACATATTCTTGCCCATGAGAGAAGGCTGGAATTACGAACACATTACGGAGCTTGTCTGTTCTTGTAGCAACTTTTATAATTGGCAAGAGTGTAAGGCCGGCATTAGTTTACAAGAAGAAATGAAAAGAGTCGAAACAAGGCGTATTTAACAAGGTTCTTCTATCTTCCTTTTTTTCAACTTGAAACTGTCAAATTTTGTGTTGAGATGTTTTGACATTGCCAAAATATTTTTCATTGTTTTTTTTTTTTTTTTTACTACTGATCATCGCCTTGTTAAATACACCTTGTGTCAAAACAAATTCATAGGCAGAACAGCTTGCTCATTTGTATGAAAAATTCGACATTTCTAGAGGCTGTCGTGTCGAATAACTTTAATAGGAACAGTAGCAAAATAAAATCTTTCTTTAAAATTTGAACATTTCTGGACTACAAAATCCCCATGAATTTCGACAAATCACATAAAACCCATTTTGAGCTTCCAAAGTTATATTTTGAATAATAACTACAATTTTTGAAGGGATATCAAATAACCGGGTCTTCGATAAACCACGGATTTTAACACCAAAAAACCAAAAGAAAAATATTGCCTCTCACAAAAGCATGGACTCAACTGTAGATCGTTTCAAGTTCATATAATCCCAAGGAGCTTTCAACCTTCGTTTCTTTTTATGAATTCCTTATATCTACTTGATGAATTTCAATACTATAGGTAGCTACAAATTTAGGTACATACCGAATCCTCAGTAATAAACCTTTTCGGGCATTACGTGGCTTTTGTTTCCAAATCCTTCACAAATGTGTTTTGATGGACACCATCACCATTTTCTTATTTTCGAAGCTTGACGACATCACATA
The DNA here is from genome assembly GCA_020466095.1 of Chlorops oryzae. Lineage (NCBI taxonomy): Eukaryota > Metazoa > Arthropoda > Insecta > Diptera > Chloropidae > Chlorops > Chlorops oryzae. Next base: position 25,998,840 of record CM035808.1, on the reverse strand, counting down.
CAAAGTTTTTGTTCAATATCGCGACACTGTGAAACTTCCGCGATTGCAAAATGCTTTACCATCCCTTCAATACTAGGGCTTGAGTTTTTGTTTTTGTGTAAGCGAGCTGGAGCAGTTCCAGCATGCCCCAACGTAGATGAATAAATATTTATTTGTCGGCATATATTTATGTTTATGTATATTTGAATATGTTGGCACGAGAGCACGGGAAAACTATGTTATGCGTCCGATGCAAAGCACAAACACTTGTAATGTTTTTGAGGAAGTTCTTCGGCTTATGACGGAATGCATATTTGCACACTTGAAATCTCAAAGCAACCCAACAAAATTCGCAAAGCGTAATCCATTCTTGGAAAAAATTAAACAAAAACTCTTTAGAAAAATATCAACACTGTAGGATTAAATGCTGACCTAAGAACCGACGGCTAGCGCAGAGGCAGTGAGGACTCTCACAAGGACCATCAACCATTATAAAAAGCGGCTCGTATAAGGAATTGTATACGTGCCAATGTCAAAAGGAACTTCAAGAGATCTTCCCTGCCTTTTACTGTTTTTTTTTTAAGCTAATGACCACTGTATCCAGTGTCAACTTTAACGATATCATAAAAAGTTTTGACGACAGCAAACCCAGAAACCTTGAGTAGTCGGTAGCCCATTTGTTTGAATGAAGCCTACAAAGTCTTCTAATTATATTGACACTTCAGATTGGGAATACTTGGAAATAAAAGATGAAAGAAAAGAAAATTTATTGAACACGTTTCAACATTTTAAATTTTCATTTTCAACTAAGAACGTCAAAGCGAAGAATTCAATTGTTCTCGCCCACGTGATTTTGTTTCTTACAAGCGCAATTTAAGATTCCATCGCAATCTTATCATAAAGAAAAAAATTTATTATTAGAACATTAAGAGATTAGATTTAGAAAAAGTAAATTTCTTGCAGTAGATTTGCCTTTGAGGAATTAACACATTGAATTAGTAATTTGACATGAATTATAATATAATCGATGAACTAGATTGATAGCGCCACTGAAACATACGCACTTTAACTACCTCAGTAGATGTTTTTATAGTGATTTTTCCGTGGGTGAATGGGTTTGGGAAGAGATCGAATGCAAAGCAGATAAGACGGAAGATGGCTTACACATTTGAGGAAGTAGACAAAACAAGGCAAGAAACGCAATTGTTTTGGGGAAGTTCTTACAAAATTCTTGCAGTCAGCGTTTCATTGTAGTTCAAACCACTCCAATGGGGTTAATATGGCAAAAAATGAACCACAAAGTAGATATAGGGTCATTAGAATTACGCGCAGATCACTTTTTACGTAAAAGAAAATCGATTTTCTAATTTAAGACGAGACTAGCCCAAAGACTAAGGAACCACTGTTGATAGTTTTTTAGGAGAACATTCTTCTAAATGTCTCAGAACAAGGGCTAAATTCCCTAAAATTCCTATAACTTCCCATAAATATTTTTTCCTGCCCACTTTTTATACCCAGCGTAAGCGGGGTATATTAGTTTTGTGCAAATCTTGTAACAGGGAGAATTAAGCATCGGAGATATAGAAAAATATATATAGAAATGATCAGGATCAAAAACTGAATCGATTTAGACATGTCCGTCTGTCCGTCTGTCCGTCCGTCCGTGGTCGGATCTCCTCCGAAACGGCTGAACCAATGAAGTCGAAATTTGGCACACATGTATATCGGGGTCCGAGTACGATCCTAAGTAAAAATGGGAGACATCCGCCCACTGCCACGCCCACAAATTAATTTATTGTGTTTTCAGTAAAATGCTTGTAACTTGCGAACCACTCAACACATTTCATTGATATTTGGTGTGCTGGTAAGCTACCAAAAGGGACATTTGCTGGCAAAAAATGGACGCCGCCCTCCTCGAGCCACGCCCACAAATAAGCCCAAAAATAAGGGCTTATCGTAACTTGTGAAGTAAAAGGCGTAGAAGCTTCAAATTCGCAGCATAGGTTGACCAAGGCAAATGAAAGGTGTAGGAATAAAAATTTATGTAGCCCGCCCACTGCCACGCCCACAAATAGAGAATTTTCGTAACTTCCGAAGTAAAAGGCGTAGAAGCTTCAAATTCACAACATAGGTTCACCAAGGCGAATCAAAGGTGTAGGAAAAAATTTTTTGTGGCCCGCCCACTGCCACGCCCACAAATGAAGACTTTTCGTAACTTCCGAAGTAAAAGGCGTATAAGCTTCGAATTCGCAACATAGGTTCACCAAGGCGAATGAAAGGTGTAGGAAAAAAAATTTTATGTGGCCCGCCCACTGCCACGCCCACAAATAAAGATTTTTCGTAACTTCCGAAGTAAAAGGCGTAGAAGCTCCAAATTCGCAACATAGGTTCACCATGGCGAATGAAATGTGTAGGAAAAAAATTTTATGTGGCCCGCCCACTGCCACGCCCACAAATAAAGATTTTTCGTAACTTCCGAAGTAAAAGGCGTAGAAGCTCCAAATTCGCAACATAGGTTCACTAAGGCGAAAGAAAGGTGTAGGGAAAAAATTTATGTGGCCCGCCCACTGCCACGCCCATAAATGAAGATTTTTCATAACTTCCGAAGTAAAAGGCGTAGAAGCTTCAAATTCGCACCATAGGTTCATCAAGGGGAATGAAAGGTGAAGGAAAATATTTTATGTGGCCCACACACTGCCACGCCCACAAATAGAGAAGCAAAACATAGTGCGCTCATAATGTCGGGACGCTGGGTATTTCAAAGTCGGGCTTGACCGACTTTAGCTTTCTTACTTGTTTGCACTTAGACTCCACTAAAGATCATAAATATCTTTTCATTTATGCTACTGCGATGGGTTAGAATGAAAATGTATGGCATAGCAACTTCTTTTATAATAGAGCATTTAATTCTCGTGCTTCAGACAGATTGCGACTAAACTATCTTATGTAAGATATTTTAAATGAAAAATTAATAACCATAAATAACCGTTTCTAGCCGATGGCATCACTTATACCTTCGGTATATTCTACAACGAATTCTTAACGTATTTCAATGAGGGCAAAGGCTATACAGCATGGATCGCCTCTCTTCTCACTGGTGTTACATTAGCGACGGGTGAGTTTCTAACTAGGTATACATCGGTTAAAAAAAAAATACAGCTCTCAAGAAAATCCAAATCTATTTCAGGACCCATTGCATCCGCCGTCGTAAATAAATACGGCTGCAGGGTAGTAACGATAGTTGGCGCCTTAGTTGCCTCCTCTTTCATTGTCGTCTCGACCTTTGCTCAAAATGTACTCACACTTATTTTTACAATTGGAATTGGTACAGGCTTCGGATTGGGCCTAATCTATCTCCCGGCGATTGTTAGCGTTACCACGTATTTCGAAAAGAAACGCTCTTTGGCAACGGGAATCGCTGTTTGTGGATCGGGGTTGGGTACTTTCGTTTTCGCACCGCTTACCGAATTCTTAATTTCCAGTTACGGTTGGCGTGGTTCGATGCTAATCCTTGGCGGTATCGTACTCAATTGCATTATATTCGGTGCAATGTTCCGACCATTGAAGCCACCGAGGCCACCATCAAGAAAACACTCGGTCCACTTTGATAAGAATACAACAAAGGCCGAGCTACAACCGTTGAAAGGCACTGGAGCTTCTAATGAGGAATTCCTACAATTGCCCCAACGAAACGATAGTGCAACACTTTTGCGTTCCAATAGTGTGGGTAATGGATACTTTAATAAAAACGTAAGTAATGACAAATTTCCTTTTTGTTTTATCTTTGTTTTTTTTTTTTTTTTGTTGGCAAAATGCATGATCGATTTATGAGCAAAGTCAAGAGAGTAAACTTCCCTATCCCTATCGTATTTTTAGGCGTTCAAATACAAGACCTTTTCGTCAGATAACTCGCTTGAGCTTCAGGTATATGTATATCAATTTATGAAAAAAGCAAGCACTAACAACAAACGCACGATGATAATCCTATATCCTTTTTCTTGCACGTGGTTTTTCAAGTTTTTCTTCTAATTTTTCGAAATTCAAAAAATTTAACATCGAATCGGTCGCACGTCTTAATGGACTATATTTTTTCTAATTCGCCCTAAAAAAAACTATTAATTATTTTCATAAACTTCCCTTCTTATAGAACAACAATACAAACGGAGAGTTAAATGGAAATAATACGAAGAGTACAAGCACAATGGACATTGTCCGCACGGCTGTCAGCCAACCTATGCTCGCAAAAGTAAAGAGCCGAGATTCTTGGGGCAGTGGCGTGATGTATCGTGCCGATGCCCTTTATCAGGTAAAATACTGTTCGAATTGAAGTACTGGGCTTTTTTGTCAACATATCTTGGCTTTCCAGGGCTCGCTTCAAAACATTCCTGAGAATAAGCGTTCGATGATTGATCTCAGTAGAGCTGCCTCGATGCACCATTATGGATCTGTACGGAACATCCAGAATGAGGTGAGAATAATATCTTTAGCTACATTCGGAAATTTTCGATCATTGCATTGTTGAACAGTTCCATAAATCTACTAATCTTCGTTTCAATCGATATATCCCTTGAATATTCAATGATTCTAATGTACGTAGAGGGTTAGGTTGCTTTAAAAAAAACCGGCGGCATTTATGCATTTCAACTTGTATCTTCATAGTTTTTCTATGTAGACAAGTCAATTAATTTATTTTAACTTATTTATTGGAACTTATGTCTACAAGCTGGCATCTCAGAAGAGCATTTATTATTAAAGAAAACGATGGCAGAACCAGTAGAGATAGACCATACAAAATGTATACAGAAATGATCAGCGTCAGGAGATTTGATTTAGCCACCGTCCATCTATATGTCCGTCTGTCTGTTTACAGGTTTCTTATCGAAGGAGTTGACCTATTTTGACGAATTTTGGTATGTGTATTATTGGGGACATGATTAAAAACAAGTTCGCGAACGGGCCCGATCGGGCAATTTTTAAGAGTACCTCCAGTACTAGGGTCTCTTACGAAAATTTCAAAAACTGCTCTAAAATCGAAATTTTTCAAGATATTTTGATGAAATTTGATATTTGAACTTGTGACTTCTGAAAATTAGAAAAGTGGGCGTGGCAGAAATTTGTCTCCGACACCCGAAATTCAGACGCGACTTCAACGAACGTTGGCCAGTATGCTTCGTTCATAGCCATAAATATCCTCTCAAAAAATTTTCTTGATCAATCCAATATTAAGGATCCCTCCAGTACTAGGGTCTGTCACAAAAATCCAAAATCTGTCCCAAAATCGGACTTTTTCGAAACATTTGAATGAAATTTAGAATTTAACAGACCTGGGCAGTCGAATTACAAAATTTTTTCAATTACAATTACTTGTAATTGTAATTGAAGATTTTTCCATTACAATTACTTGTAATTGTAATTGAAAAACTTAAATTACAATTACAAGTAATTGTAATTGAAAAAATTTCAATTACAATTACAAATTGTAATTGTAATTAAAGACTTTTCAATTACAATTACAAGTAATTGTAATGGAAAAATTTTCAATTACAATTACAATTTGTAATTGAAAAAACTTCAATTACAATTTGTAATTCTAGTTATAAAAAAATTACTTAGATATATACACATGCATCAATTAATAAGTATAATAATTGTGGATATGACATTGAGTCAGTAGGTCCATGGGGAAACCTAAGATCCTTCAACCTACGACTGATCATTGAGGCACCGCTGAAGCCAAAAAGGAAAAATAGGCTCCATCCGTATGGAGGGGACTCCAAGCTGAACAAAAATATGCATTTAACGTTATAATTAATGGATTTTTGACCAGGCGCCAATTTGTCTCGCATGGCTCTGCTTTGAGGCAAATAGCTCATTTTGCCTTTAAAAAAAACTCTTACTTTGTGGGGAATCGAACCCTCATCAATTGGATTACAAATCAAGCACACTACCCCCTACACTGCCGACGGCCTTGTATTGTCAACTTCAAAATATTATAATAAAATCAACTGTGCTGAATTTGAAAAGTAAAAAAAAAAAACACACCTGCCAGGAATCGAACCCGGGTCCCATCGCGTGTCAGTTAAGCATTCTAACTCCAAGCCACTGACTCATTTTACAATCCCAATTCAAAACCGTAACTTAAATATTTGTATATTTTCCAATACTTCAAAAATGTAATTATTACTATATATGCTTCAATTACTTTCATGTAATTGATTACACACTCAATTACAATTACTTGCAATTGTAATTGGGAGAATTCAATTACAATTACAAGTAATTGTAATTGAAAAAAATTAATTACAATTACAAGTAATTGTAATTGAATTTTCCCAATTACAATTACAAGTAATTGTAATTCAAAATTTTCCAATTACAATTACAAGTAATTGTAATTGAATATTCTTCAATTACCATTACAAGTAATTGTAATTAATTGTGTAATTAATTACAATTTTGTAATTGGACTGCCCAGGTCTGGAATTTAAGCATATATTTATGCCTCCGATGAGAATTTAAAAAAAAATTTAGACAAGTGTTTTCATGAAGATATTGAACAAAAGACGGTGTATGGGGCCCCTTATGGCCTTAAAATTCTGTTAAATAATTTATCTTAGTGGTTCTGTTTTTTGGGCGTGGAAAGACAGAGAGAGACAGAGAGACACACAGACAGACAGAGAGAGACAGAGGGAGCCAGAGCGAGACAGAGAGAGAGACAGAGAGAGACAGAGAGACACAGAGAGAGACAGAGAGAGACAGAGAGAGACAGAGAGAGACAGAGAGAGACAGAGAGAGACAGAGAGAGACAGAGAGAGACAGAGAGAGACAGAGAGAGAGAGAGAGAGACAGAGAGAGAGAGACAGAGAGAGAGAGACAGAGAGAGACAGAGAGAGACAGAGAGAGACAGAGAGAGACAGAGAGAGACAGAGAGAGACAGAGAGAGACAGAGAGAGAGCAGAGAGAGACAGAGAGAGACAGAGAGAGACAGAGAGAGACAGAGAGAGACAGAGAGAGACAGAGAGAGACAGAGAGAGACAGAGAGAGACAGAGAGAGACAGAGAGAGACAGAGAGAGACAGAGAAAGACAGAGAAAGACAGAGAAAGACAGAGAAAGACAGAGAAAGACAGAGAAAGACAGAGAAAGACAGATAAAGATAGAGAGAGATAGAGAGAGACAGAGAGTGAAAGAGAGAGTGAAAGAGACAGAGTGAAAGAGACAGAGTGAAAGAGACAGAGTGAAAGAGACAGAGTGAAAGAGACAGAGTGAAAGAGACAGAGTGAAAGAGACAGAGTGAAAGAGACAGAGTGAAAGAGACAGAGTGAAAGAGACAGAGTGAAAGAGACAGAGTGAAAGAGACAGAGTGAAAGAGACAGGGTGAAAGAGACAGGGTGAAAGAGACAGGGTGAAAGACAGAGTGAAAGAGACAGAGTGAAAGAGACAGAGTGAAAGAGACAGAGTGAAAGAGACAGAGTGAAAGAGACAGAGTGAAAGAGACAGAGTGAAAGAGACAGAGTGAAAGAGACAGAGTGAAAGAGACAGAGTGAAAGAGACAGAGTGAAAGAGACAGAGTGAAAGAGACAGAGTGAAAGAGACAGAGTGAAAGAGACAGAGTGAAAGAGACAGGGTGAAAGAGACAGGGTGAAAGAGACAGGAGTGAAAGAGACAGAGTGAAAGAGACAGAGTGAAAGAGAGAGAAACAGAGTGAAAGAGACAGAGTGAAAGAGACAGAGTGAAAGAGACAGAGTGAAAGAGACAGAGTGAAAGAGCAAGAGGACAGAGTGAAAGAGACAGAGTGAAAGAGACAGAGTGAAAGAGACAGAGTGAAAGAGACAGAGTGAAAGAGACAGAGTGAAAGAGACAGAGTGAAAGAGACAGAGTGAAAGAGACAGAGTGAAAGAGACAGAGTGAAAGAGACAGAGTGAAAGAGACAGAGTGAAAGAGACAGAGTGAAAGAGACAGAGTGAAAGAGACAGAGTGAAAGAGACAGAGTGAAAGAGACAGAGTGAAAGAGACAGAGTGAAAGAGACAGAGTGAAAGAGACAGAGTGAAAGAGACAGAGTGAAAGAGACAGAGTGAAAGAGACAGAGTGAAAGAGACAGAGTGAAAGAGACAGAGTGAAAGAGACAGAGTGAAAATGTGAGGGAGTGAAAATGTGAGGGAGTGAAAATGTGAGGGAGTGAAAGAGAGAGAGAGGGAGTGAAAGAAAGAGGGAGAGAGAGGTAGTGAGAGTGTTATATATGAAAAAAATTTTATGAAATATTTTTGTGGTAGTTTGTAGGAAATTTCAATATTCTTCAATTAGATATAAAAATAATTTAATTATAAGCTAAAAATCTTAAAATTTTAAATTCTCTTCTTCTTGTTAATATATGAAGCTGTAAACAGCTGACTTTGTGTAGAACTATGACGAAACTTGCGCAAGACGCTAATGCCTGCTTTTATTTAAAAGACACCCAAGCATTGTTAAAAGTCTTTTGAATACCCGGTTCAAGAACAATTGAATAAAATTATTTTCACCTCTAAAACCCATAATTTAATAAAAAAAAATAAAAAAAAAATCCGAAAATTTCGCGTATTGTTTTCACATTCTAAAGAAAAACCTTCACACGACATTTCAATTGACTTTCTTCGATTTATTCTTTCTCGAAAACAACATACATACACATTTGCATATTGCATAACGCCTTCCTCAATTCAATTCGAACTAATGCAGACCGTCTCCTGTATAGCTCATTAGCATAAAAAGCCAAGTTCAATAAAGTCATTTGTCACAATTGTGTTTTTAGACCAAGGTTTAATCAATTTATTCGTTTCGATTAATCTAAAGGTTAGAAGAAAATTAAATATTTCATTGTGCGATTGTGAAAACTATGTTTTCTAATTCAAATGCATTGGAGTTAATTACTACAACTATTTGCGACTAAAACTACGAAAAGACTAGACAGATTCATTAACATAATTCAGCTTTCGATACAAACAACGCAGAAGAAGGAACAACAAAACAGCTCGTATGAAATTGTAAATAAATTTTTTGCTGCAAGAAAAACAAAAATCCAAAGTTTAGTTTAAAAAAATTTTATGAATAGGTTCATAATATGTCCAAGGAAATGTACTTGAACGTTGCACACTTACACTGCTAGAACTTTCCTCGATCTCTTCAATGTCTGGGGATTCTCGTTCATGAGTATCTCCCGGATTTTGTAGACCATTTTTCGAATTTGCGCTTTAAGTCCTTCTTCAGTGCGTGCCGCAGCCATATCAACAACCAGATCGAATTCCGTTCTACAATTAATTATCAATTAATAATCGTTTAATCAATCAGTGCGCCCTACATACCCCTCGAACTCTTTGGCCATTTCATCAACGTGAGTTATGCCAGGGCTATCGATATTATTGAACATAAAGGGCTGCATAACCTCGAGGGTTATATAGGCCTTTCGTACAATACTCAATAGAATGGGCTTCCGGCCAGCCAGCGTAAGAATGAAATCAACAATCATTGCTGGAAAAATCTGTTTTGTAAATACAAGAAACATATAATACCAACGACACGATGTGTAGGTACAGCTTGGTATCAAGAAATTCTTTTCGAAAGCAGCCTCCTCCCAAAAATTTTCCTGGTCGACTTTTTCACTCATGTACTTGAAGGTAAAAGGCGAAATCTGTGACGATGAGAACATATAGACTGGCACCTCGGCGGGAGTTCTGAAAGCCAATAAGTCGAAGTAAGTTATGAGGAAGAAGTATGAATCATACGGAACTACCCCTTCTTGTATACGTCCACCGTTTTTGTACCATAGAAGAGCATTGCATTTATGCCAATATCTTGAGGAGTCACATCGAGGCGTGTTTGATCCCCAATGTAGACGGTCTTAAGGATACCGGCGCCAACAAGCGCAAATAATCCCATAGCACCCGTTAGAGAGGGTGGAAAACCAGGCTCCGGATCGTTTAACGCAAAGAGCACTTTTACAAAAAGGAATAAATATCGTCAAAAACGGAAAGTCACTTCGATTTCTCTCTCTCACCAATTGATGGCCTGTAAATGGAGACAGGCACACGATCGCGGTATTCATTCACCAAAGATTCGGCCAGATTCTTTGTGAAAGTATAAGTGTTCGGAAAACCAGTTATCATTCTATGAAAAACAATTTGCTTTCAATTAAAAAAAAATATTTTGGAAAAAGCTTTCCAGATCACTCACTTTCTAGTCAGTGTATCTAACTGTTCTCCATTGATGTCACTTTTCATAAGTCTCAGGCACAGTTTCCAATCCATTGGTGAATCGTAGAGCTGAAATTTTTCGACCAATTAATCTTTGCCTAGAATGGAACTTCTATTTTGTTATGGAAAGGCACCTTTGGTTCCACGTATGTCAAATACGGATTGCTGTAATACGTCGAGACATGCATAAACATTTTGATATTCTTCAACGTTTCGGCAAATCTCAATGCCTCCAGTGTTCCAGAAACATTCAGTTTCATTGCAAATTTTAAGGGTTCGTCGAAGCGCACAGTGGCCGCACAGTGAAAGATTATTGAAACATTTTCGAGTAATTTCGCATACGATTCCGAAATACCTAAATTTGGTTGCACGGCATCGCCGGGTACTGCAGTCAGCTTGTTAAGTAACTCAGGTTTTGAATTTAAAAGGCGACGAAAGATCTACGGAAACAATATAGAAGTTCGCTAAAATTCCCAAATTTAACCCTTTCATTCAAAAGCTTTGATTCTCTTTAACGCCTGAAATACACTATAGAGTTTTTTACGTAGAGAAAAGTGTGTATAGTGTAGAGAATATTCCTATGTTGTATACCTACATTGAAGACCGTCTCTGCAATTCTTAAGCTCTACGTAAGGCTGTCGTCGACATATTTAGAGTAGAGCTGTAGTATGTGCTCTACGACTACATACACTGCCAAATTATTTTTCTCTACTGTAGAGTCGCAGAGAAAACAGTCTTTTGCAGTTTAAATAGCCATGGAGCACATGGAAGAGCTCTACTCTAAATATGTCGACGGCAGCTCTACGTGGAGCTGGAGAATTGTAGAGACACGGCCTTCAGTGTATACAACAAAGGTACATTTTCTACACTCTACACACTTTTCTCTACGTAAAAAACTCTATAGTGGATTTCAGGCTTAATGCTTGCTCGGATTTTCAAAAAGTACGCGACAGTTATACAAGTTTTGACGTGTTTTTATTAGAAAACTTTTCCGAATTCCGACAGGCATTAATTTCGGAGTGATCAGTGACAGCCCGGATTTTAATTGAAATTCGGTGTTCTCAGTTGAAAAAGTAAGCTAATGAAATAAAGATATATCAAGCCATGAGACAATGACACTCAAGAGAACTCGTTTTGTTCTATCTAGTGCCGAGCATGAGAGGGATATAATTTGTTTTGGTTTAATTTTTTCATTTAATTTTTTTTTTTTTTAATTTTATTAATTTAATTTGTAATTTGTTTTTATTCTTCAAACCTTTGCTTTGCGAATTTTATCCAAACGTTGTTCCGCATTTAGGTCCTTTTTGGCACGTAGCAACAAATATATTCGCTTGACGTCACAACAGCGCAATAATTTTTCTATTAATGCCTTCCCAACAACGCCTACGAATAAGATGAATGAGGTTAAAGACTTCGATTTGATTATTCAAAGAAAACATCGCACGTACCCGAACCACCCGTCACGAAAATCTCACAGCCCTCATAAAACTCTGGTATAATCATTTTGATTTTATTCTATAGTTTTATTGTTCACTCTCAATTCCTTTCGACAATCCCAAGAGCAAAGGAAATTCCTTAATTAATTTTCGCCGAATCGAAAACACAATGCGTCTCCAACGATTGAACTCTTACTGAATACCCGGTTTTTCGAAAATTCGAACAGCTCTTTTGCCTGAGAATGTTTTCGAATTGTTTTCGTTTCGATTTATTGAACTTCAGACCGAAAATTTACATTTTTCTGTATATTAAATTTCCTTTGTAGGTCGCGAATCGAAAAGGCAAGTATGTAAAAATTTTCCGGCTTAGCAAGGGAAGCGGTCTCACATAATTTAGCGATATCAGAAGTTTAGAAAACTGAGTAACTAGTTTATGACTTGGCGTTTGTTTATCCAAAAATATAATTCGAGAATTTACTCTTTTCATTAAATTCAGGATGACGAAAAATGTTGGGGTTGCTTTTCCTGCTCCCCAGAGACACGAGATGCTTTCTCAGCAATGATGAGTTTCTCATTGCTCAAGGACATTATTTTTCTGATATTTGCGCTGTCGAACTTTTTTACCAGCCTGGGCTTTAATGTGCCTTACGTCTATATTGTCCCCCAAGCAGAAGAATTGGGTATAGATAGCCCGAGCTTTTTACTCGCGGTAATTGGTATCGCCAACACGATCGGAAGAATCGTACTTGGGTGGCTGTGCGATAAGCCATGGATTAATCGGTTTTGGGTCTACAATTGCTGCTTGATAGTTTGTGGAATTGGTACGTATAAAAAACTTGTGCTCTCTATGAATTGGTTATCTTTTAAACGGATATTTCGATATTCTCTTTGACAGCAACTGCTTTATGTCCATTTTGTACGGGCTTTTGGTCGCTTGCGGTCTATAGTGCGGTATTTGGTTGCAGTATTGGTGCATATGTTGGTCTAACATCAGTGATTCTTGTCGATCTATTGGGATTGGATAAACTGACAAATGCCTTCGGTTTGGTTTTGCTCTTCCAAGGTATTGCTACGTTCCTTGGAGCTCCCATTGGCGGTTGGTTATACGATTGGACGCTTTCGTATGGACCGGCCTTTATAATGGCCGGCATTACGATGGCTTTCAGCGGTGCCGTTATGTTCTTAATTCCGCCGATACAACGCCATCAGGAAAAGAAGGCTGAAGAAAAAAATGCTCAACAAATGACATTAAGCTAATCCACGAACTCCACAATTGCTAACTTGTGTTACTTAGACGCACAATAAAAACTACTGTAAAGGCGCATGAGCTTTTATATTTATTTCAAAGGATTAAGTAGTACTTTATATATGTATTCATAATGTATGTGCAACCGGCTAGGGACATTCATATACCTTCTATGACATCTTAAGCCATTATTGTTAATTTCGTAGTTATAATTTTTTTTTTTTTTTTTTTTTTTTGCGATTATACCTTAATACTCTTTATGTTAGATTTGATAAGAATATTTAAGGATCATGTTTTCAATTTACATTCTGATTTGAATCTAATATTCAAGTTTGTAAATTTTTGTGTAATATTTTAGGATAAGGATAATTGGGTTCCCACTTATATTACTTAAGAAACCGACCAAAAGTTTTCAACCAAATCTTAAGGCATATCAAGAATGATGAACAGAAAGAAAAATAATTACAATTATTATTAAAACTTAATAAGGAATAGTAGTTTTGAATTATACATTTACATATAAACATATATGTATATATATATTCGATAGTGAGAAACTATTTTGTAAGGCCTGTACTTTTAAAGGAGAGATAAAACTCAAGTAATACGAACACGGAAAAAATTCTCTTTTATTTTCCTTATCTAGAATATGAGCAATCAGCCCGATTCTGAATATTCCCGGGGAACGAATTCCCCGGGGAATTTACTTTTTTCTAGAGTAAACTTCTTCCTTTTCAAATATTTGCGGGAATAAAATTAAATTTGATGGAAAATGGGTATTTGACCCATACCCATTATTTTCCTTCCCCAACTATTTAAAAGAGAAGAATTTTATTCTCAAGAAAAGTAAATTACCCGGGAATATTCAAAATCGGGCTGACCAAACAATGTCTTATAGCTGTATTTCCTTGTCTCTCTGTTTGTCATGCATAAAGCGACGACTCAGTCTTCTGACAATATATAAAAGATTTGTTTGAACAATCGCCAATCACGACAAAATAGCAACAAAAGATTTTCGCACGACTCACATAGCATTTATTTGCTTTACCCAAATTAATGCAAATAATTAACTGCTGAATTTATAATTGAGATTGCAATTTTATTCCTCTCGAAAGTGCACGACGAAAGGGATTTTGTAAAGGAGAAAGTGAATTAATGAATTGCCCGATGGGCCACGACAAATTTGCATATTTTATAGCCTAATTTATTAAACATTGATGTTTGTACAATTCGAAGGTATTTTTTGAATTTTCGGTCTCTAAATTTTAAAAAAAAGAAAAGTATATTTGTAGAATCAGAACACCGCACTCGAAGTGGACGAACGTTTTGACGTGTAGACGAACGTTTGGACTAGTAGACGAAAGTTTGGACGTGTAAACGAGGAGTAAGACGGAACGAACAGAGAGGACGCTTCGTTCAGAATTGACGAAAACGAACATACTTGGTATTCAGACAGCGACCGAACCGGTCACATTCAATTAATTCGTAATTTTGTAAGAGTCTTTAAACTCAAAGGAAAATAATAAAATATATTTTATTAAAATACCATCAACCTACGCGTTTATATATTCATCAAAATATAATAAACCTACATATGGGGGCTCAACCGGGATGAGCTTAAATTGATCCGCAACACGAAAGTCGTACGAAAAGAAATTTCGAGCGACGATAGACGCAGCAAAATCCGGACGAAGAGGTGAGAAGGAATAGAAGAAACCGCAAATTTCAAGCGACGATAGACGCAGCAAAATCTAGACGAGGAGGTGAGAGGAATAAGGGAAATCACAAATTTCAAGAGAAGTCGTTGACGAAGCGAAGTTAGACGAAAGGGGAGGAAGAAGAGTGGAAAAAGGAATTTCACAAGAAGACTACGCAGAGAAGGTGATACGTGAGTAAAGTGAAAAGCAAAGAAGGAATACTGGTAAAGTTAGAAGTTGATCAAGAAACAAACCAGTATTAGTTTATACAAAATATGTTTACTTTAGACACACACCACTTTGGTAGTTATCGGATCTGATTAGTTAAGTCACGAATCTTCGATATTTTTAAAGGCTAATTTATACGATAACAGTTGAAGTTACATTGATCGATTTTATTAAAAATCAAATTCAAAACAGAAGGATAGTACACACTGTGCATGACATTTATTTGAAGTCAGACAGTGCGTGCTAAAAGTAAATCACAAGTAATTCATACTTTTAAATATTCCGCTAAGAATTGAAAGTTAAATTAATTTGAGAATTGCCTGAATTTATTATTGTTAACTATTATGGAATTATCAGAAATATTATTGTTAAATGTGACCGAACTTAAACGGAAGTTGACTGAACTGGGCCTTAGTGTGACTGGACGGAAAATTGAACTGCAAAACAGACTTCGTGAACACTTCGGGTATGTTCTAGATGAAGACGAAGAAGAAGAAGAAATGCTTTCAGTCACCTCATACCATGCACCGCCGACCACTTTTACACTTAAAGACATCCAGGACTCAATCACGCCCTATACTGGAACAGGCTATCCGAAAATAGACCAATGGATAGAGGAATTTGAGGACAATGCGCACACGGTCAATTGGAATGAATTGCAAAAATTCATTTACGCAAAGCAACTTTTGAAGGGTGCAGCGAAATCATTTATGCGAGGACAGACGGGCATGAGAGATTGGAAATCATTAAAGGCGGCGCTGATCAAAGAGTTTGGGGAAACGCTATCATCAGCTCAAGTTCATAAGCTCCTTCGAAATAGACGCAAGAAACCCAATGAATCGTTTCGAGAGTATTTATACGCGTTGGTGGAAATAAGCAAATCAGCAAACATCGATGATGAGAGTTTGATCGAGTATTTTATCGAGGGGTTGCCAGACTCGAGAGCTAATAAAAGCATTTTATATGAAGCAACTACTGTCGACGAACTGAAGCTCAAGCTTAAAATTTACGAGAGGATGAAAAGTGTTCCACAGTCATCAAACTTGGATCCCAAACAACATCCACCGCGAGGTGCTTCTACAAATTCTAATTCAACTCATCAAAGCGGGGAAAAGAATTGCTATAAGTGTGGAGTAAATGGACACATTTCGCGAAATTGTACTAGCGCCGAAGTAAAATGTTTTCGATGTAAGAAGTTTGGACATAAGTCTTTCGATTGCAAAGCCGACCCTAAATCGGGAATGAATAAAACGGAAGAATCAACTGTTAATATGATGGAGGAGAGAAATCCGCTTATTTTCAAGGATATTTGGTGTAATGGTCAAAAAGTTTCTGCGCTGATTGATACCGGAAGCTCGTTATGTTTGTTGCGACGCGACACTCTTTTAAAAGTTGGTCACTTCGACATGACGCCAGATACGAGGAAATTATATGGAATTGGAGGAAGCAGTATTCAGACATTAGGCTTTCTCGACGTTTTAATAACAGCAGATGATGTTGACGTTGAGGTAACTTTTCACATAGTGAAGGAACGAGACCTTAATTACGATGCTATCTTGGGAAGCAGTATTCTCGACAAAGTCTATTTAGCATTGAGGAAGGGCACGGCGACGTTCATAGAGTTGGCCTTGTCTACTCCAGGTGTTGGTAAAGCAAGTGGCCTGATTGATGACATGTGCGACGATAAGTCAACAAGCTCTGAAGATGAATCTAGCGAGTCCATTAAACAGCGGGATCTAATAGCTAAAAGAACGACGTTTAGAGAGTATTCAAAAGAAGAGAATGATTATAAACCGGATTTGAT
Source organism: Chlorops oryzae (assembly GCA_020466095.1). Lineage (NCBI taxonomy): Eukaryota > Metazoa > Arthropoda > Insecta > Diptera > Chloropidae > Chlorops > Chlorops oryzae. Next base: position 25,982,225 of record CM035808.1, on the reverse strand, counting down.
CCTAAACAAGGAATTCAACGTATTATGCCTAGCTGCGGAAGATGAAATGTTTGAAGCCGAATACGAATTTCCACTGGATCATCTGAATGATAGTTATAAAACAAGCATTGTGAAGATGATAGAACGCTATCGCCCAGCAAAGGATTTTGTGTCTCCTGTACAAATGAAATTGATACTTAAAGACGATCTTCCAGTTTACCAACCGCCACGAAGAATTGCCTACGCCGATCAAAAATTTGTGGAAAATCAAATCTCGGAATGGTTAAAAGAAGGTATTGTTAAAGAAAGTTATTCCGAATACTCTTCGCCGATTGTTTTGGTATCCAAAAAGGACGGAACCAAGAGATTATGCTGCGACTACAGGAAGCTCAACGATAAAATAGTGAGAGATAATTTCCCGATGACTTCTATGGACGAAGCTCTTGAGCGACTGCAGAGCGCCAATGTATTTTCGACGCTTGACCTTAGAAACGGATTTTTCCATGTTCCGGTGGAACGTCAATCAAGGAAGTATACAGCGTTTTCGACACATAACGGACATTTCGAGTTTTGCTATGCTCCTTTCGGAATATCAAACTCGCCGGCGACGTTCGTCCGATTCATCATAGCTGTCCTAAGAGGTTTAATACTAGATGGTACCGTTGTTGTCTATATGGATGATATAATCATTCCCAGCGAAGATGAAGAAGAGGGCCTCTCTAAGCTCAAGATGTTTCTCGAAGTAGCAGCCGCAGCGGGACTACAAATTAAATGGAAGAAATGCCAATTTCTCATGAGACGAGTGTATTTCTTGGGGTATGTGGTGGAAAACAAGTCGATCCGTCCATCCGATGAAAAAATTAAGGCCGTAAAAGATTTTCCTCTGCCTCGGGACAAAAAATCTCTTCAAAGATTTTTGGGCCTTACTTCTTATTTTCGACGATTTATAGAAAATTACGCCGTCATCGCAAGGCCTCTGTCAAATTTAATGAGAAAAGATACGACGTTTCAAATGGAAGAGGAGCAAATTTCAGCATTCGACCTGCTTAGATCAGCACTTGTGAGGGCACCAGTCCTCAAACTTTTCAACCCAAATGCAAGTAGCGAAGTGCACACAGACGCTTCCATATACGGGTACGGAGCGGTTCTACTGCAAAAGGATTGGGAAGATCAACAATTTCACCCGGTGCAATACATGAGCCGTAAGACCAAGCCACCCGAGGAAAAGTACCATTCATACGAATTGGAAGTATTGGCGATTATCGAGTCTCTTAAAAAGTGGAGAGTTTATCTATATGGTACTAAGTTCAAAATTGTGACAGATTGCAATGCTTTTGCAATGACAATGAAGAAGCGGGATGTCCCATTGCGAGTATCCAGATGGGCGATGTTCCTTCAAGAATTCCAGTACGAATTAGAACACCGGTCGAGTAATAGATTGAAGCATGCCGATGCATTAAGTCGTGTCTATTGCTTACTGACGGAAGATTCGCTAATTCATCGGTTAAGGGAGGCACAACAAGAGGACGAATGGATCAGAGCCGTCAAGAAGGTGCTAGATAAAGATTGTTACGAGGACTTTTACGTTAAGCACGGAATACTATACAAAGATCCCATCAAGGAACTGGTTGTAGTACCCGGCGCCATGGAGGAAGAGATAATCCGAATGGCGCACAAGGAAGGTCACTTTTCGCTACAAAGAACGAAAGATATGATCGAGAGAAACTATTTCATTCCAAAACTGGGGAAGAAAGCTGCAAAAGTTGTCAGAAACTGCGTGGAGTGTCTGGTTATCGAGGCAAAATCCGGGAAAAGAGAAGGGTTCTTGGATCCAATTGATAAAGAGGATCGACCTTTGAGTACGTTTCACATCGATCACGTCGGACCGATGGAGAGCACCAACAAGGCATACAATCACATTCTGGTAGTAGTCGATTCTTTTTCAAAATTTGTTTGGCTCTACCCAACCAAAAATACGGGAGTAGACGCTGTGACTGATAGGCTTCAAAAGCAAGCAGCCATATTTGGAAACCCCAATAGAATAATTTCCGATAGAGGAGCAGCATTCACATCGAACAGTTTTAAGGAGTATTGCGAGAGTGAAGGAATTGTTCATCTTTTGATCACCACCGGCGTACCTAGAGGGAATGGTCAAGTCGAACGAATCCATCGAATTATTATCCCCATGCTCGCAAAGTTTTGTCTGACCGACCCAGCTAAGTGGTATAAACACGTCAATCGCGTCCAGCAAATTATAAACAACACCCCACCAAGAAGCACTACTGTAGCACCGTTCAAAATACTTACCGGATTAGACATGAGAATTAAACCGGATCTGGAAATTCAGGAATATCTACGAGATGAATACCTTGATGAACTCAACGACGAACGCGAAAAGATTCGTAATACAGCGAAATCAAATCTCTTGAAAATCCAGGAAGAAAATCGACGCACTTACAATTCGTCTAGGAAAGAAGCGATAAAATACGAGGTGAACCAACTAGTAGCCATTAAGCGTACCCAGTTTGGAGTAGCTCTTAAACTCAAACCTAAGTTTTTCGGGCCGTATAAAGTAGTTGCAGTCAGGAGTCACGACCGTTATGAGGTGGAAAGAGTGGGAGAACACGAGGGACCTAGTCGAACAACCACAACTGCAGAATTTATGAAGCCGTGGAATCCGTCATTCGGGGCGAATGAGCTATCAGGACGGCCGAATGTAGAATCAGAACACCGCACTCGAAGTGGACGAACGTTTTGACGTGTAGACGAACGTTTGGACTAGTAGACGAAAGTTTGGACGTGTAAACGAGGAGTAAGACGGAACGAACAGAGAGGACGCTTCGTTCAGAATTGACGAAAACGAACATACTTGGTATTCAGACAGCGACCGAACCGGTCACATTCAATTAATTCGTAATTTTGTAAGAGTCTTTAAACTCAAAGGAAAATAATAAAATATATTTATTAAAATACCATCAACCTACGCGTTTATATATTCATCAAAATATAATAAACCTACATATTGAGTAAAGCAACCATTTCGCCTGGTCACATCGAGAAGATACCTCGAGGGTTTTCAAAAAAAAAAATTTTAAGAAGAATTGTTCTCAGATTTTGATAGCTAATTAATCGCATCACCTCAGCAATGAGACCAATCTGTGATGAATTGATCATTTAGTCACGAGAAAAGTAAATTCCCCGGGAATATTCAGAATCGGGCTGCATAAGATCACTTGCAAAAGTGAAGAGAGACTTTGATTCCTGAAGACTTAGTCAAAAAAGACGATTGTTGATATATCAAAAACTACATCAACGGATAAATGATCGTGAAATCAAGACTCCCATGAATAATCCCAAAAATAGGGATGCCACCAATAAAACGCCTAAAACATAACGAATATTGAAAAGAAAGCAAAGCAACAATAAAACGAAAGCGATCGAATGCAACGGTAAAACAAAGCTTGAAGCTTGAAATATGAAGCCGTCATATTCATGCATTGTTCAGTAAGCCAACTGAAGAATTGGGTCAACAATTATTACTGAATAGTGCAGCAACGCGGAATTAGAACTGAATCATCGCGACAAGAACAATAACCAGGTGAAGCAATCTTTATGGAAATGGAACTTTGGATGATGAATCGCAGAATAACACTCAGGAAATGACTGACTCTAGGAAAGTGCATGAAAAGCACTTTCTGGTTATAAAATCTGATCATCGATCAACGGACTGGGAGTTGGATTTTGGAATGGACGTTATATCATTTAAAAAAGAAATATAGTATTATAATCAAAATTAAAACGAAAGGACTTTTCATGCTGGGTCTGCTTAGACACTCATCCCCAGCACACAACAGGATCAATTAAAGAAAGAATGCGATGGCCTCTACTCAAATATGTTCCAAATTCTTGTTGCCTGTATTTTTCCTTCCTATTGTGCTTATAATGGGAGAGTATTTACAAATCCGAAAGGAAAAATTCCCCAGGAATAATTAGAATTGGGCTTCATGTAACATTTGTATAATAATTATAAAATATTTGTACGTAATAAAAATCCGAGAAACTTGAGGTTATTGAACAATCTAGAACCGATTCGCGTGAGGTTTTCCACAGTAATAATTTTTTTTTTTATGTTGAACTGAATACAAAATAGACCTGTTTCAGTTTTTTAACTACGGCCGAAACTCTCTATAATAAGAAGCTTTTTATTCTATGCTATAACTAACTCCTCTATGTCGAATTTTGCTCTATATCGAATCTTTTCAACGTTTTTTCGTTGCATTTTTAGTGCCTTTTTTCTTGTTATAACGAATTCTTCCTATTGTTGGGATACGGGGATTAAAATGTATGACGCCGTGGCAATTTGGTAGCACGTCATACAATCCTGTATTCCTTTTAAATAAAAGATAAGATTGACAGCTTACAATCCTTTTATTTAATAAATATATTTCCTTATGTCCAAACTGATTTCATGTGAATCCTAGCCCCTATTAAACACTCGAAAACTGCCCTTTTCTTATTATATAAATCTATTCTTCGTGGCTTCTTGGTAGAACGTGCGATAGAGCTGAGATGTCTTCATAAATAACGTAAAGATCAATCTGACTTTTCATGGATTCAAGCTCCACTTTTATAGGAAAATAATGCTGATTTGATGCTTTCTCAGCGACCCTTTCACTTAATGCACTTTCTTCGGTTGCTTGAATGTTGTCGTAGGTCCGTTTCTGATATTACCGCAGAACATTCGACCTATGTTCATAATAATTCTGAATTGCATATTACCGCGGCTGCTGCTGTATTCGCTTGTGCTGCAATTCTGCTAAAGTCGATCTTTTCTCGGTCATTGCATTGGTGCTTGTTCTTTGTTGTTGTTAATTTACTTTACGCAAATTCACTGTTGGGTTTTAAATGTACTTCCACACAATCGATGCACATAAACGTTAAATTTCATTCCGATATCTTTTTAAAGAGGTGATAAAAATAACACAAACTAAAGAGCCAAATATGTACTCGATTTTTCATGCCACTATATTTGTCCATCCATCCATCCATCCATCCATCCATCCATCCATCCATCCATCCATCCATCCATCCATCCATCGATTCATCCGTCCATCCATCCATTCATCCATTCATCCATCCATCCATTCATCCGTCCATCCATCCATCCATCCATCCATCCATCCATCCATCCATCCATCCATCCATCCATCCATCCATCCATCCATCCATCCATCCATCCATCCATCCATCCATCCATCCATCCATCCATCCATCCATCCATCCATTCATCCATTCATCCATTCATCCATCCATTCATCCATTCATCCATTCATCCATTCATCCATTCATCCATCCATCCATCCATCCATCCATCCATCCATCCATCCATCCATCCATCCATCCATCCATCCATCCATCCATCCATCTATCCATCTATCCATCTATCCATCCATCCATCCATCCATCCATCCATCCATCCATCCATCCATCCATCCATCCATCCATCCATTCATCCGTTGATGCCCGCGGAGCAAGCTTCGGAGCATTGAGAGCGAATGCTTGTGTACATACACAAAAGGCAACAAGCAAGCTGAGAAATCGAAACCTGTTTAGTCTGACATCAGGCAGCGAACGAGCAAGACCTATGTCGGATGAAGCAAAAAGAGAGAACTGAAAAGGCGAAAAACGTTCTTCAGTGCAATGCGCACACACACTATCGCAAGCTTTCAATGTAGTGGTGGGCATCCCTGCATTCATCCATTCATCCATTCATCCATTCATCCATCCATCCATCGATTCATCCATCCATTCATCCAATCATCCATTCATCCATCCATCCATTCATCCGTTCATATATTCCTCTATAGAAACATTACTGTTGTTTGTTTTCAGTCTACTTTTTAATATTTTTTATCATTTTTAAGACAATAAAATAATCTCGTTAGCTACGTTACAATATATTTTTAAAAACGTTGCTCATTATTCTTCACTCAAGCGTTTAAGGGCTGCGAAGGCGCTAATCGATATTCTCACTTGAATCGGTGTTGAGAAATGCAAAAATGTCTAACGAGCTTCACAAAAGTTAAAAGGCGCACAGAACTGAAGACACTATCGAAACCAAAGCAACGGAAACAAATCTTCTGATTGTGTGCTTCGCTGCAGTGAAACGACTAACAAGTTGTTAGAACAACAACAGCAACAGGGACAACAACAAACAAGTTAGGGTGTTATAGTCAGGCGAGCCTAACAATAAAATACCCGACACAGACACACATCGTAAAATAATTTTTAAAACACGCCCGAAAAGCAGGACCCTTTAAAAAGAATATTCTAAAGATTTTGAAAGCTGTAAGGGGCCCCATATACCGTCTTTTGTTCAATATCTTTATGAAAACAGCCCCTTTGCTACGCCCACTGGTCTACATTTTTTTTTTTTTTTTTAATTCTTATCGGAGGCTTAAATATATGCTTAAGTTTTAAATTTCACTTAATTATTTCGAAAAAGTCCAATTTTGGGACAGCTTTTGGATTTTTGTGACAGACCCTAGTACTGCAGATACCCTTAATAATGTACCGATTAAGATCAAATTTTTTGATAGGATATTTATGGCTATAAAGGAAGCATACTGACCAACGTTCGTTGAATTCGCATTTGAATTTCAGGCGTAGGAGACAATGTTCCAAAAACGCGCTTCTGTCACGCCCACTTTTCTAATTTTCCGAAGTCACATTAATTGCCTTAAAATATGTTCAAATGTCAAATTTCATCAAAATATCTTGAAAAACTCTGATTTTATAGCAGTTTTTGTGATTTTTGTGACAGACCCTAGTACTGGAGGTACCCCTAAAAATGGTCCGATCGGGTCCATTCTCGAACTTGTTCTTACTCAGGTCCCCGTGAGCATTCATATCAAATTTCGTCAAGATATCTCAACTACTTCGATAAGATAACTGTAAACAGACAGACGGACTGACGGGCATGGCTAAATCAAATCTCCTGGTGATTCTGATCATTTCTATATATATTTTGTATAGTCTATCTCGACTGGTTCTGGGTGTTACACACAAAGGCAATATACCTACCCTCGACACAGAGTGTGTCGGGTATAAAAACAACAACACATCAATGCATCAAACAACCCGTAAATGCCGCCAACGTAGTTCAGCCGCTGTGTTTCATTTTGAAATTTTAGTTCCTTAAATTATTTTAGAATTTATTTTTAATAAAAATTTTTTATTTAGTTAAATTTATTTTAGTATTTTAAAAATTTTGTATTTTTTTAATCAAGGCTTTTATAAAGTTATAATCCATCGTCAAATTTGAAACGACGCGGACTTCAATCAGTTGTAAACCCCCTTTGTCTGTGGAGTTTTGAGATTCTAAAATGGCCCCAAAAGACAATTCGAATGTAATGCAAAGTGCAATGAATGAGGAGGACGCAAATCGACCAGCTCTACCAGATGGAGGTTGGGGCTGGGCAGTCGTCTTTGGTTCCTTCATGGTTCACCTCATTAGTAAGTAGCGCAACAGTTTTCTCTTTTCGTTCGTCACAAGCTTTTCCGTAAATTAGAAGCATTTGATATTAAATTGCATGCTACTTTGATTTTAATCTCGAGCACAGCATGAAACAACATTATGCCGCTTTGTTTCCCGTCCTAGGGCAATGCTACCAAAGATTTCACTACATATTCTTGGCTTATGAGAGAAGGCTAGAATCAGCGGATCGTATTGGAGCTTCATTGTTCCGAATGTTTCCAATGCGCAACAAGTGTAGGTGACTAGTTGTCGTATTTAGCATTGGATTCGGATTTTTTCTGAGCAATGAAAGCAGCTTTGAAATGTTTAAAATTGAATTAAAATTTCAGTGAAGACTTGAAACTTCCTAAAGGGGAAGGGATATCAAATAACCGGGTCTTCGATAAACCACGGATTTTAAGACCAAAAAACCAAAAGAAAAATATTTCCTCTCATAAAAGCATGGACTCAACTGTAGATCGTTTCAAATTCATTTAATCCCAAGGAGCTTTCAACCTTCGTTTCTTTTTATGAATTCCTTATATCTACTTGATGAATTTTAATACTATAGGTAGCTACAAATTTAGGTACATACCGAATCCTGAGTAATAAACCTTTTCGGGCATTACGTGGTTTTTGTTTGCAAATCCTTCACAAATGTGTTTTGATGGACACCATCACCATTTTCTTATTTTCGAAGCTTGACGACATCACATATAAAGTTTTTGTTCAATATCGCGACACTGTGAAACTTCCGCGATTGCAAAATGCTTTACCATCCCTTCAATACTAGGGCTTGAGTTTTTGTTTTTGTGCAAGCGAGCTGGAGCAGTTCCAGCATGCCCCAACGTAGATGAATAAATATTTATTTGTCGGCATATATTTATGTTTATGTATATTTGAATATGTTGGCACGAGAGCACGGGAAAACTATGTTATGCGTCCGATGCAAAGCACAAACACTTGTAATGTTTTTGAGGAAGTTCTTCGGCTTATGACGGAATGCATATTTGCACACTTGAAATCTCAAAGCAACGTAAAAAAAAAAAATTACTCTTCGCAAAGCGTAATCCATTCTTGGAAAAAAATTAAACAAAAACTCTTTAGAAAAACATCAACACTGTAGGATTAACTGTTTTCCGAGGGCTTTGTTGGAGTCAGTTAATATTTTTGATACGATAGTTTCGTGGCATCTACGATTTCGTATTCAATTCTCGAATCTTTTAGCGAAAGATTCATTGAATCCTAGTCTACAAACAAACTCCGGACGCGACGTTTATTTTAAAAGTTATCTACCCGAACTACCCGAATTCACTTTTTGTTCACTTTTATTTTGCAAGAACGAGTGCTGCCAGACGATTTTTTACGTAGAAAGTTGTAGAAAGTTTAAATGACTTCAATTAATTCTACCACAGAATTTAAGGTGGATGAGCCGAGCAGGAAGAAGATCGCTTTAACCTTTGGAAACAGCCAAAATCGAAATCAATATATAACCAAAAAACATTGCAATTGAGGCCATCCGTATGCGGCGCGATGTACGTGAGGCAGTGCCGTAGCAATTCTGTTTTGCGTGGAGGGGCAATATAATTTTTTTCAATTTTAACGTATATTTTAATTAAAACCATATTACATGCACGCTTTCAATGCAAGCGTTTAACGGACCTTAAGGAATCGTATCGAATGAATACTTTTTTAAAGCGTGTTAGAAAAAATCAGCTGTTCTTCTTAGAGCTATTATACACGAGACGATATAAGCGGGGTAAGCAAACAGTTCAATTCAAAAAGTGCTGCCACACACACGATTTTTCTCTCTTATAGCATTGACAGACATATGGTGTAAAGTCTATAGACTTCACACTACAATGAAAGAAGTCTATGTTGGGGTGACACACTATAATTGATTGTGGATTTCTATTGTGGACTTCTTTAAAACAGCTGATAATTGAAAATTAAAACAACAACAAAAACAATAAAAACATTTTGGTAGCATTTAGCCTTGATTTTGTCTCAAAAGAATGCATTAAAATATCGTTTGTTTATTATATAAATCCATACGATGAAATTAATTTCATGCATTTCGCATAAATTACTTGAAACTAGAAATTTAAACATCTGGTTTCCGATAAAATAATCGATATTTCGTTTAATTTGGTGCGGCGTTGCCGTATCAATCTAAGAAGTCCACAATAAATCCTCCCTTTCAATGTAGTGTGAAGTCTATAAAAAGTCTGTGATGGCTAAGGTAGACTTTTGAGAAATACCTATGTGTGTCACCTAGACTTCACACCATCATGGAGTAAAATACCTATGTCTGTCAGTGCTATTATAGCTTACATTTTTCCTACTCTCCGCGAAAAATCCCTTTTTTAAAACAAGTATGGTAATAAGGTGGTTGAGCCAAATAAAACCAACTGCTTTATAAGGTCCGATTTTCAGAAAACATATTTCTAGCACTCCCAGCATAATGATTTTTGGCATGTTATAAAGGGCTTATATTTACTTCACAGAGCAAACAAAAATTCATTTATTTTGTAGCTGAGTGAATAGTAATCTTCCAACAAAGTCTACAGAAGTGAAAACAACGTGCTTGATCTAATTTTGCGTGAGAAGAAGAACAACGTTTTTCTAAAAGTTGTTGATAATTTTGTAAAGTCTTAATGCTCATACCAAAAATCGGACTTTATTCAAATTAAAAAGGATGGAAACAACCCCTGGCATTGCTGTATTCCGAATAAAACGTAAAATTATATTGAGTGGTTTTAATAAGGCATACAATAGTCACCTTGCAACTGGTTCTTAAAAAAAATTTTTTTTGGAGGCCCTAAATGGACCTTAATATACCAAACACTTAAAAACAATGAGAAAGAAGGCCTTTCACTGGGCAGCAAGTTAACAAAATTATGATCGATAATGCCTTGTACCTGCACTTGAATATACAAAGTTGAGTTTTAAAAATATTATTGTATATAAGAAGAGCTGTGCAGAGTATTTATTTTAATTTTTGATCTCAAACAACATTTACAATGAAATCAGATAATAGTTTTATATTTTTCTTTAATTGTTCGCACGTTTTTGAGAGCAATCAGAATTGGGCCTTATTAAGACATGGGGTTCCTAATATGGCAAAAAAAGGACAATTAAAAAAAGTCTCAACTGAATACTTTTAAACACTGTTTTGTACTTTTTTTTTACATTTTCGGATAAATAAGATTAAATAAAAGTGATTAATATCCAAACTCTTTCTAAGTTTAGCCAATTTCCGACTTTCCAACGTCTTTAACACGCCTTTGTGAATACCCCTATAGTTCTAAAAATTCACATTTTCTCCTTTTTGACTTATCCCCAAAAATTGGGAAATTTCCATTATCTAGCAGCATTTTAATTGATGAAACCGTTTTTCCGATACGAATTGACAAAGAAATAAAAGTGGTATTCAAGCAACAGTGCAAACGCAGTGTGCAATATTTGCACTTGTCAATTTGCGTACAAAAAAAACTGCAAATATTGCACACTGCGATTTGCACTGTTGCTTGAATACCACTAAAAAATATGGTGCGTGAAAAGACAAATGACGAACAAACCCATTCATTTAAGATTCAATAAACTAAAAAATCGCAAAGTGCAATTATATTAAATATGATTGAATATCATTAGTGGTATTTGCACTGCTTTTTTTGTACGCAATTTGACAAGTGCAAATATTGCACGGTGCGTTTGCACTGTTGCTTGAATGCCACTATTGTTTTTTCGATTGTCATTTATTTTTTCTCCTTTTTTTAATTTTTTTCATGGGCAAAAACAAAAATGCGTGGGGGGAAAATCCCTCTCTTGCCCCAATGGTTGCTACGGCACTGACGTGAGGTATACGATTTATTGTTTCACACATGTTTTTTAAAGGAGAAGTTCACACGACTCGCACGCTGCGCGTAATCGTCACAACATGCAACGCTTATCGTCGTGTACGCTTGTGTGCTTGCAGTTTGTTTACAATATTCGAAGAGAAAACACATGTTTTAGGAATATGACAGATGAAATTGTAAAATTCGTTCAATTGGTTGAAGAAAACGAATGTTTATATAGTATTTCTTCCAGCAAAACTGCATTCTATACTTGTATAGAAAAAATTAATTAAAAATAACACTTATATGTAGATGATGGCATCGTGTATTCCTTTGGTGAGTTCTACGCAGACTTCATAAAAGTGTTCGACGAATCTAAAGCCTATACCGCATGGATAGTTTCTATTTTGGTTGGCGTTTCCTTAACAGTGGGTAAGTTTATATTAAAATTAAAAAAAAAAAAAGCTTTTCAAGAAAATTTCAAAAGGTTTTTTCAAATTTACAGAATTTTTTTTTTTTCTTTTTCCTCTTCAGGACCAGTTTCATCTATTTTCGTAAATAAATATGGCTGTAGGGCGGTAACAATAGCTGGCGCCATAATTTCCTCCGCTTGCATTTTCCTCTCGGCCCTTGCTCAAAATGTATTTACACTTATATTTACAATAGGAATTGGTACAGGTCTCGGATTTGGCCTGATCTATCTTCCGTCGATTGTCGTCGTTAGCATTTATTTCGAAAAGAAGCGTTCCTTGGCAACGGGAATCTGCGTCTCTGGATCAGGATGTGGTATTTTCGTTTTCGCTCCACTTATTGAGTTTTGTATTCACGAATTCGGTTGGCGTATCGCTATGGTAGTCCTTGGCGGAATTAATCTTACTTGTATTATATTCGGTGCACTCTTCCGGCCGTTGAATATTCCAGGAATTGATAGTCCGATAGATAACATTGGATCTATAAGGCGTGTCCACAATGAGGTGAGTTCATGAAAAGTCCATTACAAAAATATTTTATTTATTCGGATAGCTACCTAATAGACTTAAGACGCAAACGTGAAAAAAGTAATAAAAATCTTACGCAATTAGTGGACAGCCGCTGGTTAGCGAACCAGGTTTTAGATTACAAAAAAATAAAAAAAAAATTTCAATTTTCTAACGAAATTTGTAAACAGGGCTTAAAATCGAAATATAAAAATCTGAGAAATAGCCAAATTGTTAGAAAAATATAATGAAATTCTCAAGTTATCGATTACCATTAACGACCACGTAAAATAAAACCTTGTATTTTTATTTATTTAATTAGAATTCTAATGGCAGTTTTAATAGTTTCCTCAAGAAAATCGTGGTCGTAAAAGGATGTCATGGTCGTAATGGGTTAAATACGTAAGGTTTTTGCCGAATGTGTTTCTGATTTTATGTATTTTTGTTGATGTCGATGGTTATGCGTTCGATTTACTCATGATTTAAATATAAAAAAAAAGTTAAATGTATACGCGAATCCTATATGCAATGAAGTTCTCTACTATAATTATTCAATCGCAAGTTCCTTTGGATTCTTTCATGCTCTTTAAAATTTTGTAATAAATTCTACAAATAATATTTTTGTCTTGCATTCATCGATAGAAGTTGATCATGATATACCTTTTGTTTTTTATATTCAAACTCCCAGGCCGGAATCTAAATCGCCAGCATTGTAATGACCCCATTGAATCAGCGCGCAATTATTTAGCCCTAATACCTAACTCTGGCCATTTCATCAACAGTACAGGGTATAATTAATGCGAATAAGTCGCTAGTAGGTGAATGCTTTAACACACTCATCAGAATGTTAGTGAAATTTCTTCGGCTCAAGGGTCATACGACATTTGTAAACCTTGAACTCGCATACTAATCCTGATATGAACGCTTTGAGTTAAAGAATCGGGTTAAGTACTTAACCCTATAGTGAGAACATAGCATTACGCATATTAGTGGACAGCCTCTTACGCCATTTTTAGATTACAAGAAAAAAAAAAAAAACTTTCAAATTTTTCGTAAAGAAATTTGTAAGAAGGGCTTAAATATCGAAAATATGAGAAAAATCGAGAAAAGCACAAATTTTATAAAAAATATGAATGAAATTCATCAAACTATCGATTAACCCATTAACGACCACACATCAAAATAAGAACCTTCGATATTTTTATTTCATTTATATTTGAATTTAATGGTTGTTTTTAATAGTTTTCAAGAAAATCAGTGTTCTAAAACGATATCACTGGTCGCTAATGGGTTAAATACGTAAGGTTTTTGCCGAATGTGTTTCTATTTTATGTATTTTTGTTGATTCGATGGTTATGCGTTCGATTTACTATGATTTAAATATAAAAAAAAAGTTAAAATGTATACAGTCGAACTTCCGTATATGCAATGAAGTTCTCCCTACTATGAAATAATTTCAAACGCACAGCTTTTTCGTTCCACTTTCAGTGTACCTACGTGTTAATAATTTCTGTAGAATGAAATTTCTATATAATGAAGTGATTTTCTGGTCCCTTGCGACTTCATTATAAGGAAGTTCGACTGTATATTTTTTTTTTTGTTACTAGGATCTACAACTCCGGGACCCGATATCTCGAAAATGGCCAGCAACTTCGGATAATGTCTACCCCCATTGTTGGAATCAGCGCCGTCGAATTAGATTTGAGCCCTATATATCCCTCGAACTCTGGCCATTTCATCAACATGAGTTATCCCAGGGCTATCGATATTATTGAAAATAAAGGTCTGCTTAACCTCGAGGGTTATATAGGCCTTTCATACAATACTCAATAGAATTGGTTTCCGATCAGAAATTCTTCTTTCGCATCCAAACGTTGTTCCGCATTTAGGTCCTCTTTGGCACATAGCAATAAATATATTCGCTTGACGTCACAACAGCGCAATAATTTTTCAATTAATGCCTTCCCAACAACGCCTACGAATAAGATGATGTCAATTCCTTTCGACAATCCCAAGAGCAAAGGAAATTCCTTAATTAATTTTCGCCGAATCGAAAACTCAATGCGTCTCCAACGATTGAACTCTTACTGAAGGCCCCGTTTTTGGAAAATTCGAACAGCTCTTTCGCCTGAGAATGTTTTCGGATTGTTTTCGTTAGAAAACTGTGTTACTAGTTTATGACTTGGCATTTGTTTATCCAAAAAACTAATTCGAGATTTTACCTTTCTCATTCAATTCAGGAGAAAACACCATGTTGCGGCTACTGTTCCTGGGAAACTTTCAAAAGCGTGTTGGATTATACATTGCTCAAGAACATAATCTTCTTGATATTTGCACTATCGAACTTTTTTACCAGCTGGGGCTTAAATGTGCCTTTCATCTTTATCGTACCTCAAGCAGAGATATTGAATATAGCTAGACCGAGCCTTTTACTCCAAGTAATTGGTATCGCCAACACAGTCGGGAGACTCCTACTCGGGTGGCTATGCGATAGACCATGGGTAAATCGGTTTTGGGTCTACAATTGGTGTTTGATAATGTGTGGAGTTGGTACGTATGAAATTCTGCTGTTTGTAACTTGATGAATTCTTTAACAGGTATTTTGATTCTCTTTTACAGCATCTGCTCTATGTTCACTTTGTCCGAATTTTTGGTCGCTTGCGATCTGCGGTGCGGTATTTGGTTGTACCATTGGTGCTTATGTTGGTCTAACATCAGTGATCACTGTCGATCTATTGGGCTTGGATAAGCTGACTGATGCCTTCGGTTTGCTTATGCTCTTCCAAGGTATTGCTACCTTTATTGGTGCCCCTATTGCCGGTTGGTTATACGATATAACCTTTTCATATGGCCCTGGCTTTATAACGGCCGGAGTTGTGATAGCTTTCAGCGGTGCAATTATGTTCTTAATTCTGCCAGTAAAACGCTATCAGAAGAAAAAAATGCTCAACAATTGACATTAAGCTAATCCACGAACTCCACAATTGCTAACTTGTGCTACTTAGACGCACAATAAATACTATTGTAAAGGCGCAAAGGAGCTTTTATATTTATTTCAATGGATGAAGTACTTTATATGTATTCATAATGTATGTGTAACCAGCTAGGGACTCTGCAGTAATATTGACTGACCCAAGTTAGCACTCGTTCAGTCCTTCCCAGCACAAGTCCCCTAATAATTCCACTTCTAATGTATTCAACTAACCTTTTTAACGTGGGCCTGTCATTGGAGAGGGACTAGTCCGCAAAACGCCAGTTTTTTGGGTCAATTGTCGCCTGGTTTTAGGATAGTCAGATAAGGAAACTAAAAAACTAATTTTATTAAATAAATAATATATATTCTGAATTGATGAAAGTTCCCTATTCAGACTACCTTTAAGCCAACCCGTTCATAACCGACCGCTGATTATCCGAATTCGATGAAGCGAACTGTCATAATATAACCGGTTGGATTTGAACCGGTAACAGGCCAGTCCTTCTTAGGAAATTGACCGGCTCATGACTGCAGTGTAACTATGATAAAGAATCAAAAATATTCCTTACTGGGAAATATTAAGTCCCGCATCATTATCGCCTTTCTGAGATTGTCGTTGGCCCCGTTGAGAACAAGGGAAAATCTGTACCCAATTTTCTATGGTTAGTCCATTACATTGTTGAGATAGGGTTTCACGACTAAGGCGGAAAAGTTTCCCCTATTGAAAATAAATGGGACTGGTAATTGATGTTTATTCTGTCAGAGGTAAGATTAACCCGTCAAATGGAGAAAACTTTTTTCGTTCAAAAAACAGTTTTTGTTAAAGAATTTTATTCTGTAGAGATAGGGTTTTGTGACCTTAGGAAGAAAGATGCGGCTTTAAAAAATAATAAGGTCCTTAGAAGATTCCACATACCTAGGAATATAAGTTCCTAAGTTATGGCTATTTGAAAATTTAAAAGTACTAATTTTCTAGCTTTGAGGCCATTAATAAACTTTGCTTTACCTTCATCAAATTTCGCACACACCTTTGAGCCCCTTTTCAGTACATTTGGCGATCACCCTAATGTAAATACTTTGAAGATTAACACAGCTTACAATATTTTCATAACTGATCAATCGCATCACCTGAACAATGAGACCGATCTGAAATCAAGACTCCCACGAAATACTATGCTTAACTTTTTTTTTTTTTTTGGACTATTTGTTTAATGGCGGGGAGATTGAGCGGTCCACATAGGCCAGGATAAAATACGCGAATATCAATAGGTTGAGAACTAGTTAATTGTTTTTCGTAAGATCAAACGTTTATATGACCGTCGTCAGGATTATAGCTTTTATATTTAAACTTTATTCAGTTTGTCCGATTAGAGTGCCATTGAGTACTTCGTTTCCTCCTTGACACTCGTTTCGGCAGTTTTTCGAAATTTGCCCGTTTTATATGACCAGCGTCAGTATTTATTCAAAATGGAGGAATTTCACAATGTTGTGCCCGGCCCGAGTGTAAACAAGTCCCGTGTTATCTTGTTGAAGCTCGTTACGAAACTGCTATGCTTAACTTTATATCAATCGTGTATAACCCTTTCGCATGGAAATCATGGTATCCTTTGATTGTCCAACATATTTATAACTTCTCGGTCGTTGGATAGCTTTTTAGTGGTATTAAGTCAGTTGAAGTTGAGAAAAAACAAGCTCTTATTTTCAAAAAAGTAAGCTCTACATAATGTACTAAAAGTTCTTTCAAAGGGAGCAGGAACAGTTAACCAATAATAAATGCTGGTCTTATGACGCTAATTCTAATCATAAATAAAACAGATTTTGTCTATAAAAAAGTAAATAAATCAACGAACTATTAAGCAAAAATTTCAATTTATTTTGTGCTAATTTGACGGATCTAATTGAGACTAAATGAATAGAAAATTTCATTCCTCTGACGGATAGAATATTTTCGACAATTCGAAATGCAAATGCAACAGCACAAAATTCTTCATAAATTTGCTTTCTGGCCTGCATTATGCTTGTAAATGTATTTGAATAAAACATCGACATGAATTTCAATGTCGTTACAAAGATAGATATTCTTGTAAAGCGATTATTGCATCACAATTGTCTGTTGACAATTATTTTCTAATTGGATTTATTTACATGCCCGGCAGATGCTCGAAACGGACGTTTTGTAGGTGTAAGGCACGACAAAGAATAATTCAAAATTGTCGACAGTTTTTTTTTTTTTTTGTTTGTGCTTGAAGGCAGCAAAACAATCTGAGGAATTTTTTTGATTAAAATTTTTAAAAATAAATTTTGTATTCGATAACCTACGATGGTTGTGGTGAAGGTGCGTTGGTACAAGGTAAATTATAATAATAAAAAAATATCTTGAAAATTTATATACATAAGTATATTAGGCGTAGGTACTTACGGCGGTTACGATCGTGTTGTTTCGATTTTTAACCCAGCTGTGACCCTAAAAAAGTTACACTAAATGCATTAGAGTCCATTTTATCGACGGTCCCATGCAAAATATGAAGTTCTTAAATATAAGAATTTGAAATCTTTACGTAAAAATTGTATGCCTGAAATAATATGTATTTAACTAATCTCCAGATATTGGCCTTACAGATGTTGTATTTTGGACTAAATGGTCCTAAGGCACCAGCAGTGTTAAGAAAAAATAAAATTTTCTATCGCAGGACTTCATCAGCAACAACAGGCTGAATCTTTTCCTATCAGTTTTATTGATCCAGTCACATTAATCTACTAATGGGTACCGAAAAATGGACTGCATTGTTGACTTGAATCGTAGATCTTTTAGCAATCATTAGGGGTATTCACAAGGGCGTCGGAAAATAGGACAGTCGGAAAATTTTAACTGCTTAAAAAGTTGTGCAAGATACAAAAAAAGTTTAAAAAATTTTTAAGAAGTCGCAAATTTCCGACTTTCCAACGTTTTTAACACGCCTTTGTGAATATCCCTATTGTTTCGGTTTTCAAAGGCTCGAACCAGGGACTTTATTATACCAAAAATTATAACAAAAAATTCAACTCACTCTACTTAAAACTTGACTCAATTCATGGCACAGTGAGGTTACTCAGAGTCTCCGAGCTAGTTGAAACTTTTTTAAGGATTAAACTTCCAAATGATAGTCTTCAGGAGGTTTTAAATCAGGTTTATTTATTTTGTATGAAAATTATTGAAAAATTCAAATAAAGCAATGGTGTTTGATTAAGTTAAAATGGCATGAAGACTAAAAGGATATATTCAAATATTAAACTTTCGACGTTCTTAAACCGAGCTGAAGACTACGGCCCTTAAAACCTGCATCGCTCGGTTTAAATTTCCATCTCTATACAAACATACGACAAAATAGCGGCATAGCCAGAAATTTTCGTAAAATAATAATTATAAAAAATAATTTTAAAAAATGGAATAATTTGAGTGGCTTTTGGTAGCAATTCATGCATAGAACATTATTTCAATGCATATGACAGTTGTTGCATTGTGTCAATTAAAATGGCAAGCCTTGCGTTTTTTTTTTCCTTTTCGAATTCCGAATTTAATTGCAGAACTTCACAATAAAATAAAGAATTTATTTATTTAAGAAGAATTTAGCTACGCAGATACACAAAGCATTTCGGCATGGTCACCACAAACACAAATCCAAAATTCACACACACACACACGCGCACAAAATTACCCGTCGATTTCTTCATTGATCAATCTCTTCAGGGTACATTCGCCGGCTCCCAGTTTCCGAAGAATTTCCAAAATCTCTTGGCGATATTTATCACGGCTTTGCAATTCTTCCTCCGTATAATTATCGTCCACGCGCGACATACGCCAAATAACATTCAATTTCGCTTCGATTAGAATATAATTCGATGGCGGACAAAAGCGTGGGCACAGCTCATTGATGAAGCGTATCATGTCGCCAACGCTCGATGCATTTATACGATTATTGATGGTGTTCAGTGCAAAGTCCTGATAGCGGGCCATCTTCGAATGGGGGAAAATTTTCTCACACACAATGCATCGCCAATCCGGTTGCATTGTCTTCGTTTGAACGGGTATGACGATACCCTTGCAATCGGTCGCACGGCAGAATAACGCCGAGAGGTAAGTTCCATTTTCCTGAAACGTAAAATAATCATTGTAGGTATTTGTGACAGTCATGAGGCAATTTATCAAGGCTAGAGTAAAGTTCAGCCATTAAATTTTCATTCAATTATAATTGAAATGCTAATTATACAATTCAATTTCGAGGCAAAGCAAAACATGTTTCTTCAAAAATGTATGTATGTGCTCGTTTACTCTAAAGCGGGAAATATATACATATATATAAAATATAGATGAACAAAAAGAAAAATAAGAGCGTACTCATTTTGGTTGAAATTGAATTGATTTTAAAATAAATAAAGACTAATTAGAAAATTGACAAACAGTTTTTTGGCGTTTTCCAGAGAGCTCCGCTTGGCGAGCTTTGTACCTTTGAGGTGAATTAATTAAAAATGACCATATAAATGAGTAATTAATTAAAGTGACGCTTTTCTATTGTCTTATCTAATTAGGAAAGTGGGTTAAAGTTGTACAAATTCATGTGTGTATTGACTCTGCAGTCATTAAGAGCTCAACTTTCCAGCAAGGAGAGCTCTGAGGTTACTCGGATGTGGACTAGTCAACTTGTAGAGTATTTTATGCATGATAATTGACTAGACCATGAGTGGCAACAAGTGGTCTAGAAAAAATACATATATATATTAAAAAGTTATACCAACTGGTAGAAATCTCTCGAGGAGCTTTCATGGGAGTGGTTTTTTGCCAATGACAGTCTGTGCTTCAGGCGTTGGTTAGCAATTTAAAAGCAGTGTTTTTTTGTTTTTTTTTTGTGTGGCTAGTCGGAGAATTGTTAGAGAGGAGTAGGAATGACTTCGGGGTTCCTAAGATGGGCAATAGTTAAAATGAAATAGCTTAGAGAGTTCTTTTGTATCCTAACATGCATGAGAGATCTACAAACAGCAAAGAACAAAACTGTGTTCTGTGTCCTTAAAGAGAGATTTTTGCTTCCAAAGGTTTTATTTTGGATTTAAATTTAGCAGTTGTTTGAAAACTTGATATGGGCACCTTAACTCTTCCTCCATTTCTGTGTGCTTCGGTATGTTATTTAAGTTCAGAAAAGGAACTTCTTCCAATGAGATTCAAGGCGGTGAGTTATCGCGTCTATCACTAATGCCAGTCTAGGGGAATCTTGTCCAAATCAAAAGACATTTATGATCTTTAATGGAGTAATGGAATCTTAGGTCAGAAAAGTGGTCAGGGAAAATTTTTATGAGACCAAGATTTTGTGTTTAGATTTCAAAATTAAATTTTACGAACTTTTGGCCTTGTTTTGACACATTCAGGAGAATATTCACCTAAAAAACACTAATTTAAAGTGCACTATATTTCCTTAAAAGGACTAATTTAAATACTTTTTTATAGCTGAATATTCTTCTTCATAGACAATAGTGGTCTCAAGACCTAGACTACAGTATGCCCAATATTGCATTGGGTTCTTTCAAAAGCGCAGCTCTCTGGCAAGAAGATTAGCTTTCATTTTGAGGTACTCAAGAAGAGAGAGGGAGATTTTTGTTCAACTATCATAAAGTGAAGTGTGACAGAACTACACCAAATAAAAGTTGCTTACAACTTAAACACTGAAAGCCTTCGCATCATTAGAACTGTTTGCTTTTAACCTTAATATTCTGTTTTTTGACTTCATAGCCTCAAATACCATTGCCACTGATATCTTTCATTTACATCATCTCATAAATATATCCATTGTAGTTTTGTGTACACACATGTCTTTCAAGTTTCGAAATGACACAATTCTAATTGAAATATTTAACCAAAATAATTGATACAAAGTCTTAATGTTTACATAGCATTTTTTCCATTATTTTCCATACATTCAATGCGGTTTATATTTTTGTATTCATCTCTTAAATTTCAATAACTGAGAAAGCTAAACAAAAAGCGCCTTCATTTGGCACAAAACAAAAAAAAACAAAACAAAAACTATAGAAAACAATTGAAATTTTAAATAAATTTGGCACACTTTTGAATTTCCATACGTCTGACTTTCAAAGAGCGCTCTGTAATCATATGAATCACCTTGTGGAGGAACTCGCCATAATTAATTACCGCAATTGAAAGTAAAACGTTGTATTCTATATTCAATTATGCATAATGAAGCCTTTGCGAAGCAGCCACTCCACTCTACATTGGCATTGAGTTGAGTGAAATTTGAGTTCAGCTTTTACGTTATTCACGTTTAGAGGTCACACCGTATGCACAGAAAAACTGTCTACGAAAAATTCCAATTAATGGCGTTTGTTAAAATCGATTCAACGGTTTTTGAATTCTCCCAATTAAAAATTTCAAACAAATCACGAAATACGGGAAAAGTTCGTAATATAAAATTTTGAACAAAAATTTGGTTGATTATTTTGTTGTATTAAATACCAAAAGTATTAACACTTAACAAAATATTTGCTTGAAATTTTTGTTATATTGAACACCGAAGATATTAACACTTGACAAAACTGATGTTTGAAGTTTTTGTTATATTGACATTGTCATATTTTCTGACAGTCAGGCCTCTATTAAAGCCCTATCATCTTGGGCTTTTATGTCAAAGCAAGTCCTCGAATTCGTTGGACTACTTCAGAAACAAGCGACACGCAATAAAGTTGATTTATTTTGGGTCCCTGGTCACACGGGGATTGATGGTAATGAGCTAGCTGACAGTCTAGCAAGAAAGGCATCAAACACCCCTTTTATCGGTCCTCAGCCTTTTTGTGGGTTGAACTGGGCGGGTATTAAAGAAAAAATCAGAGAGAAAGAAAATCTCCTTCGCCTTGTGTACTGGGACGACTTTGCCGGACTGAGGCAGAGTAAATTGCTTATAAAACCTTACTCTTACTCCAATATTCTTAAGCTTTCAAAAGATAGCATAAGATTGCTTACGGGTTTTCTTAGTGGCCATTTTGGGCTTAAGTATCACATGCACAAACTTCGCCTTTCCGATAATTCGGAATGCAGATTATGCCTCGAAGACGAGGAAACAACTTTGCACATTCTTTGCGAATGTCCTGCCTTAGTACATCACAGAAGAAATGTATTCCATTCGGAATTTCTGTCATTAGGACAAATTAGGAATTCTTCTCCAGAGGTGATTCTGGACTTTATTAGGAGAGCTATGAGGGGCTTTTCATAAAAATATCTGAATCTTGGCACAATAGGTCATCTGAGCCGCAGTGCTAGCCTTTGGGCAGATTCACGCTCCATATTATTATTATTTTATAGGATTGACAAATCTTTTGTTTGAAATTTTTGAAAGTGCATATAAATATTTTTCTGAAATTCTCATTTGCTTTATGCGGACTTACATACAAGAAGGGACAAAATAATCAAATATTAGCTCACAAATGTTTATGATGTTATAATGTATAATTATCTTCCGTAAACTGACTTTCCAGACTCATATTTTTATAATAGAATATGTAGATATGGCATTTTTTCCTTTTTTATTTATTTAAAATACATAATTGGTTGATTTTTAATACCTTTGATTGTTGATATTACAAATCGTTTGTTGAAATATTTCATTGAGTGTTAATACTTCGAGTAATTGTCCCAATTAAACGATTTGTTAATATAAAAAAAAAGTGTGATAGGCTGAGTTTTAACAACGAATTTGTTATATTGATAAAAAAAATTGGTTTTTTTGTGTATTTGGGGTATTTGCGCAAAAAATTCTTTCTGTGTAGACAAGCTCCGAAATTTATTCAAATTAGTCTCGAAGCTGAAATATGGAATACCAACGCCGCAGTAGAGGGCTTTGTAACGAATGCCTCACGATTTCGTGCTTGAAATCAATACATCAAACAGAAAAAATTCGTATTAATATACTTTCAATTATTTTATTCGATATTTATGAATAATTTGATACCCCAATTTAATAAAATTTCTACAATAAAGGATTTCAAGGATATCGATTTTTTTCACGCTCTTTAATAATTTAGTGGAAAAGTTTTGGCCAATCCCATTTAATTCTAGTTAAAAGAGAATTTTAACATATGTTCAATGTGTCATTAACAAGGACCTGGGCAAGCACATGGGCAGTTTGACTTGAAACTTTGGTGCATTCAAAACTTTCAGCGCAACGAACGAGAGGTCTTAAGATATTCTAATTAATTTAATTTTGTACCTATGTCCGCTTAAGAGGAAACAATTTGAGAAGGAAAAACACTAGAGCATTCCCAAAAGGTGTCCGCTTAAGTGCACTGTATTTTATATCTTTTCAAAATATGTTTATTGTAGTTTTTCCAAAGAGTTTTTGAAAAATTGTTCGAGTTTTACGGCAGGAGGTATCCACGATTGGCGGATACAACCACATTTCGTCACTTCGAGGCTAGTGACTCATCAGCTTGAGTGCCTAAAGAGTTTCAATATTGAAACATATGTATGTTTATACATTAGTACTTATATGCAGCCGAAAAGCTATGACAGTTGATAGTTCTGCGGTTAGCAAAATTTCCCAGCTTTGACAAAGTAATGATTAGCCTTTAGTCCTTGCTCGTGCTCTAGTGTTGTTTACTTTATCAAAGTAAAATCGTATCGCTGAATTTTTGAAATTTTTAAAACGTAAAGTTCATAAATCCATGACCATATAATAACAAATTTGACCAAAAATTATCCAAGTCTAAGGAGAAGAAGCTACTCTAAGAGCCTGAACTATGTCTCCTTCCCAATCAATGCCATAGAGGCATTCAAAGTTTCAAAAAAAGCCTCACATCCACATATGATTCGACGGCACAAGAAAGCGAAGCCCTAACACTTCATCCAATAATTGAAACCTTTTAGAACTCAATTCAACTCAATATTTTCTGTTGGGATAAAGAATATACCTCCGAACGAGTGAATTTTCGCACCTGAACTTAAAAAACCCACATTGTTCTTTTGTTATTTTTGCACACATATTTTGTTGAGCATTATTCGAATTTCTTGTCTTTGTGCATAAATCGCACTTAATCCTATTAGAGAACATCGATTTGTATGTTGCAGAAAAGAAGGAGAAAACGAAAAAAAAAAAGGAAAGAAAAATCGTCAAACAATTTATGAAAGGTCTGAAATCAATATGAATGTAGCAACGAATGAGGCACCAATGATAAAAAAAGAGAAAATGAGTAGAAGAAAAGAAAGATTTTTCCATTTCCGCTGAAGATGTACTCTAAGTAATCGGATCTCTTGCGAGTGACGTTCGATTTTCGCTTGAACTTACTGAATTGTCGTCGCAGCGCGTGCAATTGCATGCGAAATGTTTTGTCATTTTGAGGAAGACGGCACGTGTAAGATTATTCCACAGTATCTTCGTGTAAGTTGTCGTAATCTCGGCTCCCTTGGGTATGAAACGTGCCGCCCTAACGATTGCCATGCGGCCGTTGTCGAAGAAATGGCTTGCATTCGGTGTGCATTCGTGGTTCATGATTGCTGTCATTGGGAAAAGGCCACGAAGCAATATCTCATGGCTGCCAATGCGACACGGTGCCTCGAATGCATTCGTATTCAAAACGCCGACGACCTTGAAAAGCTGATCCATAAAGGATTTGTCCGTGGTGGGAAATTTGCGAAAACATTGTGCGGCTTTGATTATCTCCTGACGATAGCCACGTTCGGCATTCGCTTGCATTGCATTAACCAAAGCACGTTGATCCGAATTTAAATAGAAAACCCGCACAGCCGTCAGTATACGCAAGGACAATAAATTGACCAGGTCCGTTGTGTATTCGTTTTCATTGCTCCAGCTCATCGGATGCCAACGTCTAAAGTGTTCGCACTCATTCCGATGAGTATCGCCATCGGAGCAATTATCGCAAACGGGCAAAGTACACTGGCGCTTGCACAGGAAATTCTTAACATCCAGTAGTTTGTGACAGCACACGCACGTATTCAGTAAGGAGCCTTTTCGAGCCGTTGGTCCAACGACCAAGGCGGGCTCCTGAAAGATCAATTCTCCTGCGGCAATATCACGTGTAGCGAAAACTCCGCGGCCCGACACTTCCGATTTTGCGATCATCCAATTCGGATTCGGATCGCGAAGATCACCCAAATGTAGATCGATAAGACGTGCCAGCTCTTTTGGAGTTGCCATCTTTCTGGGGTGTTACGGAAACGCGCACTGCCACAATCCAAATGAACTATTTTTTCTAAGTTTAAGCCGGTGCGCGGTCGAAATTTCGCGTGAGAATATCGCGCCGAAAGGAAAATAAATTCACTTGAACATTAATTGACAATGCGGCATTTGTGGCCTTTCGCGGATACTGGCTACCACGTTCTTTATGGGCTCGATTCCATTCGGTACTCGTCTAGTCTCGTCTTGTCTTCTTTTGACTTGAGTCGGACACATAACGTTTCGTCATCGTTCTACTCATTCGTGGTCGATTCGAATCGAGTCGAGTCGAGTCGAATTGTCAGCGCCGTTTTTGTATCTGTCTGCTCCGCTCAACGGTTGGCTGTTGATTCAATTGAATTGGATTTACACGCGACTGCTTGCCTCTCCGGCAACTGTCACAGCCACAGCACTCGCACGTAGACACATATTTACATACTAACGTATAAAAATTGTTGAGACGAACGAGCGGGTGGTCATACTGAGAACACGTATTTCTGAAGATGCCTGACAATTGGCTTTGCCTTTCGGGCCTTTAACTTTCTCATTTTTTATTTTTGACTTTTCGTTTTTTTTCAAATTTTTTTTGTTTTTTCTTTTTTGCTACATATTTATTTGCTTGGATACGTTTGAAATGACTTGGCTTCCACTGAATAGACTCGAGGCGTGCACGTTGTATGTTGTATCTGGCTCGGTGCGTCTAGTTATGAATACTCATACGACGGCGCGTACCAAAACACGCACATGAGCAATGCGTCAGCCATATCGCATGTTTATATGCTCTTTTCTTTTATGGCGTTCAGGAAAATTTTATTACAGTTTTTTTTTTTCGTTTTGTTTCTTAGTTGTTGACGAACATGCTTTGACAGTGTTGCTTCATAAGTAAATTCGTTTTTGTCTTATGGCAGGAAAGAGAGTTGCTGATAAAAGGCAATTGTTTTGGTTGAATTTATTTACAAAAAAATTTTCGTTAAAGAGAGGAAACCCACGGAAGGAAAAATCAGCTTCTATGGAAAGTCGTTCCAAAAGACTTTCATTTATTAAAGGTGGGGAATGATGCGCACCGCGACCACCAAGGATCTATTGTGCTACACTTTCATTTAAGAAATAGCATGAACTTTTGAACAACCGAAGAGTTGAGACTTTTTTTTTAAACTAATAAAATATGTCACAAAGCTCATGGCTTGCGACTGAAATAAGCCCGCAATTAATTTATTTTCAAAAGAGTTTCACAAAAGACTACATTGGAGATAGCAGCTCATTATACCTGAGAAACTGCGTCATTTTCTTTGAACTTTGAAACCGCCATTATGGAAATTAGTTTGGTATGAAGGTCATAGAGGAACGCCCCAAGGTTTTTTCCATTCAACTAACATTCTTCATGCAATTTCTGCCTTTATATATTTGTCGAATTTTCGATATTTCGTTTGAAAAGATTGACATTTAGAAGTGGAATTTTGAACCAAAAATATCACACAAAAAATGACAGATGGAATTCTTAATGGCCAAGCTAAACTTTTCAAAATATCCAAATTTATCACGCCGTGGAAAAAAACACGTCACTCGTTCATCTCTAGTCGTCGTCTCAAGTTCACTTAGAATGCACTCCCAACAATCTGGCGCCTTGGCACGCGACAGATTCATCAAATTCACACGAATTTCGAACCAAAAAAAAAAATATATATATATTATTTTTTCATCTTATGATTAAGGTAATTTGTGAATGAAAGTTCGTCGCCGTTGTAAATTAGGTTAGACAAGCGGGCTATTTAAGCCACTTAGAATACAAACTAATGTTGGCAAAGAGTAAGTGAAAAAAATCATTTCGCATACGTTGCATTCACTCGTAGAGACTAAAAGTGTTCTGGCAACCGAAACGGTTTGCTAAAAATACTTTATTTCTCAGAGACAGAGAAAGAGAGAGAGAGAGAGAGATTGAAAGAGAGAGAGAGACAGAGATTAAGAGAGAGAGATACATAAGAATCATTGAAAATTCGAAGAAATTTCCTCTCACCGTTGGGTCTTGACATCGCGTGCATTGGCAGATGAAATGTTTTGTCATGCCTAGAAACAATTTCCTGGACATGTTGCTCCACAAGAGCTTGGCATACGTTGTTGTTATTTCCTCTCCTTTCTTGATGGGTCGAGTTGCGGTAATGACCAATGTTTCAGCATCAGCGGAATGATGATTCGAATTCGGTGTGCATTGATGATTCAACATGCCGCACAGCGGAAATAGAGCTCTCACCAATATCTCATGACCGCCTACACGACTCCGGCTCTCGAAGGCGTTCGTATTCAGAACACAGCACGCTCGATAAAAGTATTTTAGGAGATCCTGTTCTTTCGGGAAATGCTCAAAACATTCGGATGCACGTTCAATTTCGTTCATATAGTATTTATCGGAATTCGCTTGCATGGCGTAAAGTAGCTTCCGTTGATCTTCATTCAAGAAAAAACTCCGAACCACCGAAAGCACTCGCAATGCACGACGATCGCAACGGCTTGGATCTTTTGGTACCCATTTTCGGAAAAGCCTACACTCTCTGACGTGACGCTCAGTTTGTGAGCAAGGCTCACACACCGGTAGCGTACACCCGCTGGGGCATAGGACTTGATCTTTCGTCTCGTCAAGCAGACGATAGCACAGCGAACACGTATTGAATTTCGTATTCTTATGCGCGGTCGGTCCCACCAATAGCGTATGTTCGCGGCAAATCTCTTCGCCTTCTTCGATGTCTCGCGTCGCGAAAACACCTCGACCCGATATTGGTGAATAGTCTAATTTAAAGCATGGATTCTCTGGACGCAGTTCCCCTAAATGCAGATCAATCAGATGCGATATTTCTTCGGCGGACAGCTGCGATTTCCGTTCCCGTTCCATTTGATCGAATTTATTTACAAAAATTATTTAAAGATAGAAAATCTTCGACTCTGCGTTATTTATGCGGCACGCTACGCGAGATACTCCTAAAAGCTGCTGCGGACAACTGAAAATCTTAAAATCTGCTCGAAACTCAATCGCCACTGAGAGTTAATCGTTTTAAGAGATTTTCTTTGTTTATCGCATTCAGCTCTGCTTCCCAAATTTCCTCTCATTCAACACTTTATTTTTGTTTAGCGTCGATTCTAAAATACTGTAATTGCTTACTTGAGATTTTTACACAAATAAAACATTCTTAAAAAAAACACAAGAGCGTTAAGAGAGAAATCTGATGCGAGATATCGCACCACCGTGGATCATGTGCATAATTGACCTGTCTACACTTGCACGCATTAATGGAATACAATTTCGTGCAAGTTTTTCCGACTTAAACTGCCATACCTCTCTTCTGGCTTTGATTGACAGTGTCAATTTGACACTGCGAGGAATTTGGTTCTTGGCGTTTTCTGAAAAATTTCTTGATGTTTGATTGTCTGTGCATGTGGGCAAATGGTCGCGGAGAAAGCGACCTTTTGCATTCTGACTGGAAATATTCCTCTTAGAATTAAAATAAAAAATGAAAATTCGAATGCTTAGTCGAGCCTCCCATGAAATTTATCATTTTTAATATAAGTAGGTATATAGTTTATTTTTTACTGATAAAAATACCACCTTCCTCTGAATGCCTTCAGTTGAATTTGATTTAATTGCCCATAATATTCGGTATATTTCATCTATTCACTCACATCGAAATCGGTTTTCAAAACATAAAACATACACGTAAAGTTTTAGCTGGCGAGCATTCATAAATACATACCTACAATATATAAATACATTTTATTTTTCTTTGCTTTCGGGTATTAATATAATATAAAGTTGTCTTAACGTATGTGAGAAAATTTTAAAGAATTTATTGTTGCCTATATTTAGGAGGAAATTTATTTGTAAATATTCAATGGAAAAATACAACGATTTTTGCCAGCCCGGTCAACCATATTCGAGAAGCTCCGAATAAGAGTGTAAAAGGACTCCGACTCCTAATGGACCTCTTCGAAGAAGTGCCATTGAAAAGGCTCAACAAAAAAAATATGCTGGGAGCATTTAGGGAGACGAAACGAGAATTTCTTTAACGGACTCTTATGGAACATTCTAGCAACCATGACAGAACAAATTTGGGTTCCCGAAAGGTACACTTCTTCCATATTAGGCTTCCTGGACTTTTCTTCCAAAAAAAACGCTCATTTGCAGCTCTGTCGGAGCATTTAAAGAGCATTTGCCCTCCGGAAAAGGGGAGGTCTTAGGTGCTGAAATTTTTTGTTGACTTGAAAATATTTAGCGTCATCTCTTGCAGCTGTTTGACTTCCATTTAGCATGACAAAGAGATTTTCTCGTGGTAAACGTGTTTTGTGACGATTTCTTTGCGTTTCATGCATTTTTCAATGTTTTTATCCATTTTTAAATGTTTTTAAAATCATTTTGAAGGTCTAGGGAGGCAATAATTGGGTGTGTTATGATTTTCTAGTTGGTACATCTGCTATAAAAAGTGTGCCAATTACAGTTCCCAAAACACTTACTTGTGGAACTTTCACCATTTAATTTGAGCTTGTCAAAAGAGTATGGCAAGCATTTTTTAATTTATACAGAAGTCCATTGTGCCAAATATTGTCGAAAACATGGGTTAAGTCTATGGAGACTGCTGTGGGATAATCCTTGTGTCCGAAGGAAATCTTCATCCTTCGCTGGAACCGGTCAACCTGTTCAATTGTTGATTGACTTTCTTTTGAAGCCAAACAGGCGATTAAGAATGCGTTCCCGTTCCTCTTCTCTAACTCCTCGAAACAAATTTCTTGGAAAAACGAATCGTGGTATCTTGGGGCAATCGTATAGCAAGGTATCACCGTATGTTCAAATCACTTCCGGCATGAATAATTCCAAAGACATTTTGATGTGTCTAGGAAAAGGAAATACCACCTTTTTACGGGCTGGTTTCTCAAATGTCCACCTAAGCCCCGAAGCTTGAGATTTCTGTTGGAAATTGGCATTTAATAATATCTTCCATTACCTTTTTGATTACCTACATCCTTCACACACACAATTGGTACACCGATAATGCTTGCTGTTCCTTTGACCACAAACAGTGATTCACTAATCACATTTATTTAACTGGAGAAGTAGGTGGTACAGCTTTTAAGCACCAAATCATTTTTCATCTGAAGCCAATGTCCAACTCATCGAATTTTTCGAAACACCAAAAACTTGAAAAACGATCATTTTAAACGCTTTGGCAATTACCTTTCATCACAGATCATTAAATTTTCCGGCTTTCATCAATCACGACCATAAAAAATCTAAAATATTTTGTAGACTCGCAACATATTCATTTGTCAAACAGGCAAATGTCACTGATTGAATTCTCCATGTCTCAATTTACGAGCACTTATATTGAAAAATTTTAAAAAAGATAATGCTTTATATGTAGGTATATATGTCTTTCTTGAATGCGTGCAAATAAGGCAAAAATCCACGTGAGGTCGTCGTCTGTGGGGAAATTATTACTTTAACCTTTTTGTATGTCCAAATATCGAAAATACCTCCTCGTGTGTCGCTTTCGTTCGAGCAACATTTAAACAGCATTTTGCTTCTAGATTTATTCACATTTTTATTTTTAAATTATATTTTTCGATATATATTGTAGCATCACACGCTGATGAGTAGATATAAATATGTAGGCTTATAGCGCTGTACACACCTATATAAATATATATAAAATAACACTAAATAAAACATTTGAATACGAAAGCGAGTGGAAGGGGCGATTTTCCTCTTAATTTATTATTTTCTTATAACTTTCCACCTCTCTTTTTCCTTCTTGAAGCAAAAGGGCATTGTGGTTTTATGACAGTAAAACTTTTGAATTTTTGTTTTTACTTCAAACAAAGCTTCGATTTTCACTTAATGCACTATGGGTATTTCTTAATATAGAAAAATCAAAAAACAAAATTATTTCAAATAAAAGCTAAAATGTTCGTAAATGTTCACTTTGCTTTCTCTGTCTCCAAATATGTGCGCATCAAACAGTCACCGAGTCCCAGCGTTTCCATAATATCCAGTATGTCTTGGCAAAACTTCGCCTTCATAGCCACTTGCTCGGGATCACAATCTTCGCGACTTTTCGCCAGACGCCCTATAACCTGCAATTTCGCCTCAATCACGGTATAATTGCTGTCGGGAATAAAGCTCGAACTTTTCTCATTCAAATAGTTAATCAAGGACTTTAGCGAATTTGAATTTGTTTTCGCTTTGATCGATCCATTGGCGAAGTCTTGCGACTTGGCTATCTGCGTGTGCGTCGATTTCTGTTTACAAATTGTGCAATTCCAATTCGGATGGGGTAAGCCGGTTGATTCGGGCACAGCCAGTCCCTCACAGTTCGTATCGCGGCAATAGACAGCGGAAATAAAGGCACCATTTTCCTGCAAACGAAAGCAAAATAATGTGAAATCGGTTGCAGTTGAAAATCTTTTTTTCTTTAAAATACTATTGTTGTTAGTGTACTTGTTTACTCGACTTTGGACATGAAAGACATGAACAAACTTGCGTAAGGTCGAAGAAAATGTTAGATGAATAGAAGGAGAAGTAGTGAAATTGAATAAACAAAACAAAACAAATCGAAAAAAAACAGTTTGAAAGCTTATCTCCAACAGATTTTTGTGCACGTGACCACCTCGGCGTATGAGCAATGCTTTACCTTCTCTAGTGGCGAAATCACGCATACGCCGATTAGTGCTCGCATAACCCATTCTGAATTCTAAGTTAATTGCATAAAAGGATTTAGAGATTCAGTGATTGAATAGAGTAAGAACACACAGTTTACACATATTAGTTTAAAAATAACTAAATTTTGATTCAATCCGTTCAAGCCGAGTGTTCTTAGCCAGTGCACGACGGATTAAAAGCAAAAATATTGCGACGTCGATTTTTTGCGACGAAATTCCACCTTTCTTGTGAATACCCCTAATGTATGGAAAAAATTTGACGAAGCGTGAAAAACTTTTCATTGTCTTAAGCTTCGCAAAACATAGGAAGCTTTTTCGCAAAGCAGATTTGAGCTTTACATATACAGTCAATCCTGTCCGATGAACCGAAAAAGTAAAAGGTGAAATGAGCTAAGCCTTTATTTGAAAAAGGATTGAGTTTTTGTATGAATAAACATAAATATTGTCAAGTGTCTAGAAGGGGTCATTCATTCAACGTCTGAAAGTTTGGGATCGCATATTTCCAGCCTATATGAGTCCCCCTATTATTCATTAAAAAAAAAAGGATCTTAATTATCCCGATTGATCGAATCTAACCCAAGAGAATAATAGAAATGTTTGAACAAATATTAATAAATTTATACGATTGGAATAGTTTTTGCTGAATACTAACAGATCGGTTCAGAAAAATCAACTAAGCATAGAAATAATATGTGTACCTACATAATAAATGATCGAAATATAAAAACAGTTTTTCCTAAGGCTGCGAACACACCGACTCAAATGAAACAAAACGAAACAGAACAGTACATTGTGCCTTATGAGAGTGAACACACCAGACTAGGCAAACAAACAAAAAAAACAGGTTTGACAAAGAAAGAAAATGTTTTTTCGACTAACGAAACGAAAACGTTTCATTTGATCCATTTTGTTCGCGAGTAAAAAGATCGATAGTAAAAAACCGCCAACGTGACGACACTTCTCTAGTCCATATGAATTTGAATTCGAAGATTCATCTGTTTTGAGGCAATTATAATTTTGAAAGGACCTTGAAGAGTTGCTCATTATCAACCCAAGACATACATATGCATACGCGAAATATTTTTAAAGGTAAACTTAAAAAACAGATTTTCCCCGAGAACAATAAAAACGACAAGGAGACACTTTTAAACCGCCCACGCATGATTAATTGATGCTGATATTAAGAATAAATTTGAGTGATAATGTGCGACACTTTGACGTTTTTTCTTTTCCTTTATGTAAACACACACATATATATGTGCGATTATAAATAAATTAAGCCATTTTATTTTCCGATTTTTCGAATGTTTATTTTTTTATATTTTTTATTTTCATCTCAAAAACGATTTTTTGTATTTAATTTATTTTGTTTTTCAATGAAATTTCCGACTTTCCACAGTTTTGTAGGTGCTCCATGGAATGCCATATCTTCCCCCAATTGAATAAAATGAAATACATATATTATTGATTTTGGTTTTCCGCGTAAAAGCCCTTGACAGTGAGCACTCTC
Organism: Chlorops oryzae; assembly: GCA_020466095.1. Lineage (NCBI taxonomy): Eukaryota > Metazoa > Arthropoda > Insecta > Diptera > Chloropidae > Chlorops > Chlorops oryzae. The sequence goes on along the minus strand of CM035808.1, from coordinate 25,948,523 downwards.
AGTAGAGAATATAAAAAATTTAAGTGGATTTTATTGAAAGTTGTTGGAGCGACCTAAAATATGAGTTTGATCTCCGGTCATGCAAAATAAATGGTTATATTTTTGATTGGGAAAAAATTCCAGAAAGTCGATCAATTTCACGGTTTTCCTTAAAACTTTTTTCCCCATTATTTCTTCCCCAATTAATGCAGAGGCATGTTAATTGCATTGTTTTCTTTTTGAAATACACTACGAAAGCTATTCAAAAATTTCGGTTTGATTATTTATTTTATTCTCGATTCGCTCTCAGTAATTCAAAATAAAATTAAACCTAAACATTATTCAAAAACCATAATGGAAAAATAAATAAATAAATATAAACACATTTTGAGAGGCTCCCTCGATCACTTTTTTAGCACATACATACAAACGTATTTTTCTTTTAATTTTCTTCTTATTCTTCTTATTTTTTTCCCACATCTCTTTGGAATTTTTCATTGAATGTGCGTTTCGGTTCGCAGCCCACTTTTGAGCTGCCCAAATGCTTTAAATTTCGCCGAAGCGGACAACTCATTTAACACAGAAAAAAAAGAACAAACAAAAATCTGCCGGAATTATTGATATGAACATTCACCATCTGATAAACATAAATACAAAGAATATGTGCCACAATTAATATAAAAAATATATGCCCTCATATGAAAATAGAACACAATTTTTTTCCCCATCATTTCATTCGAGTAATTTATTAAATTTGATTTTTGACTTGTCCATTTTCATTCCGAGCAACATATTTTTCTTTCATTTTATGTTTTACTGAAATTTTGCTGAAATTTCTGTCCTTCGAAACTATGTATTTCATGTTAAGGTTAAGGAGAATGTTTTAGAAAAATGTGCATAAATTTTAATGCCTTTAACCATGGACAGAAATAAACTGGAGCCTAGCTATTTTTAAATTAAATAAATAGAATTTTTAATAATTTTTTTTTGGGTTTTCTTCTTTTGCCGCAGTGTAGAAAATACACAAATTAATCCATGAAAAAAATCAGAAGCTAATAAAAGTACGCTTATAAAAGGCGACGAAACTTCCTCCAAATTAAGCATCAATAAAAGACAAAACAAAGACAGAAAAAAGAGATGAGGAATGGATCATGTACAGGATATTTTAGGGCCCTTTGAAGGTTATTATCTTCGAAAATGAGTGACCATTTGACCTACCGTTGGATCAGAGCATCTCCGGCATTTGCATGTGAAAGTTTTCTTCATTTTCAAATACAAAAATCTGGTAATATTTCCGGTGAATAGTTTCGTATAGGTTGTTGTTATCTCCGTTCCCTCGGGAATATCGACCGAGGCGCGCACAATCATATTATTGGTCTTTTCCTCAAACGTGTAATACGAATTCGGTACACAATCGTGATTGACCAATGCGAACAAAGGAAAGAGAGCTCGGTGGTGGAAATCCGCATTATCGTTTGTGCGATCGGATGTTTCATCGAATCCATTCGTTCGCAGAACAGCAACAGTGCGCACCATAATTTCCAGTAATTTCTTATCGGTCGGAAAGTTATTGAAACACTTTCCGACATTTCGCACCTCCGTACGATGATTGTTATCCAAATTCGCTTGCAGGCAATAGATTAAATCGCGCTGCTCCTTTTGCAAATTGATCGAGCGCGCGACAGCCAGATAGCGTATGCGAACGGAATTGGCGACATCCGGCTCGCAGGGTCCCCACGACTTGAAGAGATCACAATCGGCTTTGTGTATCTTCTTTTTACCGCACAGCGAACAAACTGGCAGGGAGCAGCCTTGGCGACACATAAACTTCGTATCGGGCAGATGTTTGAAGCACACCGAACACGTATTCAGAGTCTCCTCGCGTCGCGCCGCCGGACCAATTAGCATGGCACTATCGCGGAAAATGATCTCGCCGCGTTTGATATTTCGCGTCGCGAAGACACCGCGACCCGCTATCTTCGAGACACCAATCTCCCATGCTGGGTCTTTGTCCTTAAAAGGTGCTAAATGCAATTTAATCAACTCGGCAGTACGTTTCGGACAAATCATTTTGATCCAATGGGAATTTTTTTTTTTACTCTGTTTTCAAATATTCTTTAATCCTTGTGGTATCCTTTTTATTTTATTATGATAATATTTGATTTTATTATTTTTCACTTGATCTGCGACACTGCCGTTAGCGTACTGCCGCCAATTTCCAGTTGAAGCAGCTTATATATAAAAAATTTGCAAATTTCATGAAAATCATTTCGAAAAATCAGCAAAGTTCTCAAAATATTTGTGGCAACGAACGCGTCTTCCCGCGAGAGACCCTAGCGAGAATCTCTTTTAATATTCGCTTAATATTTATAATTCAATAATAAAGACGAACAAATAAAAAGCGAGAGTCAACTGCGGAGCAATCGTTGTCTTAGGTCGTGTGGGTGAACGATCGAGAAAAGTAATCGGTACATCGCAGATCTGAGAAGATACTTGAAAAATATTTTAAGAAATGTGAGGAAAATGATTTTAAATTCTTGTGCATTCATGAGTTTGTTGGGGGTTGTGGCATGATCAGTCCCCCTTAGAGAGGATGTCTTTGTTTAAGTGATTTAGTTTTCATTCAAAATCATATTTCAAATAATTGCCTAACTTGGTCGGAGTTCACGTTGATTGTTTATCCCGACGTATTTGGAATGCAAAATAAACACATTACTCATACGCAGCATATGACCCATACGATTTAGTTTTAGATAAGGTTAAAGTTTTGCCTCAGACTTATTCAAAGAATTTTAATTTTATTTTTGAATTCTAAAGCAGTTTGTCATCCAAATGCCATCGATGAGGAATCTTAAAGGAAATAATAAGTGAACAGAGCATCCGCAAAGCGATTACACATCCAATTTGCAACACTATCGGAACAGATGAATCTCAATTTTGCTCCCAACTGAGCGTAATAAAAATTACTGCTCCCACACACGTCGACAATGAATATAAGCGCAGCAAGCTAGCATTTTCGCTACGGTCCAACAACGCCACAGGTGGATGCCTGAGAAAATCGCATTAAAATTTATGACTAGCATCGCTGACGCGGTGCTCATGAGCATGCGAATATTTTAGGCAAGTGGTGGCGCTGCTCTTTAAAAAGAATTTTTATTTACAAGTGCAGATCGAGGGTGCTTTTTATTTCGGTTTTTCTTAAGCTCACGCACTTGTGAATATTATGAACAAAAAATGAATAAATGAATTAAAAACAAGAAGCACTTATTGACGGGCGATGAGAAGAGGAATTTTAGAATATGTCGAACAAAAAAATTGTGTGAAATGGAAAGAAGCCAATTGTACATATGAGACGAGTGTCAGACAAATTACACTTTGCACTGATCTGCGGCTAGACTCGATAATGATCAGGCGTTTTTTTTGTTTCTGAAGCTTTCTGAATTGGATGGAAAAATCGGAGGTCAATGAACAGTGCAAATAAGTAGCTATGCATACATCTTGGCAAGTCAACTGATGAAGCTATAAAAAAGCGTATTGCTGTGGGTTGTTGGCGACCAACAGTGGGTCACTCCGTTTTAATGCACACACCCACAATTGGAATTGGAATTGCTTTGACCAATTCAGCCTTGGTTCATTTGATGGTAATAATCATGATGATGAACGGCCTAGAATCAAGAATCTTCAAAGTATATTTCCATTTTTTTCAATAGGCTTCTAACGTTCTCACACACGGAGACTTTCCTGAACTTTCGGGCAATTCTGGGCCTTTCTTCTACACAACTATTCATGCCTTACATTGGAATGTAATTTAAATTTTCCACATGTGATTTGCGTGAAATTTTCTTGACATTTATTATGATTTGTTTGTGATTTTCGACACTTTTTATGCACGCTTGAGTGCAGTTGTAAGAGAGGACGATCAGCGTGTGCCGCACAGTGGGATTTGATAGGATTTTTCGATCGTCCAATTTTTTTTTTATGATTTAGTGATTTCATTCAATAGGGCAATATCTAAATAAGAAAAATCTGTTACTATATTATTCAAAGCACATTATTTTTTTATACAAAAAATTAAGCTGAAACTAGAAAAACTGTGTTCTTCGAAAAACGGAATAAATGCCAAAATGGATAGAACTTTTTTCCTATTTAATGCACCACTGTTGCTTTAAATTTGAGTTTTTATTAAAATCAGGAACTGGGCATGTAAAATGAATTGAAAACTATGACATTTAATTGAATAACGTGGAGTGGAGACTATCAAAAATTTTTCATCGAAAATTACGGCTTTCTTACTTTCAATGGACAAAAACTTTGTATGCTCAGTCGTGCTCGGTCATCCTCCGTCTTCTAGTAAATAAAAATGAAAGGGTGGAGTTTTTCCTAATCATTTATGAAAAGAGTTTTCCAATACTTGCCGTATTCTTGATAAAGTCTATTTTAATGTCTAAAATCTTGGAGAAAATTTTTGGATATTTGGAGAAAAAAGCATTGCATACATTTAGGGTGTGGTTAGTTCCGATCCTTATATAACGTCCATAAGATGCCATTGTTAAGGATGTGATAGCTGCAATTCAAAGTGAAAACCATAAGTCATGTAAAAAAAAAATTTGCATAAATCGAGGAGAGGATTTTAACCATTTTTTGCACATGCTCATTTCTTTAGCAAGGATATCAATCTGACAAAGTTTGATTTAAATCGATTGAGTTTTAGATGCATCTGCCATACAAAGCTACAAGTATTGGTCTGTGGGAGGTATTCCAAGAGGTGGAGGAATTACGGTTAATTTTGGTTAATATCTTAATTACCCCTTTATGATCAGGCCACTCTTTCTATGTCTCTCCGCAAGCTGTATGAAGCGATCCCACTGTGTGCCGTTAAAACGTTACCTTCTTAATCAGCCTTTGCCAATTCTTAACAAATTTCTCTCAGAGTCTTAATGAATTTTGGTTTTTCATTTTTATTTATTTTTTTTTTTTTTTTTGTAATGTTTATGCTTGAAGAACGCAATTAAAATAATTTTGTATTCGATACGAGTCATGTCGCACAGATCTATAAGACTTGCTCTCGGCACACTCATATAGTAGGCATCTGTAAGATATGCGCAGATTTTTGCGCTGTTCTTTGCACACTGTGGGCGTGGGACCTGCCCAAACTATGACATTGGCAACGAGTGCGACGAAATCGTTACAAAATGCACAGAATGTTAAGGAACTTGAATGAAAAACAAAGAAAATGAATTGAAATTAAAAATTTGGACGGCAAAAAAAATAACCGAAAATTCATGAGATTAAATTTTAATTAACTTTGTGTTTATGAAATTTTCTTATGAGCCGAAACAATGCCAACAAACTCATGTGTCTTCCTCTGTCTTCTTTTTTTTTATCCAAGTGTTATGAATATATGGACTTTTTGGACTTTTATTTGGCCATAATCTTCGTCTTCCGCATGCAGAAATAAAAATCCTCCGTGAGGCATCCGAAATCGTGAAAATGTTCTTAAAGCGAGATTCCGATTATATGGCAAGGTCTTTGGACCAGTTCCGATCGAAATGAATCATTCATCTGAGCTGTGAGAAAAACATGAAAAACGATGGAAATATACTTTAACCCCTGATTTAAATTTTGGATCAGTTGAGAGGAAAAGTATGTCAAAAAAAACCATGGCATCCAAGTTGCTAAGAATAAGAATTACTATACCAATTCGATACATAACCACCCAGCGGAAAATTATCTCCTGCATGACAAAGTCACCAATGATGTCATCGATGACATATAGGTGACATTGTCATGCATGACATCTTGGAGGACATGTCATCGTGGAGGGATGCTGTTCATGTGCTTGACTCTCATTGGCTACTGAAATTTACATAAGGTTTTAGCGTCAGTTGAACGTTAGCATTAAGTGGCGTAGATGATGAGTGCTCGACTCAGAATCCGAAGATCGCGCGTTCGATCCCTGGCAGAGGCGAACAAAAATTGTTAAAAATCGATTTTTAAAAATTTTCGAAACATTCAAAGAGAGGGCAAAGAAGAGAGTTATCAAACTGGCTTCTATAAATTCCTCAGAGAGTAAATGAGCGCAGTGCTTCGGTAGTCACTCGATTACACCATTCCAACTTCTAAGGCATATTAATTACTTAGAAAGGTACCTGAGCGTAAGCGTAGCTCTGTCATGCAAAGTAAAAGTTACCGGAATTACACTTATTAACTCCTAGTGACAATGTCAACGGGAGATCAGTTATTCTTTAACACAGGGAGTGATGTTTATGTCATACTGTCATAGTTAATGTTGATCTTTGAACTGTAGCTTTTTCTAGGCATGTTGTTGTTTATTTGATGTTCTTAAAATCTTCTGATATTTGTCGTTTCAACGTTAACAACGTGAACCTAATCGTTTGAGTGCGCTTATTATTGCTTAAAATCAAATTAAATTTTTTAATAGTCATCATCATTTGATGGAAGATTTTTCTTCAAGAAATTTAATCAGGCTTGGCGAAAAAGATTATTACGCCAAAAAAATAAAGACAACACAAAGGCAGGCTAAAATACTTTAATTACTTATGACTAAATTTTATAAATTTTTGGATTAACTTTTTTTATGTATTAAGAATTTCCTCTTTTCATGGTTTGAAATATAATTTTACAATTAAAATAATTTAATACTTACCGGCATTTTTGCTCAATTTAAATTTTTTTAATTAATATTTCCGATTACAAATCATTAGATTAGTGGTAAAACTATGCTTGCATTGCAAGCGCAAAATTATTATGTAAGCCAGATGCATTACTTTAAGGAAATATTTCTTTTAGGACTATTAATCAGTTGCTTATATGTCCGTTTGATGTAAGTGCAGTTAATTAACGAGTCAATGAAATTGTGATCTTAAAATTAAGCAAGGCGCAAGAATTAAAGGCTATAAATTTTATGTTAAAATGTAATGGGAAAATATAAGAAAAATTCATCACCACTGACGGCTACTAAATATACCTTATGTCAGCGATTTACATAGCGTCATTTTGACCGCATGGGTTTGACATTTAGAGAGAAAAGAGCAATGTGCTGCTCTCAAATGCTTTTTTCGCCATCGAATCCCCTACGACAATGGTATGCCAATGCTATATGAGGGCTCACCAGTGACATTTTCTAATCTTCCGGTGATAATGTCACCGCTGAAGTCCCTGTCAGCTCCTCTGTAAATGTCATATAAAGTGTCACCGGAAATAGCATGCATTCCGGCTCCGAAGTCGCTAGGACATCATCGGGGATGTCCGCGGGACATTTCCCGCTGGGGCAGTACCTTTTTATATACTTCTTTCAAATAGGGTAAAAATGTTGAATCAATTTGCCGCCACCTTCGCTCGGTGCCCATCTGATGGACTCTTCGGTGGTCATTTCAAAAATCTCAGACTAATGCATTCTACCGTCACCAATTCAAAAGCCATCTCAAATATTTATTACTTCCTCTCCAATTAGTAAACAGTCCAACAAATAATTTCAATTAAAAAGAATAAAAATTTGTGCAACGAAAATTCTTTGCAACAAATATGTTATCATCTCCAAATGGTGACATTCAATAATAATAATAATAATAAAAAAAGGAAAACCACTAGTAAGGCTAAAAATATTTAATCGACAATTTCTGTCAAATTGTCACTCGAAATTTTTGGCACGATTGAACGTATTAAATTTTTGCTTTAAAAACATTTAACCGTGCATACATGGCATATTGGCGATAAATTTTGAAAAAATTAATATCCACTTTTAGTATCGCCTTCGGGCATTATTTATTCATTTTGCGTAGTTTTTGCTTTAATAATAATTGTCGTTTCGGGATATGCAACATATGAAAATCTATAAAACTTTGTTTCGCAATGCATTGCTAAAATTATTTATAAATAATTAAATCCATATTTTGCAAGGAGCAAATATTTACTTGGCATGATTTCGAATTAAAAATTTTATTACACTTGCAAGTACAGTCATCTGCGCGATGTGAATTCATGTGTGAAAACTGAAAGTTGCGAACTTTTAAAACATTAGCAAGTCAACAAGGAATAAAAATTGAAAATTAAAAAAAAAAAAAAATCATTTTGTCGAAAATGTACGAAAAATTACTGAAAATGTAATGGATTTCAAAAACCATTTGTTCAAACATTTTCTAGCATTAAATTCAAAAGAGAGGAGAACTTTCCTCAATATTAAATATTTATTTATTAATATTAATATAAATAGCCACAGATATGCGATGGTTCAGGGTCGCGGGGAGTGATGCAGCAGAACAACTAATTGTGATCAGCACGAGCTGTCTTGTTGCATATATTTCGGGAATACAGAGGAGACTCTTACGCACGGACAATCGTGTCAAGCAGCACTTTGTTTGAAGACATTGAATCAGAAAAAAATCCTGTTTTTGTATATTTTGCGGTGTTAAAATCTTGTCAGGTTATGGAAGTTACCGCGTGAGGGTATGACTAGCTGGATAACTGGATATGATTGAAATATCATCACAGTCGTCACCACAATTAGCATTACAATCAAGGCTCGGATTTTGTTGATTTTCATAAATTTAAAGCATACATTGTGGAGTACAAATTTTGTTCATCTCATATAAAGTTAAGATTCAAATCGATTTTTAACTTCAATATGAATTTTCTTGAAGTAAGAAAACCGGTTTGAAGTTCAACTTCGCTAAACTTATTCGCGAAATGTTGGTAAGAAAAATTTTTGCCCCATAAAGTATGCTTTAAATGTATAAAAATCAACAAAATCCGAGCCCTGATTATAATTATATTCGCTGTTTGTTGAACCCACAGTTTAGTACCAATTTCATCCTTATACATATCCAAATTATCCCGACCATATATTACTATATACTTATGTCACTCTCATAGATTTTGGGCGGGACATTTCGCGCCAGTTAAAAAGAGATGTTACTCGGCAGGCAAAAAAAGAGCGAGAGAGAAATACTTTTGGTGAGTACCTAAGTGAAAAATGCTCATTTTGGTGGGTACCCAAGACCGTGGTGGGTATCCAAGACCGTGTAGAGCCAAAATAGAAACGGCTCCTGAGTGACATATATAGTTATATATGATCCCAACGAAGATTTATGTCAGACACGTCTGATGTCAGACTCTATTCTCACTTTCTTAGCAAAATCTGATACACTTTTTTAGACAAACAAGACGCGTTTCTGCGAATGGTCTGAATTCAGAACTTCTCAAGTATTTCCCTTCGAATTCTAAACGAAGTCTGTCGGAAATGTCTGGAAAGACAATTGGTGAGATTTTTGTTAGAAATCGGAAAAGAGACTCCCTGAAGAGGACTACTCAAATAGTGATAGAAGATCCAAGGATGAAAAAGGAGTTTCAATTTTTGAAACCCCTCAGAATTAGCCGTTTAAGACCTCACCTTAAGAACACAGAACAAAGGAAACTTGATTTAAAATAATAGTGTTTTCAAAGACAGTCCTTTTTCGAAAATATTTGAAGCAAAATATCTTCAGCTTTACGTATAGAGGTTCTTACCGTAGTTCAATTCATACCATGTTAGCATACATAAGAAAAATATTTCTTCTTTGAGCATTGAACGATGTACGGGGTAAGTTTCAGATCCTCAAAATCATGTCTTTGCTGGAATATTTTGCTTTTTTCTTTTGCATTCTTTGGCATTCTTCTTAGAAAGGAACTTCCCGCGAGCCGAGCTTACTTAGAAGGAGTCTCTTGAATGACCACATAAGAGAGTTCTCACTGTAAGTGTTTGAATACTCGAATATAAAAAAAATAAATGTTAAAATCCATTCGGAAGGCGTTAAAAAATTAGTAGTATTATATTAAATACAAGAAATGCCATGCTCATAATTTAAACTTTCACAAATCACGAGGCAAATGAATAATATTGTTTACTGCTGCAAAAATTTCACTTTGTACGATTTCGAAAACATTTGCCATGACATTTTTTTCCAATTTAGTCATCCCCGAAAGTGTCAAAGTCCTGCTTGTCCTCATGCTCAGAGGCATGATTTCTTTTTTAATTTACCGCAGACAGTTCAATACCATTTTGGATATGCTCTTAAAATTGATCGCTTAAATACCCAAATGTACTACAAGTGATCCCGGGTTTTTTCTTTTTTTTTTCGAAATCCAAATTTAAATTGTCACAAATTTCTTGCTGAGAAATTTCCGTCATCAATCAAATGAGATGTTTCGAAGCGACTCATCAATTCTTTGAGTTGTCAATTTTAATTACTTTTCAAGTATTTCAATTGAAAATTTATTTCTGAAACAAATGAATAATTTCACCGAAATTTTCAAACAATTTCTCCGAATAAGCAATTCGCTTAGGTGATATTTGTTTATAAAAAGCCATGGCTAATTACGCTTATACATCATAATGAACGTCATGAGAACGAGGCAGTGACTTAGATGGCTTGTCCTCAAAGAGGGGACGGGAGTCTATGCTCACAGAGCAAACGGCAACTCTTATACAATTTGTAAAACAATTTTTCTAAAGCGAAAATTTGTCACGGGAGCGAAAACTTATGTCAAATTTCTGCCCACACGTACCCCTCTACCCCCTGCCTACTTCGCTGGATCGTGAGACAAACAAAAGTTTTCAAAATTGATATAGATTTCGTAGGAAAATCGCATGTTTTTCGAAAGAAAACAAAAAAAAACAAACACCGTCAGGAGGAATTCTTACACAAACTAATTAGCTTAAATTTAGACGTAGTTGGTATTTTCGTATTATTTTTAACCTTAAAATCGAATTCTTTCAATGATTCATTTTTCAAAATAATGAAAACAAAATGTTTCATGTTTCGAGCTGATCGTTTGTAGCGGAAGGAAACACCACCTGCTGCCATATGTCACTTAAAATGTTTTCCTACTAAGCATATTTGAAGGGAATTAAGCTAATGATGTGTGTACGTTAGCTCGCTTGGTATGTTTGTCGGGCCTAGTAAGCCTATAAACCGGGCCCAATACAGTTTCAATATTTTCCGCCCCTATGGAGACACTAAAGGGGTACTGTTTTCGAATAGCATTTTGAAATTTCCAACTTTTACAGTGCCGCTCGGGACGTTTGCCTGGTTTGCCGTCAGTGGCATAGCGAGACATTTCGGCGCCAGGAGAACAATGAGGGCACAATGCTGGAAATGCCGCCCCCTCCAACCGGGCTCAATAAAAATACCTTCATGAAAATTGAAATATGATTTGGCGCACGGAGCAGCTCACTCTTCGAGCCCCCTCGAAACGCTACTGCCTAAGTGTGTCACCCTTGGTGGCGGTCGCACTAACCTAACCTAAAAAGAGTAAAACCGGTTTGCTTTTTGAGCAAAGTTCTTTTTTTTTTCTTCAGGGGAAATGTCGCCCTTAAGAGCGGGACATCAAAGCAAGGAATCATTCAACTTGTGATTGGAGAAAAAGTTTGAGGAATAAAAAAATTAATTAATTTTTCCCTCAACTTTCCTATTTTCTTTTCTTTGGAAGCTGATTGTGGGATCTAATCAAAGAGCTTTTGCCTCCAAAGCTGTTATTGAAGCTGTTCCTTTCGATAGGAGGAATGTAACAAAAAACGAAATTGACACAACGGAAGACTAAGGCAAGCTTTTCTTTGTTCTTTACCTTCTTCGAAGATCATTGTTTCATACCATCCGATTTTCTTTGAGTTTTCTCGCAGTTGCGACGGAAACGGAAGCATAAATTCAACGAAATCGTGGTTCTTCTGAGCCACAATAGAAAAAAAAAAAACAAACGAAAAAATAAAACTTTCAATGAAAAAAGCTTCATGGATCCAAACAAATTATCAGTTTTCTTTTCTTTCTTCCATTTCTTGGAATACGAGGAAATAAACAAAAACAAAGAAAAAATTCTAAGTTCGAGGTGAACAGGTAAACAGCTCGGGCGGAACAAATAGTAAATTTTCTTAATAAATAATAATAAAATCTTTAAAAAAAAAGTGAGAATTCAGTAAATTTTTTTTTCATTTTTTTGACGTTTTTGAGCTTTCAGCGAACAAGAGCGAAAAATAGGTGGAAAGCCGTTAAATAAATCTGTCATATTTTCGTACAATTAATTAATTAAAATTTTCAAAACCGTTCGTATTTTGTACGTTTTTATGTTTTGAAATATGGTTCTTTTTATTTACATATTTTTATGTTTTTTTTTTTTCTTCCTTTTCATATTCTTCGCGTTCCATGCAGCGTGTGAAGTGAAGGTGACGACGACAACAATTTGTTCGACACGATTTTGAGAGCAGTTTTTTTTTTTTGTTATTGTTGTTGTTGTTGTGTGTGCACTTTATGCAGCTTGGTGGGAAACTCAGAATTGTTTATTTTCATTCGGAATTTGTTTTGATTTCATTTGGACTCTTCGAGACTAAAACAACAAACAAAAAAATAACAAAAACTATGGCGAAAAGTGCGCGAATATCTCGTTTTTCAGCACTCGAAATCTTTCTTCGCTGAAATGCATTTAATTGGTTTTATATGTACGAAGAAAGCTGAATATTAGATCAGATTTTTTGCAGCACTCGAAATGCATGTATCTTCGCTGATAATGCATTTGACATTGGCTTTTTATCAATGTCACGAAGAAACTACCGTGAATATTGAGCTGGATATTTCGAATGAATGCATGATCCTTATAAATTAGAAATGGCTTTTTAAGTGTATCACAACACTGAGAGAATTTTATTCCAAAAATTCGAAGCTTGAAACGACATTTGATCTGAACTGAATCCACCAGCTTCTATCACTCTTCTTAGGATCACTAAAATTGAGAATTAAAAGATGATAAGATGCGATAAGTAAGTGAGTAATTTAATTCTCGGCCCCAGTTTTTTAAGGCTATTTAAAAAAACAGTAGAGGTGACTTGACAAAACTGAGTATGAGGTGTTGTTGTACCTACTCACCGAGCACTTTCAAAAACAGTTGTCGAATTTTTGTTTACAAAAAATGACCTCTAAAATGTCGCACAGTGTTATCCAGAAGAAATGTCTCTTAAAATAATGGAGAAAAGAATGAAATATTATTCAGTTAGAGAAAAATGAAAGTGGACCCTAAGTAAGGTTAGTTTAGTGTTACTGCCACCATTAAGGGTGACACACATACTCCTCACATCGGCCCGTTGTGATACCACGAATAATAGGAAAACAAAAAAAAAAACAGAAAAAACGATACAAACATCCACGACCTCAGCTGGGAGTTGAACTCAGAACCTCTCGCTTTGTAAGGGGCTGTCCATTTATTACGTTAGATTCTTTTTATTACTGTTTTCACGTTCGCGTCTTAAGTCTTTGATCTATTTCTCTCGCAAAGAGTGCTTGACCTCCATACATTTCTTGATAAATTATAGAAGGAATAGTTAGTATAAGTTAAAGTTCGGAACATAGCTTACTGTTGTGCCCCAAAGGTGGAAAAGTTTAACTTCGTAACGCTGCCACGCCTACTTTTTGTGCTACGCCCACTTAAACGTGTTTTCACGTTCGCGTCTTAAGTCTTTGATCTATTTCTCTCGCTTTTCATAACAGAACTGTCTGCGATTATGTATGTAAATATGTAGGTATCCTATGCAAATGGAATAGAATCATATTTTTTCAGTGTAGAAATTTGCATTCTTCGCATTCACTACGAATAATGATCACAAAATGAAGCGTAAAAAGTCAACGCTTTGATCTGCGGATGCCATTAATTTAACGTGGTTCTTCCGTTTATAATTGACCTTTTTATACATGAAGATGTGATGTACGATGTACGCTTGCATTTTACGACTACGCAAAAGCCGAGAGACACCCCCTGAAAGCACAAAATGAAGATTGATTCATTGCAAAGAGCAAGAATTCCAAAATTCTTAACCATTAATGTTTATATAATATATAAAAAAAAAAAAAAAATTATTGCTTTTTATGACTGAAAGCCGCTTTTGTTCTGCTTGCTCGGAGAACGCAACCACGATGGAATTCGGGCGAAGTGTTTCCAAAATCTTTTCGCGGAACAATGTTGCGCAGACGACATCTGCTTAATGTCATAATAAGAGAAAATTATGGTTTTTAAAATGAAAGCAAATAGGTTTTTTTTTAAACCATTTCTACAAACAATGCACATAGCCATGAATGTATGTATGTATATAGAATATGTGTGTACAGTCAAAACTCTTTATAAGGAATCTAAAGGACCCGGGGAATAAGTTTCGCGATGATCGAATGTAACAAAAGAAAAAAGTAGTTTCGACTTCGGTAAAGAGGAATATTCCTCATAAAGGAGAGCTCTATAGAGAGTTTCGACTGTCGATGTGAACAATAACATTTCGCTTTCGATGCACCCGCATCTGACCGACCGCAGTTGCAGTAGCGTAGTGAGGGGGTAGAGAAGGGGCAGCCAAATCATATTTAAAGTTTTATTAAGGTACATATTTTTATTGAGGCCGGTTGGAGGGGGCGGCATTTCCTGCATTGTGCCCCCATCGGGTCCGGGGCGCCGAAATGTCGCGCTACGCCACTGCGCAATTGACTTTGAAGGTCGATTTATTTGGTCCATTCTCCATTTGCGAATATTTTTGAAAATCTGCTATGGAAGATTTGTGACGAATCGTATTAATTTCTTTGCGCTTGTTAGGATTGTAGGCCACATCACATGAAATTAGTCACGAAAATCGGCAAAGGAAAATGTCAATAAAAATTAAACATAAAATGCCAAAGCCTATCAATTCGATTTATTGGTTTCAAGGAAAACTTTTGAAAAATCAGCCAAAAATTTTATAAATAATTTTAATTATCGCTTGAATGGCTATTCAATACTTTTCTTTCTTTTTTTTCCTTCTTTTTTTTTTGAATGCATTGAGAGGACAGCATAGAAGTGTCCACATTTTGTTCCACGTGGTTGAAATTACGTTGACAAATTACAATATTATATAAATTTGAATAACTGCGCAAATATCGATGGCAATTCATAAAAATTCTATTTGAAAATATTCGCCAAGGAACATTTTATTTCGTTTAGTAGACGAATTTCGGGAAATTTCTCCGGTTTTATTGGAAAGCATGAATTTTTATTGTCTTCCTTTTGTCCACAGAGTTTTGTACCGAGTTCTGGATCGTGCAATTGTAATGATCACAAAAAAGGTAGTCCCTTAAGCAGAACAATCGATTTTATCATTGAAGATTTAACATTGGTAGAACTAAATGGGCCATATGCCTCATACAGCAACAAAAGATCAAACTATGCTTGCTGTCAATATATAATTACCCACAATAATCATCCTATTAAGCCGTGGTAAACATAAACAGCCCGATTCTAAATAGTCCACAGGAATATTTATTTGGAATAGAGCTAAAAAAAAAAACTCCCCCTAAGTGATCGAAGAAAAGCTTTTGTCTTCCCACATTTCTTAAAGCAGCTCTCCCTAGTTTCAATAGTAGAAATGAAATGATATATGTACATAAATACGAAGAGTATGCATTAACCAATGTGACCTATTTTAATTATATATAGTTAGCCCGGAGGCTATATTGTCTGATGAAGTATTTTAAAATGATTCATGTTGATTCTTCAAACAAAAATGCATATACATACCTATCTATCATGCCTAAAATTATGCTAAGTATCGAAAAAGAAAAAGTCAGTTTAAAAACATTTTTGTTAAGGCAGTCGTGAGTAACATTGATTTCTTTATACATTATATACAAAAAGCAACAATAAAAAGTCCATTCCATACATTTTTATTTTCTGTATTGATGATATATGTATATAATATAGCTAGTCGATATTTTAAAAATCCAATCGTATTAGTTAGGGGTGCTCATTAAAAACAAAATATCGATATTTTTTCCGATATGATGCATCGAAATGTACACTAGTCTGTTATGGACCGTAATTTCTTATTTTTATTCGCTTTTGGAGTTACATCCGAGTTTTGAACGTAAGAAAGAGATCACAAAACTATCTATCGAGTATATATAACCAAAAAATGCTCAGTTTTACTCTAAATTCCCGCACTTTGCTCGACCAGGAAGAGAGAATTGACGTCAATAATTGACTAGTGTAAAAGGCCTCATCAATATTTTATGATACATCGACTGAAAACATCGATGATTCAGGTATTGTGGTTGCATAAACATATGCAATTTTGAAATTTTCGGAGAAAAACTTCATACTTCATTTACTTCCAAAGACAAAGGCTGGTTACCTTTGCAGATCTTTAATAAGATAGCCTTGTTAATTTTCCTTGTTTTCCCACCACTACAACATTAAGCATCAATTTCTTTAAGGCTTTCTTGTATCGACAGTTGTTGTTCAATAGCACACGAAGTCTTACTTTGCATATTCTGACACTTTGAAGACGAAGCTGAACCTTCGCATTGCTTTATTTCTAAATCAGCGGAGCCCACTTCTTCTACTAAATTATTATCCATCGAAAGCTCTGAATCAATATGACTTTGGGCCTTTTCCTCAGAAACTGACAGATATCTGGCTTTATGAATATTCCTTATGCGACCAATCAAGTTGGTAGTATTTTGTTGTATTATTTGTTTCATTTTTCAGACATAAAAAACAGGCTTTGGCTAGGCGCCGACTACTCAATTTTTAGTTGGCCAGTTTTTAGTTGGAAAAGTTCTCTTGCGCGCCGACTATACAATTTAAAATTGGGTACTTTCAATTCAATTAATTTATTATTAATTAATTACTTAATAATTAATAAATTTTTCGGTACCATGTGTTTATGGAACACTGCCCACTAACAATTGAGTAGTGTGCGGCGCCCCATAAGAACGTATGTAACTAAACACAATTGACCAATTTAAAATTTGTGGCAAAACACAAATTTTTTATTGGGTCAACTAAAAATTGGAATGTCGGCGTGCTCTCATATAGTTCTGTGTGCCACAAACACACAACTTAAAATTGGCCAACTGAAAATTGAGTAGTCGGCGCCTAGCCTTTCCCTTTAAAATTGTTCAAAATACATCGAAACATCGATAATTCATCGAGCGATTGAATCGTTCGTAGTCATCGAAGAGATTTGAGACATCGATATTGGGTGCACATCCCTACTCTTAGTAAATTTCGATAGTTTTTTCCCACGCCTGGAAGATGGACAAGAAATCCATCCAAAAATCCAAAGAAGCTCTACGACGCTATAAAAAAGCCCGTCTTGCTGCCCGGCAGCGCTCCAGCTCGGAAAGCTCCAGCAGCAGCTCCGATTCGGACTCATCTTACTCGAGCGACAGCGACAGAAGGAAGTAAGTTCTAGTATAGATACAACAACAACAACAACAATAGCAACAAAACCTTAAGAGGCCATTTACACGTTAAGACATTTCGATAATGAATTAAAAGTTCGTTGGCAAGGGAGGCAGGGGGAAGAGAGAAAAGCGCTCCCACATCCTACGTGCGTCCATAGCCCACAAAAAGTGTGTTTCATTATCGAAATGTCTCAACGTGTAAATGGCCTCTTTGATGCCCGAACTTTGTGCTGTGTGTGGCAACAATATTCTTTTCGACTAATAACGGAAGATGTATATACCCTGCAGGAAATGTCAATAGTGAATCTATACTCTTTCTCTACTGACTGCGTCAACAGTACTACTGACCAGTTAAACCCGTCGCAATGCTTTGCGTTATTGACATTTAACATTGAGTTGCCATTGAATGTCAACAGTAGACCGAAAAACTATTGACGAACTATGGACAAACTATTGACGTCGGTACTATTATATAGACAAAAGGATTACTCTTTCATTTTTATAAGGAGACACGTTGTTGACATGGTCAATAATGATAAACTATACCTCTTGACAGTACAGCTTGTATAATGACACCGCCCGTAAATACTGTTGAACTAGTTCCTTGTCTATATTGACGTCAATATAGACATGGGGCCATATGGCGACAGGCTTCCTGCAGGGTAAATATATATGAATATTTATTAGTGTGTATAAAGAATTACAAGGGCGCATTTCCATACAGCGTACTCCATTTCCATAGAAATTACTCCATTTCCATAGAGAGATTATTAACACTTCTTTTCACTTCTTTGCCAGTGATCGTCGACGTAAGAAGAAACCGCCTGCCCGGTCAAGCAGCACATCTGGAGAAGAGCGTCGCAAACGGGAGAAACGCGAACATTGCCAAAAGAAGCTGGAAGCGAAGCGTAATCATTTGAAGAG
Source organism: Chlorops oryzae (assembly GCA_020466095.1). NCBI lineage: Eukaryota > Metazoa > Arthropoda > Insecta > Diptera > Chloropidae > Chlorops > Chlorops oryzae. The sequence continues at coordinate 25,930,380 of CM035808.1, read as the reverse complement.
GAAATTGAAGGAGGCAAAGCTGAAGAAACGCGCTGCTGTCGCGGCTGCAGTATTGAGTGGTCACTCGCATCGCTCGTTGTCGCCGAACACACAAGCCAAGTTGAAGAAGCTAGCGGAACGGAAACATTTGCGAGCACAGAGCAAGGAGCGCCGCGAAAGGGAACGGGAGAAGCAGCGCGCAGCCGCACGCGAACGTGAAAGGGAACGCGCCCATGGTCATCCGGATGCGAAGCGACAGAAGACTCCGCCGCGAGTGCACCAGATGCTTACGCGCGAGAAGATCATCATTCAAGCACGCACTCGGTCGCAAACTCCATCGGCGGAGCGTGAACGTTTGCGACATGAGCAGAAGATGCGCCACGAGGAAATTGCCATTGCCAGAGAACGCGAACGTCGCGAACGCGAGCGAGAACGAGCTGAGCGTGACGCGGCTAGAGACAAGGAACGTGCTGAGGCGTTGGCTCGTTGTCAGGAGCGGCAGCGCGAACGCGAACGAATTGCACGCGAAAAGTTACGTCGCGAAGAGGAGGAAAAGAAGTATGCGGGCGAGCGAGGAGAGCGGATTTTACCGCGAACTTCTGACCGTGAAGGCGGCCCGCGCTCCTTCAACAGCCGTGAACGTTCTATGGACTCGGAGCGCGGTAGACATGGCATGCCGAAGCGCGACATTGATCCGGCATACGAACGAGAACGAGAATACATGGATGTTGAAAGGCATGGAATGCACGATCGCGAGGATATGCGACGTGAACGTGAATTCATGGGTGGGCGGCGTCGTGATTTGACTCCGGGAGCAGATCCATACGTTCCTAGAATTCGCGATCCGCGCGATCTGTATGAAGAAGAACGGCCCTATGGTCGACCGTATATAGATGAGCCACGGCCTGGACGGGATCGTGAAGCTGGATGGCTGCCACGCGACTTGCATGACCGTAATGTTCGGGAGCCACGAGATTTCCGTGGCGTCGAACATGATATGCGTTTTGCAGAGGAACGCGAACGTGAGCATTTGATGCGTGAAAGAACACTGGCTGGACGTGGCGACTGGAAGACCAACTGGGCAGGCAGTCCAAATCGCAACAGTGGCGAACGTAAGTGGGAGGATGGTGCTGTGCCGCATGCAGCTCGCAGTGGCTTTGTTGGTGGTCCTAAACGTGCCGCGCCTAGCACAATCACCAATCCAATACCGAATCGTGAACAACGGGCCAATTCAGAGCCCGACTGGGATGCTGGTGAGGCAGCAGAGACTGCCAATAAGGTAGATAATAAAAGAGAAGCCGTTGCATCTCGCGAGCAACGCGATGCTTGGGTCGAGCACGATCATCGTGAGCCCAATCGAGAAAAGCCGCCGTTGACAGTAGGACGACCAGCTGAACACCTTGAACGTCGCTGGCCAGGAGATTGGCGTGACAATGACGAGCCCGGACTTGGTCCCATACATCACCGTTCGGACAGAGGTGGGCGTGGCGGCTTTCGGCGTGGATTAGATCATAACTTTCGTGTTGGCCCGCCTCCGTTGATGACATTGCCTGTAGCAGCTCCTGGCCCCTACGGTGGAACTCCACGCTTTCCGAACAAGCGCAATATGACCTATACGAATCCCAATCTTATTAAAAAGCAACAGGCATTAGCCGCCGCTAAGGCTGCTGCACAGGCTCAGGCTGCCGCAACTACAGCCGTTGCTGCCGCCAAAGCAGCCGCTCAGAGTGCTGCGAATTCTACAACAAATCCTAGTATACTGGGACAAGTGTCGTCTAAGCCCAATGATAATGACGACAATGAGAAACCAGAAGCTGGTGAGATTTTGCCCGAACATGAGGAGGCCGAAGCAGCGGCAGAAGCAGCAGCAGCGGCAGCAGCAGCAGCAGCGGAAGCAGCAGCGGCAGTGGAAGCAAATGATCCAAAAGACGAGAGTACCGCTATAAATAACGTTGCAGAAGAGTCCAAAGCCAGCGGTGAATTAAGCGAAATCAGCGATAGTGAAGATGACATATTAAGTAAGGAGGAACGAAAGCTTAAAACTGAATTAGATGAAATTGCTTGTGATGCTGATAATAAGACAGAAGCACAGATTGTGCCGGAGAAGACTGATTTGGGAGGGACACCTGATCTAGCGGAACGAACTAACGACGAGGATGAAATGCTTGATTTTGAGGAAATCTCCGACGGTGAATTGGAGGAAGAAGCACGCCACAAGGGTAAGTCGCTGAGATACGTTGTAAAGCACCTACCATAAAACCTTTGATCAATGGATTATTTTCCGCAGGCGTTGGCGATGCACTCGGCGTCGACTGGGCATCATTGATCGAGGAGACAAAAAAGCAAGCTGAATCGGCTGCCCAAACGAACGTTGAGCAGCCGACAACAGCAAAACAGAAATGGCAAGCACATCGTATCATATTGGATATTGGAATTTCATTGCGTATGGCTGGCGAGGATTACGCAAAGCGATTAATCGCCGATGCGCAACAGAAAATTGAAGATGAAGCCTCTGATCACCAACTGACGGAGATTATTAAGACAGAAATAAAAGAAGAACCCACCACCCCGACTGCCGAGGACGAAGACGAAGATTCCCAAGCGACTACAGTTCCAATCACCGATACCGATGCTGAAAATACAACCAACAGCAGTGAAATCGACAAGAAAATCGATATAAAGACGGAGATCAAGAGCGAAGAGGAATCAAATGCGGAAGCGCCTGATTTCAGTTCGGATCAGTTGCAATCGCTTGCTTGCAGTCAAGTGGCTCAGCGTCAAGAACTGCAGGAGCAGCGGCAACTCTTTACAAATCTCTGTGGACCGGATAGTCGAGCTCTGTGCGCCAGACAAGATTTGAAAATGCGCCGACAACTTTGCGGCCTACCCACCAAAGAGCCCGATCTAAAATTACCCGTTCCGCCTGTTAGCGAAAAATTGAAGTCATTGGCTTTAGCCGCTTTTCAGCGCAGCCAAGAAGTTTAAGTACGATGGAAGAATTCTTGTTAGAAAAAAAGATTCTCGAATCTATAAAATATGAAGTATAAATTATCAAAAAAAAAAAAAAAACAAAGTAGGTTAAGAAAGACAGTAAAAAAAAAAAATATTGAATATATTCAAAAGTATTTGAAAAATAACAAAAGTTCGCTTAGTCGTAGATATGGATGAAGAACGCTTATTTCAAGGAAAAAATATTTGAAAATTTTTAGGAAAAGTTAATACTGAAGAATGGATTTTTGAAACACTAAGCGAACGAATATGATTGATCAACATAACTTAACATTACTTACGAATTTATGTGCTACATAATTAAATATGCACTTGCATTCAAAATTAACCAATTATGACGAGTTAAATTGCGTCGCTGAGCCAACAGTGGGCTATATATAATATACATATTTAAAAATAATCTTGCACAGAGCTAAGGAATATAAATCTGAAGGCAATGCCGTGTGAGTTAGCATTCATGACGTCACGAATGAGCAACAGCCTAAATTTGTTTGCCCCAGAAATATTGCGTCAACAATTGGCATCACCTTCAGCTCTGTAATCATTGGAACTGAAATTGTTAGTCAAGAGCTTTATATCAGAATGGAACTGGATAGTTTCCTAGGAAAGAGAAATGATTTGATGGAATTAAAAAACGTATTTTTAATTTTAAGCTGTTTCTTTTTAAATTTATTTTTTAAACTAATCAAACTTTTTTTTTTATTGACATTTGATTTCATAATAACCTTCTCGTTTAATTTTTTAATATATATATATATTTTTTTTTTATTGATTTAAGGCATGAAATTGTTGCACTACAAAGAAAAATATTCAATGCTGTAAATTTCTTTTTTTTTTTTTTTTCGTTAAAGCTCTGCATGAATAAAGTAATGCATTTAAAAAAAATATATATATTTATTTCAACTTTGTTGGTTTTCTTCTATTTTGGTGTTAATCCTTTTGGTTTCTATTTAGTACGTTATTTTGTAAGTAGCTTTTTTAGAATAAATATTCATGTTAGTTTTTTTTTTATTATTTTAGTTTTAAACGACGTTATGTATTAGGGAAACGCTGTTCTTTTAAATATATATGTATGTATACACATATATATATATATATTAATGTATATCGAGATATACAATATATCAATATATATATATATATATATGTATATACACGTCAATGAATCAAAGGTTCCGTAGATATGCACTTTGAAGTGTTTTTAAGGCTTGAGACAACTTGAACTACAAAACAGATATTAATTCAACTTGCAATAAAAAAAATATTGGTGTTGTACGTTAAATCTCTAAAGTGCAGTTTTCTTTGTTTGTTTTTGAGTAATCCGCCTCTGACTGCTATTTTTTGTTGTTTTTTTTTTTTTTTTAAATTAAATACAGTTATTGCTCGTCGTCAATTCAATGATGGAACACGCATATCATGCCAATTGATCTCAATACTTGGCCATTTTGTTTGAAGGCACGTTAACATCGGATTTGATATACAAACTGACTTTAAATCACTCTCCAACAATATGGCAGAACCTTTGCTATAGTGGACCTATAAAATATGGGCATTAAAATTATATACACTTTTTTTGGAGCTATGAACATGGAGCTATATCCAAATATGATGTCATCCAAATATCGTGACGTCACGAGCTAAAATCAACTGTGTTTATTTCATCCTTATTCATGGAGCTGAAATCCGTAAAATTTCAAAGCAGTTTTGCATTTCCATTTGATAATGAAGGTAGAGCTTAAGTATTAATTAAGTATGATTGTATGAATCCAAACAAACACAGCTGGTTTTAGCTTTTTTGATCACGTTACACCATTACATTTTCACACCATTATTTTTTAAATGAATGGTTGTTGGCATCAGCTTCAGAACTCTACTGGCAGCAGTTTGTTCATTACCTTATTGCCGTCGTTGGATCCCGGTATTCCATTGTAATGCATCAAATCGAAAGTGTCTGGAGTTGAGCGTTGTTCCTGCGTAAAGAACTCATCCATAAATGCGTTCATCAGTATAATACCCAAGCATTCGGGATCAAGACGTTTCTGCATTAGTTCCACACTATTATGGGAAAAAAAATTTCATATTTAATATGAAAGGAAGTATGTTTGTATGTATGTTACTCACTATTCAGGTTCAGTAACTAAATTCAAGGCCGCTAGTACATCCTGCAAGACTGTTGTGGGTATAAAATTATTACCATCCGGATCATAGGACTTGAATACCCGTCGTCCAATCTCAGATGGTG